>JAHRHJ020000941.1:0-40272 GCA_019776745.2 Taxus chinensis
TCCTAGTTGGCTACATGGCCAAGCTTTTAGATCTTCCCTTAATAACTATATTTGGAATGGATGGATGCAAGATGGAGGAGCTCTTAACATTGGAGTATGGCCAATATCCAAATTTTATATAGCTTAAAGCTATCACAAATGGTTTCTAATGCCTTTCCAAAGTGCTTGAGAGAGAGGCGCTTGCGAGTAAAGTTGTAAGTCTGAATGGGTAGGCTTAGCCTTGTATTTGTAGTTTTCCACTTGGGAGAGTTTGGAATTTGGGTGCATGTGGGACTAAAGCTCTTTTAGATTAGATTAGGATAAACATGCTTTAGGCTTATTTTAGCTTGGTTTAGGCTAGTTAACTAGGGTTTAGGCTAGTTAAACTTGATTAGCAAGTGATTAGAGACTCATTGTGAGTTAGGAGGGGTCTAGATAACCAATTGTGACTGATAGATAGCCTAGGAATCCAATAGAAGTGGTCTATAGAGAACTAGAGAGGTTCTAAATGGTCAAAAGGAGGAATTTTTAGCTAATAAGATAGATATTAACCAAATTAGATGATTTATAGGAGGAATACGGCCAAGAAGGTATCATAAATGGGAATTTGAGAATGGAATTAAGAATGGGGAGTTAACGTAGTATCGTTAATCGGTTGAATTGGATGAAATGCTAAGTGTAAGCATATTTTAGGTGTCTGCAAAGGTTTCGGGGTTTAGGGCCTAGGGTTTAGGGTTCAGAACTCATGGTTCATGGTTTAGGGTTTAGGGCTCAGGGTTTAGAGATAATAGTTTAGCACTCAGGGTTAAGGGTTTATGTGTTAGGGTTCAGGGTTCAGGGTTCATGTTTTAGGGATCAAGGTTTAGGGTTTATTGTTTAGGGTTTAGGATTTAGGGTTTACAGTTTCAAGCTCAGGGTTCAGGGTTTGTGTTTCATAGTTTAGGGTTAAGGGTTTAGGGTTAATGGTATAATGTTTAGAATTTAAGGTTTAAGGTTTAAGGTTTAGGGTTTCGGGTTTAATATTTGGGTTTTAAGGCTCAATATTTAGGGTTTGGGTTTTAGGGTTTAGGGCTCAGGGTAAAAAAAATATTACCCAATACAACTATCTTCTTTTTCCCATCTCATGGGAAATATTTAACTCATTATAATGTTCTATTTCTTACCCATTCTTATTATTAATTGACATAGAGTATTTAGATGAAAAGGATTCAATCGAATTTGTAGGCAGAACATTCAAAGAGAGTCATCACAATTTTATGTCTTTCATCTGTTGATATTTTAAAGGAGGGAAATATCATATTCTTGAATGTCCAATCGTTCCATATACCCCAATAGTCCTCGATCCTTGGATACAAGGAGACATCATTACTTGGCTTCCATTTATAAGTATAGAGATATTTGTAAATTCGTGTATGACCTCTAAATCTATATGAATTTAAAGTTTCTTGTAAATCACATCACACCCTTCACTATGATTGATGACTACCCCTATCTTTTTAAAGGAACTTTTGAAAAAATCCACGGGTTTATAATATAAGGAATTATCAATGAATGGAAGGTCACTAAGTCTTAGGCCAGATGACTCTCATTTAGAACTAAACAAGAAAGATTTAATAGGCGATTGATAACCCATTTTGTTTCTTTTCCATTCCCATGTTTCTATGCTTATTTTGAACACTTCAGGAAGTTATATCAAATTTACTATCCATTCCAGTAGAAGAATAAATTTGTCTTTCTCCGGAGGAAAGGATACTGCAGGAAATTCAATTATGATCCTACACCTCCACATTGGTATATTATCTATGTTTCTTTTGTTTCCTTTAAGATTATTTTTTGTGTTGTGATGGTTATTTTTTCAAGCTTTTAATGGGTCATCCTAGCTTGCATAATACCATACATGGAAATATGATAAATGTGAAATTTGTTTTAGAGTGTGAATACATTTACATTCAAGAGCGTAAGTATATGTGGGGAGAAACAAGTTTGGAAGAGATGTGTAATATGCATTACAAGGCACAATGTAGATGTCATATCAATTTAGTTACTTGTCCCACCTCTCATAAACAAGGTAGTTCTATAAGTAGACTCAATGATGGTTCTAGGCACAAGACTAGGAAATAATGATGAAATATGGTTCATGGTTTATGGTTTAGGGTTTAGGGCTCATGGTTAAAGGTTAAAGGTTTAGGGTTTAGGGTTTAGGGTTAAGGATTTAGTGTTTAGGGATTAGGGATTAGGGTTTATGGTTTATGGTTCAGGATTTAGGGTTTATGGTTTAGGGTTTAGGATTTAACATTTAGGGCTCAAGGTTTAGGGTTTAGGGCTTGGGATTTAGGGTTTAGGGTTGAGGGCTTAGGGTATATGGTCTAGGGTTTATATTTTAGGGCTTATGGATAAGAATGTAGGGTTATATGCTTAGGGTTTAAGGTTTATGATTCAATGTCTAAGGTTTAGGGTTTAGGGGTCAGGGCTTAGGTTTTAGGATTTAGTTTTTACGGTTCATGGTTTAGGGTTTAGCATTTAGGGCTAAAAGGAATGATAACCAGATCGTACCAAGCCAAGAACATAGATGCTAATAAAACACCATGATCAATAAGATGAAAGTAATTCACTAGAATAACTTTACACAAAACCTTTGCAAACAAATGAGCAGCAATATCATATATTATTATGGAACTCAATGAAATACAATGAGAATGGGCCTTGCTTATATATGCAAGGAATAACAATATAAGAACCAGTCAAGGTCATAGATCAAGCCATAAATCATGGAAAGAACTAGTCATCAAAGAACTAGTCAAGTCCATAGATTTATGAGAAAACTAGACATCAAGGATCTAGTCAATACCATAGATCTAGGAAAGAACTAGTCAATACCATATATCAAGGAAAGAACTATACTAACAATTAGATAATATCTCCTAATATCTAAATAAATAAAAATAAATATCCACACACATAATTGGGTGAGGATAAATACAATAAAGGTAAATAATGTACATAGGTGAACATGAGCTAAGGTAAATACCTACTCTAACAAGATCTCATGGTTCATGGTTTATGGTTTAGGGTTAGGGATTAGGGCTCAAGGTTTAGGGCTTAAGGCTTAGGGTGTAGGGCTCATGGGTAAGGGCTGAATGTTTAAGGTTTAGGGTTTAGGTTTTAGGGACTATGGATCATGGTTCAAGGTTTAGGTTTTAGGGATCAAGGTTTATAGTTTAGGGTTTAGGTTTATGACCTATGGTTTAGGGTTGCAATTGTAGAAGTTAAATGCTAAAAGCTTTAGGTTGAATGCTGAAATCCTAAAAATTACCTATGTACTGACCATATTATACTATAAAAAACTATGTCCTAAACTGTGACTCATAGGAGCTATGAGACTAATTCTATAAGGTGCAAAGTGACCCTAGATTTATTATATTTAGCAAAAATAAATTTAAAGTATAAGAAATAATAAAATATAAAAAATAATAAAAAGAAGCATGCCTAAAGCATATACAATGTTTATACTATAAAGAAACTGTACGCATTATAACGCGTACACGTTTTATGTTTTCACTTTTTCCAAGCCATGCTTCAAGGCTTGGGATCTAGTTTGGATCCCCAAGCCTAAGGCATGTACCTACATAAACATAGCAAACAATGTGTTTTTGTAGGAAAATGTAAAAATTCTACTTCCTCCATAATAAATCAACATAAAATAATCGATCGTTTCAAAAAAAAAATTATACCACAACGTAGAGAAGAGTTTCTTCTCTCTAAAATATAAAAAATTTCAATTCATTTTGACTAATATAAGGTTTCCATACTATTTATTTTCTAACTATGCCTTTTTATATCTATATTTTGAATACCTTTAAATATGTCTATGTTTCATCGTGTATCTTTTTTTTGGGTCAAAAAATTAAAAAAAATATTATACTAGAACAAATAAGGCCTAATTAATACATATTTTAATGAGTAAGGTAAAAATAGGTTTTGATATTTTTTGAGGTAGTTAGGGGGGTACGGTTAAGCTCTGTTATTTTTCAAAACATAAAAATTTTGTACTAGAAAAATCATAAAAAAATTAAATACTTGCTAAAAATATAGAAAAAAATTCTAAACAAACTAAATGCTCCTAGCTATCTTTCTACAAAAGGGTTTTCAAAACTACTAAATGGTTCTCAAAAAATGGTAAGGGGCACAAAAGTCAATTTATTATGTTTTTTTACAAAAGTAGGATCACTTGTTGGCCATTTTTTAGTTATTTGACCCTGTCAAATCACCAATTTCACTATGATAATTATTCACTTAGAAATAACTCTTAAATGCTATGCCAATTTACTAATGCACAATAGTTCCAATTTTGGATATAATCTAGAAACAAAACAACAACTAGAACACAAGAATACCATCGACTATGTTTAAGAAAATGATGACAAATCCTTAAGATATCAAAGTAAATTAGTAATATTAACATGAAATTGTTACAATCTCACCCATGAGCTACTTCAACAACGTGACTTGACCTACATAAACATAGGAGAAACTTTACAATTCCATTTCCACCATGATGGAAAATCAACACACCTTTAACTGATGGCTTCCTAAAAAACACACTTCCTACAATAGAGAACTACTTCATTCTATGCTAAATGATAAAATTATTTATAGAACTTCCAGGCTTATCCAATGACTATCTCTAAGATAGGATAAGAAATCCACTCTGACGAATCATTTCCATACCTAATAACTCTTATTTACATGTAAGCTTATCTTTGAGATAAGATAAACCTTATCATTTCACATGGGTTCCACATTTTTAGACTTTTTACAAATTGAAAAATACACAAAATATTTATGACCTCACTGGAGGTGATACCTTATTACCAATATAATATTTCTGAATTCCTAATCATGTAGGGCCCTACTTCTCTAATTATTTTTCCAAACATTTGACATTTTAACATTACTAGGAAACATACAACAAATATTTACTTTTTACAACAATCCTATTGTACTTTGACTATTAGTACAAACATTATTGGCTACACTTTCGTACTGAACCGTTATCTTCTAAATCAGTTCGATACTACTAAGGGGCACTTAAGAACAACATCCTATTCCTATACATACATTAATGAAATAGAAATTATGGAGGAAAATTTTAGTGTCGACAGACCCACTTAAAATTATCCATTTTCAATCAAATTTAGTACCTTAGAAACTAGATTCAAAATTCTATCATTCATGTTCATACAACATCTTCCAATTTTGATTGTAACTATTTAAAAAAACTAGTACAAGTTGAAGTATTTTATTTTATAGAAAAATGTGTCCACTTAAGACCCCCTTTTGTCCCCCAACTTGGTGAACTTACCCTAGTGTAAAGGACTGATATATAAAGCTTTGACTACAGGCCGAGAGAAAGGATTTGACATCAAGCATATGTCAGGAGTTTCATAGGACAATGAAAGATGGAAAAGGATGGCAGAGGTCCAATAAGTCATGTAGAATATTTGTAGCTCATGAAATTAACTACATTCACCTGTAGAGTTAAATTATCCCCCTCGGTCCCTAACTAGGGCATCAAGTTATTTACAATTTATCTAGTCAAATGTCATGGAATTTTGAGGAAATGACTTTATTCACGAGTCTTTGAAGTATTTAAAATATCATAGTCTAATTCACACGTGTGAAGGTGTTGTGGATGATTGTGTTGCTATTTGTGACAATGCCCAAATTTAGGGTAATTGGAGGTGTATGCAAGTGTTAATAAATGAATCAAGGCTCCAAACTCATCAAGGAGCATCTTAAATGCACAATAGAGGTGGTCACATCAAGTCCCAGGTAATATCATCATCATAATTATCTACTGTCATAAATGGAGGGGTTAGAGAGGCCTAATTATCCTAGTACCAACCTTGAGTTTAATGTCCATGCAAAGTTAAATATCCTAAAGTTTTGATATGTTTTGGAGCCAAGAAAAAGGCACCAAGATCATTCATCAGGATTGGACATTATCTTGGATAGTTTTCCTATCCAACTCAGGTTGTGTACTAAAAGGGTTTCACACCAATAAGGGATAAACAAAAGAACTATTTTCAAACCTATGTTAATGATTGAATAGATGGTCTTAACACCTTTGTCTAGGTTATACAAGGTGTCCTAGGAGAGTTGAGGAGGGGCATAAGTCTCTAAACACAGTTTTGAACATGTTGGTCATGCTAACTATCAATGGACTATAAATATTAAAGTAAGGGCATTGCATGTAAGATTTGGACTAGAGAATATAAGAAAAGGAAGCTGACTCTTGAAGATTTGAAGGCAAGTAAATAGCAGTGAAGCTATGATCAAGAGGTATATGTAAACTACTTCATGATTTCATTTCTCATAGTGGCTT
Source organism: Taxus chinensis (assembly GCA_019776745.2). Taxonomy (NCBI): domain Eukaryota; kingdom Viridiplantae; phylum Streptophyta; class Pinopsida; order Cupressales; family Taxaceae; genus Taxus; species Taxus chinensis. Next base: position 6,365 of record JAHRHJ020000941.1, read on the forward strand.
GTAAGAGTAATATTTCCTAAATAGTATTGAAAGAACATTGTTATGAGCATACACACCATTTTAAGAAAGTGTATAAGTTAATTATCTTAAACAAAGGTGTTATGAGATAGAAGTCTAGAATGAAAATATCTCAAGTAGTAATAGAGATACTATTGGCAAAGAGAAGTAAAGTTACTAAGCACAAGCATAACAATCAAGGACATATCCTCTACACCAAATTTTCTCTCATATGTGGAGATTAAAATTTCATCCTTAAATTCTTTTTATATATTTTAATTCTTCCCATTCCATCATCCACGCATAACATATTCCCCAAAAATGTAGATTTTAATTCTTCTCACATATACAAAAATATTAGCCATAAGGTACCTTTAAACTTTCCCAATGGTTCAGTAACTATTAGATATAAACTACCTTTCAAAGGCATATCCAATCATATATGCCTTTGAAAGGTAGTTTTTTATTAATATTTATATATCTCCTTTAATATGTAGTTAGTGGCTAATATTTCCTATCTATTGTCTCCTTTCAAATCAAATTAAATTTATTTCATCATTTTCTTTCCACCCTTCATTATTTCCTAGTTTTGCTTTAGAATGGGTGAAGGAAAGACCCTGTTATATAAAGAAAAAACTAATAATTTCAGTTCCACTTCATGTACATAAAATTTATTTCATAATTTATAGACCAAAATATTTTGAATACATTAAAATTAAATTGTTGCGCTTTTATTTTTACATGGTTCACCTTCACATTTGCATCCCCCTTAGACCCATTTGTGATATTCAACTACATGAGTTTCTTATCATTTTTGTGTACCTCTTGAACTACTTGTCCTTTTCTATGATACCTATATTTTTTTACTTCTCCTCATCACTTCATTTTCATTATTTCACATAAAAGACATCATCACACTTACTTTCAGGTATACAAGCACTACCATTTTATACAAGTTAGAATTAGTCCCCAAGTCACTCTTGTTTATACCCCATTGTGTTTTTATCAGTCAAGTTTATAATCCCTTCAACTCATATTTCCCCAAACCATACCTTTAAATGTCTCATTACACTTCTCATATATTATTGTTAGTAAATAAAATAAATCATATTGTAACTGTGTAATTTTATGTAAGCAAAACAAGAACTGATGATCAGTGAGGCCTATGTGGTGCATTAAAACACATGTTATTCTTATGAGGTCTTATCCTATTTTATTGGTTCCAAGTTTCCTAATGGTTGTGGAGATATTATCCAAAAACTACCATTCAAAGGAATATCCAATTGTATATTCCTTTGGAAGGTAGTGTACGGCTAATATATCCTATCTATCATCTCCTTTATAAATGTATCTTATTTATTTCATCATTCTCTTCCAATTTTTCATTAATTCCACACGAAATTGACCAATAACAATTTGACCAAAAAATTATATGTGAAAAGATCATATTTTCCTTTGAAATTGATAACCACAATTTCAGTACCTCTTCACATTTCTTTACCCTGTCAGAATTAGCTTGACTCAATTTATGACCACTCTTCTTTATTCTAATTCGAATCTTTATTATTTTTTTGATTTTAGATTTATAATGGATAGAAAAATGCTACTACCTCCAATTTTCTATATAATTTTTCACCTTCCCATTATTCCTCCCATTTTTTACATCCCTAGTTTTCCCCTCTCATTCCAAATCACCAATTTCGGTCAAGAAGTAGAATTATATCCTAACCCTATTGTACGGTTTTTGACCGACATGCTTTAAGCCCAAACTCTCAATTTAATCAACTTCATTTGGACTAATATTCCCTCTTTGTCATCCTTTCATGATAAATAACCATCAGAATCCTATATAACTAAGTTAATCATACCTCATTTTAGATCTTGGCACTTTATGTTCTCCTCATGTTAAAAAATCACTAAAAGATCTTATTTCTTCCGAAATATAAAGCTAAATAATGAAAAAATGTTAGGGAAACATCCTATATAGGTATGAAGTATCCTTCCAGGTCTATACTTTTGCATCTTCTTTCTACAAGAAATCAAAGTAACCCTTTCCAAGTATTTGAGTAAGTTTGAACCGAAGCAAGCCATTGTCAAAATACAGTTGTCAAGCTTTGATGACACTATGGTAGATACCACATGCTAGGAGGAATATGTGAAGTTTTATTCCTCTTTGGAGTAGTGGGATGTTGGTAGTGCATTGGGTTCCCAAAAATCACCTAAATTTGTTTTACAGGAAATCCTTCTTACGCTACAAGTGTTTGAGAGTCTAAGAAAAGTGTATAGGGCCATTCTAACAGTAAGCAAAGAAGACTGACACACAATGCCATCCATTTTGAAGTAAGACAAAAACTCAAGAAGTTATAGGCCTAGATTCCAAGTAGGTCCAAGACTGTACAATAAGGTCACAACCGTACACGTGGTCTTGACCTATTTCCATGGTTTTTACCAGAATTAGTTTTTAAGTGCCAGTTTCAGTAATGAAGTATTTCCAATATCATATCAACCTATTCTTCCATTTAAATCACTTAGATTCCTCCAAATCCACAAAAATCATCTATGTGCATAATATATATTTTGTGTTCTGATAGTTGTTAGGTCAATAGTCATTTTGAAAAGTGTTATTCTGATTTGTGTAGTTAATGTTGGAAGGTAATTAAATCAGAATATCCACCTACAACAATAATTCATCCTTTTTATGCATGTTAATTATGAACATTGTAAATATTAAAAAGGTTGAGATTAATCACTTTAAAAGAAAAATTAGTGCCTCATACAAAGATAATAAATTTGTCAAAATACTTTTAGATTAGCATCATCTATACTTCTTCGTATGTGTTGAATAACATATTGCTCCTTGTTGCTTTGCACTTTATTGCTGATAAATATTTTATGGTGTGTTAGGCCTTATTTTTTGGAAGATAGAAAATATTTTTAGGTCTTGTACTTCCTTCTTCAAGCCTTCAAAAAAATCATAAAAAATATCTAATCTAAGTTAGACATGTAACCTCCCCTGGTTATGAGGAATATAGACCAAATCAAATCATTACCTAATAACATGGGATCCTTTGTTAAATTAGGTCAAGATTCCCTAAATAATAGATTTGTAAGACAATAGTTTAGTGGATCTTTACAAATCCCTCTCACATTATGTTAAGATCATTTCCAATCCTTGTTTCAGGATCTAAATCCTCAACTTTGAGGGTCTACACAAGTTATATGTTTCATGTTGTAATCAAAGACAACATCAAATGATTTTTTGTTCTTTTTTCATACCTTTATCTTATCAAAATTGGAGATATAAACTAACCTAATGTTGATTTTGTGTGCCCAAATCATAAGAAATTATTTGTTGATAACTCAACTTCCTCTCTGGATGTTGGAATTATTTTTACTTCATGGATAACGTCTTTTTCTCCCCTTCCTCTTGATGAAAAGGATCCCAAGATGGTAGTTAAAGTAAACATGGAGTAGTTTAATGGGTTTGGTATTAACAAAGGTGGTTTATTTAGAATTATCCTATTAGTTATTTTTTGGTTTAGTTTGTTAACACCTTTTTCAAAACCAAGATGTGGAGCTTCTATTAAGCACAAAGCTTAAAATATGGATGTAGATATTTTGAAGATGGATGTAGAAGATGAAATTGATGATGGTACACAATGGATGCACATGATCTTATTTCCAAAGTGGGGGAAGAGTGACTCTTATTCATGGTTAAATGTATCTCCCAGTTAAAAAAAATACCCACTAAAAAGATCTTATTCTTCTGAAATAGAACGCTAAATAATGAAAATTGTTAGGGAACATCCTATATAGGTATGAAGTATCCTTCCAGGTCTATACTTTTGCATCTTCTTTCTACAAGAAAGAAAAGTAACCCTTTCCAAGTATTTGAGTAAGTTTGAACCGAAGCAAGCCATTGTCAAAATACAGTTGTCAAGCTTTGATGACACTATGGTAGATACCACATGCTAGGAGGAATATGTGAAGTTTTATTCATCTTTGGAGTAGTGGGATGTTGGTAGTGCATTGGGTTCCCAAAAATCACCTAAATTTGTTTTATAGGAAATCCTTCTTACGCTACAAGTGTTTGAGAGTCTAAGAAAAGTGTATAGGGCCATTCTAACAGTAAGCAAACAAGACTGACACACAATGCCATCCATTTTGAAGTAAGACAAAAACTCAAGAATTTATAGGCCTATATTCCAAGTAGGTCAAAGACTATACAATAAGGTCACAACCGTACACGTGGTCTTGACCTATTTCCATGTTTTTTACCAGAATTATTTTTAAGTGCCAGTTTCAGTAATGAAGTATTTCCAATATCATATCAACCTATTCTTCCATTTAAATCACTTAGATTCCTCCAAATCCACAAAAATATCTATGTGTAATATATATTTTGTGTTCTGATAGTTGTTAGGTCAATAGTCATTTTGAAAAGTGTTATTTTGATTTGTGTAGTTAATGTTGGAAGGTAATTAAATCATAATAACCACTGACAACAATAATTCATCATTGTTATGCATGTTAATTACGAACATTATAAATCTTAACAAGGTTGAGATTAATCAATTAAAAAGCAAAATTAGTGCCTCATACAAAGATAATAAATTTTTCAAAATCCTTTTAGATTAGCATCATCTATCCTTCTTTGTAGGTGTTGAATAAAATTTTGTTCCTTGTTGCTTTGCACTTTATTGCTGATAAAGATTTTATGGTGTGTTAAGCCTTATTTTTTGTAAGATAGAAAATATTTTTAGGTCTTTTACTTCCTTCTTCAAGCCTTCGCAAAAATAATAAAAATTATCTAATCTGAGTTAGACATATAGCTTCCCCTGGTTATGAGGAATATAGACCAAATCAAATCATTACCTAATAACATGGGATCCTTTGTTAAATTAGGTCAAGATTCCCTAAATAATAGATTTGTAAGACAATAGTTTAGTTGATCTTTACAAATCCCTCTCACATTAGGTTAAGATCATTTCCAATCCTTGTTTTAGGATCTAAATCCTCAACTTTGAGGGTCTACACAAGTTATATGTTTCATGTTATAATAAAAGACAACATCAAATGTTTTTTTTTTCTTTTTTCATACCTTTATCTTATCAAAATTGGAGATATAAACTAACCTAATGTTGATTTTGTGTGCCCAAATCATAAGAAATTATTTGTTGATAACTCAACTTCCTCTCTAGATGTTGGAATTATTTTTACTTCATGGATAACGTCTTTTTCTCCCCTTCCTCTTGATGAAAAGGATCCCAAGATGGTAGTTAAAGTAAACATGGAGTAGTTTAATGGGTTTGGTATTAACAAAGGTGGTTTATTTAGAATTATCCTATTAGTTATTTTTTGGTTTAGTTTGTTAAAACCTTTTCCAAAACCAAGATGTGGAGCTTCTATTAAGCACAAAGCTTAAAATATGGATGTAGATATTTTGAAGATGGATGTAGAAGATGAAATTGATGATGGTACACAATGGATGCACATGATCTTATTTCCAAAGTGGGGGAAGAGTGACTCTTATTCATGGTTAGATGTATCTCCCCAGTTATCTTCCCTTTAATAAATGTTTCTAGTTAGTATAAAGGATGATAATTTAATGTGGAAGTAGAAGTTAAGGTTAATGCTTTCCTTCATAGGACTGCCTATCATTTTCTTTTAAGTGTCATCTCTGTGCCATTTTCCTTTCTTTGTTATATATATTCTTTTTTGTGTTGCTATAGTTTTTTGAATTTTTTTATGCCTATAACCTTTGGTTATTGCTTGTTTATATAAAAACAATATTTGCTGAATTTTTCTTGTTAAAGGGTTTGGGCCCTTTCACAGACTCACCTTAGTAAAAATCATAAATTAATTAAATAGATAAACAATAATATTTATTTTATCGTGTTATATTATAGTGAAATGTGAGAACCTTTGCACTATAATATTTTTGGGTAATGGCTCCCCCATAAGTTGTCAAAATTGAGCGTGTCACAACCTATCACAAGGCCTCAAACTTGTAATAAAAGAGTAGTGAAAAAATTTTATATTAAGAAAATCAAAATATACATATTCTTTGGCAATTTAGAAATGTAATTTACAATTACATTTTTCAAAAAAGGGCTATGTTTAAAAAATTCTTATAAACAAGTGTCACTTCAATGTGTGAATCCCAAAAAATATATGTTTAATCCTTAATTGAAATGTTTAATAGTACTAAAAATCTACAACTATAGTCTACAAGTTAGAAATCACTCAAATATGAGTCTCATAAATAAAATAAATAAAATTACAAATTGGAATTTTACATAAGAGAAGAAAAGGAAGGACAAATGAATAGGAAGGCTTGAGCAGGCACATAGGTAAGGTACTAATGTTGGTTATGTTAAATCAACTTTAACCCATTTTATCATCTATTTATTTTCATTTATATAAATTATTGATTAAATGAAAATAAGAAAAGTGAACATATCTGAACATAGACCTTCTAAGTTAACTTTTTCCTCGTCTCCTAATTATTGCAATTTAGAAATCATAAAACATGCAATGTAAGTTAGCTTCAACCCTTTTTCTTTGATTTTTCAGCCTAACTTTCTCCTTATATTAAGTATAAAGATAGTTTATTATCACATTTTTGGGAAATATAGCGTAAATTAATAATGTATATAACATAGTTACTAAATACGATGAAATTTGTGAGGTTTTTCATTTTATTTTTTTTTCGTATTTTTCATTCCACTGTATTGAATTCTGTATTTTTCAATAATAAGATATGAAAAGGCAGGATCTTTAAAAAATATATTATTTTTAAAATATTTTATACCATAAATATTAAAATTATGAACACATACATGATTTTATAGCCAACAGCTAAAAGAAGTTTCATTTTTCAGTATTGTTTAGAAGGTTTTTAGTAGTCCCTCGAAAATTAGTGAGATCGTATTTTTTGTTGTATTTATGTATTCTTTCGATCGACCGTCTTTTTTCCATATTTGAAGGTGATCGCTTAATAATCTCCATACAAAATTCGCTACCTTAATATATAATAACTCCATTTGAAAATAAAATACTAGTTTATATAATGATGGATATAAAAATAACAAGTTGATGGACAAATATAGGGTCATCCGTGGACGTCATATTGCAAAAAACAGTGAAATCTCAACTTGTAGGGATTATTAGCTATACACGCACTCTAAATTAGAAAAATTTATATAAATATGAATCGTAGCATTCAGAATCTAGTTTCTAAAATACTAATTTTTTTTTAAAAACGGACAAGTTTAGCTATATTAAACACTTAAAATTATATGACTTAGTTTTTTTTTTTGAAAAAACTTATAAGATTGTAGTCCGTTTGCCCGCATTTTGGATGACCAAATCTTGTTATTTTTTTTTTCCTTTGGTGAAACGTTAGATGTAGTTGTCTATCTTGGGATGGATTTTATTTTGTATTTTTTTTAGCAAATTTTTTTTTATGATTTTTTCCGTGAAAGTGGTCTGAAAATATTTAGAAAACGGAGCGCTTTCCGTTTGCCCGCCATAACTATATCAAAAAATATCGAAATCAAATATATATTTTTTTAACGTGTATAGAATTTGTCCACGCTTGGGATGGTATAAGTTTTATCATATTTTGATAAGCGAAACAAAAGTTACAGTCTTAAACGTAGACATGAACATTCACGGGAAAAAATGTCTTAAAGACCTATTGTTAGTAAAAAATTATAAAATGATATTTATCTTATTCTATTCACTTTAAAAACAATATTTCTACGAAGCTAAGAGTCTCCCCTACGCGATGGCACCATTTTTGTGAAATGTTTTCAGTTTTTTAGCATGGTTCAAGTCTTTGGAAGAGCAGATTTGAGGTTTTTTGACCTTTTACACTTCATAATGACCTTCCATAGCTTTGGTTGGGGAAAAACAAAGATTTTCTGAGGCTTAGGTTCGGCAGATAGATCCGCGATCGCGGTTTATAAAGTGCGATCATGGTTTTTTAACATAAACCGTGAGCGTGCTTTATAAACCGCGATCGCGGTTTATAAAGCACGCTCGCGGTTCATAAATCATATTTACACACATCCCAATGTCTGAATTACCATGTGATTTTTACTCTCTGACCTTACCGTACGAATTACTGTGAAATTCTGTCTTTTTCTGCACGTTTTTCTTATCACCGGAAGCAAAACATCATGGGAGACAAAAAATGAAGTCAAAAAAGGAAGTCATTAAGTAAAAAAACACCAAACGAATTAGAGGCCAACAAAATTCAAAATGCTGAGCGAATGCGGAAACTTCGTGAATCTAGAAGAGGTTCATCTTCAATCCCAACTATTGTAAGCAATGAAGAACTAGGTAATGTTTCTACTGTCAATGTTGAAGTTGAATTAAATACTCGTGATGAAGAAGTTTTTACTGTCAATGTTGAAGAAGAATTAAATACTCATGATGTAGCAAATGTTGAAATTGAAGGAGACAATGAAAATGTGAATAAGGAAATTCATGTTGAAACTGTAGACAAGCAAAATTTGACAAAAACACCTCCTAGGATTTTACGTAAGAAACCTAATTTTTTTATTGAAATTGATGAAAACATTTTGAAACCAATGTCTGACAAACTTTCTGAATGACAAATCAGAAGAAAAGCCACTGAAATTTGGGATAATCATTTTGAAATTTTAAATGATTCCCAAAGATGTCAGTTGTTGGTTAGTTTGATGAAATTGATTAAAATGAGACCTACATTAAACACCTTAGGATTGACAACATCTAATATACGTGGTCAAACCTCTACAATTGTTGAAAACCTTCATGATGCATATCACACTGTTGGTGTCAAGAGACGCACTAGGGATAGTAATATTGTGCGTCGTGTACTTGCTACTAGTGTTGTAAGTGAATCAATAAAAAAACAACGTTTGATTACGCAAACAAGTCGAATGTTGCAAGTTAATCGAAAAACTCTAATGAAAGCAATTGAAAGACGTAATATCCTTCAATCACTCAATAATGCCGATTTTTGGGCATTTTCTGCTAGAGCACCGCGTAAGGACAAAAATAATTCTGATGCTATAAGAGAAGTTGTTATTAAATTTTGGCATGATAACACTAGAGTTTCACCTAATACAAGAGATGTTATAAAATGGAGAGTTGGTTCTACTAATCGTGAACCACATCCAAAGCATTTCTTAGATATGACTCAAACTCAATTTTTTCGTAAGTTTGAACAAGAGAATCTAGAAATTAAAATTAGTCAACGTTTTTTTGAAATGTTGAAACCATTCTATGTGAAAATCAACCATGCTCGCACCACTTGTTGTTGTAGGCAACATGTTGAATTTGCGATGCATTATGCTAAATTTTTACGTATTCGTTCTAATTTTCATTCTGAAACTATGTTATCTGAATGTGGTGTTCAAGTTCCACCAATATCTTCCAGGGATTTCATTCCTACTATATTTTGTGAAAAAGAAGTTGGACAATTTTTTTATAGTCAGGATTGTTTAGATGGAAGTTGTAGTACATGCGGCGGATTACCTAAATTGGAAAGTTGCATCCATGAGAAAATTGAAGGTACAATAGGACATAATTTAGTTGAGTTTGATAAATATAAATCAGTTGCATACCAGTTGAAAGATGGAAAAGAGTCGAAACGGTGTGAGCTAGTTACAGAACAAATGCCCATTTTCTAATTTATGAGAAAATTTAAGGATGAAATTGTTTATGAGTATGCGAGGCATACACATAGAGCTCGATGGTTGGATGAACAATTCAAGCTATGCAAAGACACATTTCCTATTGGTACTATTGTTTCAGTGGTCGATTTTGCAGAGAATTACACATTGCAACCACAAATGGAGGTTCAATCGCAATATTACAACTCAGTACAAGTTGCCATTTTTGTGCATATAGCATTTCTACATTCTCCTGACAGTACAGAGAATGATCAATTTTTTTAAGAGAGTACCACTTTTATATCAGTGATGATCGTACTCATTCTACTGAATTTGTGCAAGGGTGTTTCCAGTTATTTTATGGAAACTTGTCTGATAGGGACATCCACTTCAAACAACATTATATATGGTCAGATAATTGCACGTCTCAGTTTAAGAATGCACGAATGTTTTATTGGATGAGCAGAATGCACGTCAAGATGGGTGTGCAACATATTTGGAGTTTCACTGAGGCTGGACATGGAAAAGGAGAGCATGACGGTGCAGGGGCATGTGTGAAAAGAGCTCTTGCAAGAGAAGAGTTGAAGTACAAAGATGGTGCTAAATTAAAAGATGCAAAGAGCATAGTGGAATGGTGTACTGACAACATGGCCGAGGTTCTCAAGAAAATTCCACAGTTCGCAGATATTTTTGGTTGATAGAGGAACAACATATTGCTAACTACGAGGATTGTATGACACTCACTGGGTCCAGTGATATGCACTCATTTTGTAGCTCAGACGCTACTTCGTGGGCCGTATGGACAAGAAAGTTGACATGTTTTTGTGCATCTTGTATCGAATTTGTCACTGCTGAGTGTGATTCACAAGAATGGGTGGAAGGATGGATTTGTAGGCCTCTAACTCCGCTTCCTAGTTATCAACCTCCACAAGCATTACGACTTGTTTCTGCAGATGAAGTTACAACATCCAAGGACTTTGACGAAATTTTGATTTTGGTGCGACAAGGTATTTATGGTTATTTATTTAATTTTTGTATTGAGTTATGTCCATTGAAATTTTAATATGTAATTTAAATTTGAGTTGTTCAACCTTGGTTATTTTTTTGTAGGACATGTGTTTGCAGTAATTGCGACAGAAGACAATGAAGAAGGAACAGACTATTTCTTATGTCGTTGCATCGAGGAAAGAAAGAAGTTGACTTCTCCTATTATAGATGGCGAAGATATTGAGTATCCTACAGGGTCAGTGGTAGTTACTGGAACTTGGCTTCGACGGTATCCATTAAAAAACTCCTCTGTTTGGGTGTTTGAAGACTTTGAGACACACAGGAAAATACTCTTATATTCACATCTAGTTCTAGCGACAAATATTCAGCTGTATAGATATCGAGGAAGGCCTAATAACAAGATTCTTTGGAAGGTTCGAGAGTCAGATCATGAAGCAATCTTGTCTGCCATTCAGAGTAGATCCGATCCTGATGGTTCATTGGAATGAATTTACAATGCTCATGTCTGGTATATATAATTTCTTTTCATATATATATATAAATTTTTTAGTTTAAAGATCTAGATTTAAGTTTGAATATATTTTATTTTAAATTTGTGTATTTTGTACATATATAGATAGTATATGGTTTTGATTTGAAACTTAAATTTCTTTGACTAACACTTTTATGTTTAGGTTAGTGGTGCCCGAAAAGCTTCCACCTTCACGTGGTTAGTACTGTTAGTAGAGAATTTTAAATTCTCGAAATTAAGAGAAGCTTTCATTGTTTGAAAAAGTTGTAAATTTTGAAAAAGTTGTAAATTTGAAAAAGTTGTAAATTTTGAAAATGTTGTAAATTTTGAAAATGTTGTAAATTTTGAAAAAGTTGTAAATTTTGAAAAAGTTGTAAATTTTGAAAATGTTGTAAATTTTGTAAATTTTGAAAATGTTGTAAATTTTGAAAATGTTGTAAATTTTGAAAACGACTCCTCCCCAAGTGTTTACAAGACCATACCTACGCGTGTGCACCGAAATGAGAAGGAAAAAACTGAGAGAGGCTATTGTAGAGGGTCCCTACGCTGAGGTGTCGGATCAGACGAGGCATCTCTAGGTGCCACGGAGTCTGAGTAGTCACCCGTCGAAGTTGAATGATATTTTGGTCTCAGGGCTCTTAAGGGACTACGCCCGAACGAAGTAGCCCGGAAGCAACGACCCTTTCACGCACCAAAACACCACCTCCTCTAGTGTTCATTCACCTGGCCACCTCGATGTGTCGGTGCAGTCGGTTTGGTGCCACGACCCACCGTTTGCAAAATATAGCGTTTGACAACCTTACACTGGCTCCAACTGCACTATTTCACGCGTTTGCAAACAATAGGACAGCGAGAGCACCGAAATGAGAAGGAAAAAACTGAGAGAGGCTATTGTAGAGGGTCCCTACACTGAGGTGTTGGATTAGACGAGGCCTCTCTAGGTGCCATGGAGTCTGAGTAGGCACCCATCGAAGTTGAACGATATTTTGGTCTTAGGGCTCTTAAGGGACTACGCCCGAACGAAGTAGCCCGGAAGCAACGACCCTTTCGTGCACCAAAACACCACCTCCTCTAGTGTTCACCTAGCCACCCAGATGTGCCGGTGTAGTCGGTTTGGTGCCATGACCCACCGTTTGCAAAATATAGCGTTTGACAACCTTACACTGGCTCCAACTGCACTATTTCACGCGTTTGCAAACAATAGGACAGCGAGAGCACCGAAATGAGAAGGAAAAAACTGAGAGAGGCTATTGTAGAGGGTCCCTATGCTGAGGTGTCAGATCAGACGAGGCCTCTCTAGGTGCCACGGAGTCTGAGTAGTCACCCGTCGAAGTTGAACGATATTTTGGTCTCAGGGCTCTTAAGGGACTACGCCCGAACAAAGTAGTCAGGAAGCAACGAATTTTTCGCGCACCATAACACCACCTCCTCTAGCATTCACCTAGCCACCCAGATGTGCCGGTGTAGTCGGTTTGGTGCCATGACCCACCGTTTGCAAAATATAGCGTTTGACAACCTTACACTGGCTCCAACTGCACTATTTCACACGTTTGCAAACAATAGGGCAGCGAGAGCACCGAAATGAGAAGGAAAAAACTGAGAGAGGCTATTGTAGAGGGTCCCTACACAAGGTTTCAGATTAGACGAGGCCTCTCTAGGTGCCACGGAGTCTGAGTAGTCACCCGTCGAAGTTGAACAATATTTTGGTCTCAGGGCTCTTAAGGGACTACGCCCGAACGAAGTAATCCGGAAGCAACGTCCCTTTTGCACCAAAACAACACCTCCTCAGCGTTCACCTATCCACTTGGATGTGTCGGCGCAGTTGGTTTGGTGCCACGACCCACCGTTTGCAAAATATAGGGTTTGACAACCTTACACTGGCTCCAACTGCACTATTTCACGTGTTTGCAAACAATAGGACAGGGAGAGCACCGAAATGAGAAGGAAAAAACTGAGAGAGGCTATTGTAGAGGGTCCCTATGCTGAGGTTTTGGATTAGACGAGGCCTCTCTAGGTGCCATGGAGTCTGAGTAGTCACCCGTCGAAGTTGAACGATATTTTGGTCTCAGGGCTCTTAAGGGACTACGCCCGAACGAAGTAGCCCGGAAGCAACGACCCTTTCGCGCACCAAAACACCACCTCCTCTAGCATTCACCTGGCCACCCAGACATGCGGCATAGTTCAGTTCGGTGCCATGACCCACCGTTTGCAAAATATAGTGTTTGACAACCTTACACTGGCTCCAACTGCACTATTTCACGCGTTTGTAAACAATAGGACAGCGAGAGCACCGAAATGAGAAGGAAAAAACTGAGAGAGGCTATTGTAGAGGGTCCCTACACTGAGGTGTTGGATTAGATGAGGCCTCTCTAGGTGCCACGGAGTCTGAGTAGTCACCCGTCGAAGTTGAACGATATTTTGGTCTCAGGGCTCTTAAGGGACTACGCCCGAACGAAGTAGCCCGGAAGCAACGACCCTTTCGCGCACCAAAACACCACCTCCTCTAGCATTCACCTAGCCACCCAGATGTGCTGGTGTAGTCGGTTTGGTGCCATGACCCACCGTTTGCAAAATATAGCGTTTGACAACCTTACACTGGCTCCAACTGCACTATTTCACGCGTTTGCAAACAATAGGACAGCGAGAGCACCGAAATGAGAAGGAAAAAACTGAGAGAGGCTATTGTAGAGGGTCCCTATGCTGAGGTTTTGGATCAGACGAGGCCTCTCTAGGTGCCACAGAGTCTGAGTAGTCACCCGTCGAAGTTGAATGATATTTTGGTCTCAGGGCTCTTAAGGGACTACGCCCGAACGAAGTAGCCCGGAAGCAACGACCCTTTCGCGCACCAAAACACCACCTCCTCTAGCATTCACCTGGCCACCAGACATGTCGGCGTAGTCGGTTCGGTGCCACGACCCACCGTTTGCAAAATATAGCGTTTGACAACCTTACACTGGCTCCAACTGCACTATTTCACGCGTTTGCAAACAATAGGACAACGAGAGCACCGAAATGAGAAGGAAAAAACTGAGAGAGGCTATTGTAGAGGGACTAGGTTTGGATTAGACGAGGCCTCTCTAGGTGCCACGGAGTCTGAGTAGTCCCGTCGAAGTTGAACGATATTTTGGTCTCAGGGCTCTTAAGGGACTACGCCCGAACGAAGTAGCCCGGAAGCAACGACCCTTTCGCGCACACCAAAACACCACCTCCTCTAGTGTTCACCTGGCCACCCAGATGTGCCGGTGTAATTTTTTTGGTTCCAAAACCCACCATTTGTAAAATATAGCATTTGACAACCTTACACTAGCTCCAACTGCACTATTTCACGCGTTTGCAAACAATAGGACAACGAGAGCACCGAAATGAGAAGGAAAAAACTGAGAGAGGCTATTGTAGAGGGTCCCCCTGAGGTTTTGGATTAGACGAGGCCTCTCTAGGTGCCACGGAGTCCGAGTAGTCACCCGTCGAAGTTGAACGATATTTTGGTCTCAGGGCTCTTAAGGGACTACGCCCGAACGAAGTAGCCCGGAAGCAACGACCCTTTCGTGCACCAAAACACCACCTCCTCTAGCATTCACCTAGCCACCCAGATGTCCGGCGTAGTCGGTTTGGTGCCATGACCCACCATTTGCAAAATATAGCGTTTGACAACCTTACACTGGCTCCAACTGCACTATTTCACGCGTTTGCAAACAATAGGACAGCGAGAGCACCGAAATGAGAAGGAAAAAACTGAGAGAGGCTATTGTAGAGGGTCCCTATGCCAAGGTGTTGGATTAACAAGGACTCTCTAGGTGCCACGGAGTCCGAGTAGTCACCCGTCGAAGTTGAACGATATTTTGGTCTCAGGGCTCTTAAGGGACTACGCCCGAACGAAGTAGCCCGGAAGCAACGACCCTTTCGCGCACCAAAACACCACCTCCTCTAGCATTCACCTAGCCACCCAGATGTGTCGGCATAGTTGGTTCGGTGCCATGACCCACCGTTTGCAAAATATAGCGTTTGACAACCTTACACTGGCTCCAACTGCACTATTTCACGCGTTTGCAAACAATAGGACAGCGAGAGCACCGAAATGAGAAGGAAAAAACTGAGAGAGGCTATTGTAGAGGGTCCCTACACTGAGGTTCAGATTAGATGAGGCCTCTCTAGGTGCCACGGAGTCTGAGTAGTCACCCGTTGAAGTTGAACGATATTTTGGTCTCAGGGCTCTTAAGGGACTACGCCCGAACGAAGTAGCCCGGAAGCAACGACCCTTTCGCGCACCAAAACACCACCTCCTCTAGCATTCACCTAGCCACCCAGACATGTTGGCATAGTCGGTTTGGTGCCATGACCCACCGTTTGCAAAATATAGCGTTTGACAACCTTACACTGGCTCCAACTGCACTATTTCGCGCGTTTGCAAACAATAGGACAGCGAGAGCACCGAAATGAGAAGGAAAAAACTGAGAGAGGCTATTGTAGAGGGTCCCTATGCTGAGGTGTTGGATTAGACGAGGCCTCTCTAGGTGCCACGGAGTCTGAGTAGTCACCCGTCGAAGTTGAACGATATTTTGGTCTCAGGGCTCTTAAGGGACTACGCCCGAACGAAGTAGCCCGGAAGCAACGACCCTTTCGCACACCAAAACACCACCTCCTCTAGCATTCACCTAGCCACCCAGATGTGTTGCGTAGTTGGTTTGGTGCCATGACCCACCGTTTGCAAAATATAGCGTTTGACAACCTTACACTGGCTCCAACTGCACTATTTCACGCGTTTGCAAACAATAGGACACGAGAGCACCGAAATGAGAAGGAAAAAACTGAGAGAGGCTATTGTAGAGGGTCCCTATGCTGAGGTTTGGATCAGATGAGGCCTCTCTAGGTGCCACGGAGTCCGAGTAGTCACCCGTCGAAGTTGAACGATATTTTGGTCTCAGGGCTCTTAAGGGACTACGCCCGAACGAAGTAGCCCGGAAGCAACGACCCTTTCGCGCACCAAAACACCACCTCCTCTAGCATTCACCTGGCCACCCGGACATTTTGACACAGTCGGTTTGGTGCCACGACCCACCGTTTGCAAAATATAGCGTTTGACAACCTTACACTGGCTCCAACTGCACTATTTCACGCGTTTGCAAACAATAGGACAGCGAGAGCACCAAAATGAGAAGGAAAAAACTGAGAGAGGCTATTGTAGAGGGTCCCTACGCTGAGGTTCAGATTAGATGAGGCCTCTCTAGGTGCCACGGAGTCTGAGTAGTCACCCGTCGAAGTTGAATGATATTTTGGTCTCAGGGCTCTTAAGGGACTACGCCCGAACGAAGTAGCCCGGAAGCAACGACCCTTTCGCGCACCAAAACACCACCTCCTCTAGCATTCACCTGGCCACCCAGATGTTCCGGTGTAGTCGGTTTGGTGCCACGACCCACCGTTTGCAAAATATAGCGTTTGACAACCTTATACTGGCTCCAACTGCACTATTTCACACGTTTGCAAACAATAGGACAGCGAGAGCACCGAAATGAGAAGGAAAAAACTGAGAGAGGCTATTGTAGAGGGTCCCTACACTGAGGTGTTGGATCAGACGAGGCCTCTCTAGGTGCCACAGAGTCTGAGTAGTCACCCGTCGAAGTTGAACGATATTTTGGTCTCAGGGCTCTTAAGGGACTACGCCTGAACGAAGTAGCCCGGAAGCAACGACCCTTTCACGCACAAAACACCACCTCCTCTAGCATTCACCTGGCCACCCAGACATGCCGGTGTAGTCGGTTTGGTGCCATGACCCACCGTTTGCAAAATATAGCGTTTGACAACCTTACACTGGCTCCAACTGCACTATTTCACGCGTTTGCAAACAATAGGACAACGAGAGCACCGAAATGAGAAGGAAAAAACTGAGAGAGGCTATTGTAGAGGGTCCCTACACCAATGGATTAGATGAGGATTCTCTAGGTGCCACGGAGTCCGAGTAGTCACCCGTCGCAGTTGAACGATATTTTGGTCTCAGGGCTCTTAAGGGACTACGCCCGAACGAAGTAGCCCGGAAGCAACGACCCTTTCGCGCACCAAAACACCACCTCCTCTAGCATTCACCTGCCACCAGATGTTTTGGCGTAGTCGGTTCGGTGCCATGACCCACCGTTTGTAAAATATAGCGTTTGACAACCTTACACTGGCTCCAACTGCACTATTTCACGCATTTGCAAACAATAGGACAGCGAGAGCACCGAAATGAGAAGGAAAAAACTGAGAGAGGCTATTGTAGAGGGTCCCTACGCTGAGGTTTTGGATCAGATGAGGCCTCTCTAGGTGCCACGGAGTCTGAGTAGTCACCCGTCGAAGTTGAACGATATTTTGGTCTCAGGGCTCTTAAGGGACTACGCCCGAACGAAGTAGCCCGGAAGCAATGACCTTTCGCGCACCAAAACACCACCTCCTCTAGCATTCACCTGCCACCCATCATGCCAGCACAGTCGGTTGGTGCCATGACCCAAATTTGCAAAATATAGCGTTCTTCACCTTCTATTTGTTTGCAAACAATAGGACAGCGAGAGCACCAAAATGAGAAGGAAAAAACTGAGAGAGTCTATTGTATAGGGTCCCTCTTCCCATGATGGACTACGATATTCTGAGTAGTCACCCATCGAAGTTGAATGATATTTTGGTCTCAGGGCTCTTAAGGGACTACGCCCGAACAAAGTACTTGGAAGCAACGACCCTTGCGCACCAAAAACACCACCTCCTCTAGCATTCACCTAGCCAAGATGTTCAGTGTAGTCAGTTTGGTGCCATGACCCACCATTTGCAAAATATAGCGTTTGACAACCTTACACTGGCTCCAACTGCACTATTTCACACGTTTGCAAACAATAGGACAACGAGAGCACCGAAATGAGAAGGAAAAAACTGAGAGAGGCTATTGTAGAGGGTCCCTACACTTTGGATTAGACGAGGCCTCTCTAGGTGCCATGGAGTCCGAGTAGTCACCTGTCGAAGTTGAACAATATTTTGGTCTCAGGGCTCTTAAGGGACTACGCCCGAACGAAGTAGCCCGGAAGCAACGACCCTTTCACGCACTGAAACACCACCTCCTCTAGCATTCACCTAGCCACCTGAATGTGCCAGCATAGTAAGTTCGTTGCCATGACCCACCGTTTACAAAATATAGCGTTTGAAAACCTTACACTGGCTCCAACTGCACTATTTTGCGTTTGCAAACAATAGGACACGAGAGCACTGAAATGAGAAGGAAAAAACTGAGAGAGGCTATTGTAGAGGGTCCCTATCCAAGGTTTCTGATTAGACGAGGCCTCTCTAGGTGCCATGGAGTGAGTAGTCACCCGTCGAAGTTGAACGATATTTTGGTCTTCAGGGCTCTTAAGGGACTACGCCCGAACGAAGTAGCCCAGAAGCAACGACCCTTTTGTGCACCGAAACAATTACCTCCTCTAGCATTCACCTTGCCACTCGAATGTGCTCGGCATAGTCGGTTTGGTGCCATGACCCACGTTTGCAAAATATAGCATTTGACAACCTTACACTGGCTCTAACTGCACTATTTCATGCGTTTGCAAACAATAGGGCAGAGAGCACCGAAATGAGAAGGAAAAAACTGAGAGAGGCTATTATAGAGGGTCCCTATGCCAAGGTGTCAGATAAGATGAGGCCTCTCTAGGTGCCACAGAGTCTGAGTAGTCACCCAGAAGTTGAACGATATTTTGGTCTCAGGGCTCTTAAGGGACTACGCCCGAACGAAGTAGCCCGGAAGCAACGACCCTTTTGCGCACCGAAACACCACCTCCTCTAGCATTCACCTGGCATTCTCTAGATACTTGAGAACTTGAGTCTCATCTACATTCACCGACTTGGCCAAGAGAATGGGTTTCCTCAAGTGGTTATAACCAATGTACTTGGAGATATTTTCCCATTTAGACAGCTTTCTTCCAAAACTCGTCGGTGTACTCTTGCACATCTTGGCCTTGTTTTTTCCTGAGATATTTTCAATACATGGACCTCTCTTCATCGTAACAAATACGATAGAATTTCTTTTTGATTGGCCTCTTAAATTCATCCCACTTAGAAATAGGTGGAAGATTCTTAACAACCAAGGAATGAACATAGCTTTCAAACTGGTTAAAGCATGAATGGTTAATTTTAACCTTGAAAATGAAATTTATTGACTCTCATTGATTTGATGCAAATTGAAATATACCTCAATTTGAGTTAGCCAATGGTCTAACTTATCGGCATTCATGTCCCCATCATAAGGCTAAATTTATATCTTCACCTTCTCTTTGAATGGAGGAGGAGTAAGTTTGGTATGGGGTTGTTCTTCCCATGATGGACTAAATATTTCCCATAGACAAGGAAATATTTCCCACATATTTGGATAGACTTGCCACATCTGCCTCCATCTTGTAGAAACGTTCTTCTTCAGTCTCATGTGCATCTCACTACGAGCCATGTTTCGTATTCCTTGCTTCCACTTCTTGGTGGAAATATCTTCTTCAAAAGGAATGAGGATACCTTCATCACTTTCACTACCCTTCTGGGTGAGGGGTATCTAACTAAAAATGTCAACACAAGTTAAACCACACAAAAACACTTGATCTTAAAATCTCTGATCCATAAACTGCATCTTTTAAACAATAAATGGATCTTATCTTAGTGATGATAAATGAACAATTACCAAAGTTATTATTATCCAGTATGTTATGAAATAATCATTCATACAATACTGAAATTTAGATATGCAAGACAAGGAGACAAGAATTTTATCCTAGAG
This sequence comes from Taxus chinensis, assembly GCA_019776745.2. Lineage (NCBI taxonomy): Eukaryota > Viridiplantae > Streptophyta > Pinopsida > Cupressales > Taxaceae > Taxus > Taxus chinensis. The sequence continues at coordinate 26,319 of JAHRHJ020000941.1, forward strand.
AAACCCAATGTGGGAAAAACTCTAGCTAGGTAAGAAATTTATTCACTTCACTATATAAATCTCCAATACAATACAATACAAGATCACTACCAAAAGATGTCCTTTAACAAGGATTTAAGATCTCTCTACTTGCATCACTTGTTTATAACCCTCAACGAGAAAGAACTTAGTTGTCTATGAACAAAACCAGAACAATTTGAAAACTTTCCCCCTTTTCTCACACTTGAATTCACTCCAAATGACTTACTTAGATGATTAATGTGCTTGCATTTATAGTTGTTATATCCAAGGATGAAAGGAATGAGAAACGAACTGGTTTATTTTCAACTATTTAGATTCCCATTTTGGCATCGTCAATACAGGAGGTGTTTGCATAATCACCGCGGTAATTAAGTAAGAATCATCGTCAACCTGACTTCGCCATTTTCCATAACGATGAACATGTTGAGGGTATATTTTCCAAGTTTCAAAAAGTAAATACATATAATTTGGTACTTCTAGATCTATTTTTTGGATCATACTCACGCTTTAATAATTTAATACTTTGTCAATATCAATGTTGTGTCCAAGCCTATTTGCAATGAAGAGACGATTTGGAACATATTAAGAATGTAAACTTAATCAAACTGGAAATAACACAACTTCCATGATTAAAGGATCTATTCTGAATTTATTTAAGATAGTAAGAACTGGGGACAATACTTCTAATTCTATGATCATGAAAACATAAACATACATGAATGAAAATATTGTCTAGATAATTCAAGCACATTAATACTAGAAGTAAAAAACATTAGAATAGCTGAACAAGAAATAAATAAAACTTCCATTCACATCGGAGAGGAGTGGCCCTTGCTCCTTCCCTCTGATCTGGTTACTAATGTGTACTCAAAAACACAATTTATTCTAGAATCATGTTCTTTATTTATCAATTGTTCAGTTTACAGTACTCTTATTATCTTTCTTCAATGTCCAACCATTTATTCTATAATGATATAAATAGAAGGATATCATACATGCAATGAAATCAAATCAAACATATATAGTTCAGATTTATCGTTATGAAAACCAACACACATGGATATATATAAGAATCAAACAAAGTGTGCTCCAGACGCACGTCTCTGAAAATATATATGTATAAGTTCATAATGTATGTGTACATCTCGAACTAAGTGTGTCATAATGTACATATGGGACCACATGCGGTCGCAAAAGGCTATATATATACAATGGACTATGAATCTACTCATGACCACATATGTACATCCAGGTGGACTATAAATCTACTCATGAAACATCTTCCCTCTCTTCGCCCTGCTAGAAGTAGCACGTCCACGACCTGGGGATGTAGTGGAGGGAGATGCCACTACGGATTTCATCCATGTGGTCCTAGGTGTCTCTAAGCATGCCTGCAACCTAACCTGCACATTCATAAACAACAAGTTTTTAACACCCAAAATTTTAAAATACATTCAAAATTTAGAAACTTGTACAATTTAGTTAAAATGCATGTGAAATCTTACCGCAATGTCATGATCCCTATCAATTTGTTGTTGACGCGTCGCAGGGACAACAATAGACTCACGAGGGGTAAGCTACATACAAATAATTAATTTTCAAATTAAATATTTCACATATACATACAAAATTTGATATTGTAGATTTAAGTTTAATAAGAAATAATGAACCTCCAAAATTTAACAAATTTAAAAAATTGTACCTCAGTTAGTGGATCTGCAGATGCTATGGCAGTATCTACAGCAGCCTCCACAGTCTGCATATATGGAGGAGTCTCTCTAGCAGTCATAAGCTATACAAAAAACATGTACAAATCAATATTAAAATCTACATGACAGAGGTCCAAAGCATGTAATCCACGTGAACTTCCAGTAATTAGAAACAAAGTGTAAAGAGATTTACTAACCTGCGTAAAACTCATGTGAGGCGTGCCAGTAGCCTCAGTTCCCTGAGCAGATGATGACCCGCCAGGCTCCTGTGTATAAAAGAGAAAAATATTAATACATGTACAACATACACGTGAAACATTATAATAATAATCTAGTGCAATCAAATGAAATTAAAAATGTAAGTTTGTACAACTTGAAACTTACGTTTGAAACACGCCCAGCCGCAGTAGCTAGCATGTCGACGCCGGATGTTTCCTTCACCGGCTCTTGCTATTTAAAATAAAATAAAAAATTAGTTTTTTACATGTATGTACATGACGTACAATCATATATATATATATATATATATATCAAACATGTGAATTAAACTATTGTATATATATATATATATATTATTTAAATTTATTTGAAATTTACCTGTGAAAGACCAATATCAGTGGCACTAGTTCCAAAAACATTCCCCAGCATCTCATCTATAGAAAAGAAATCCTGTGAACCAGCAAATGATGTCTCGCCTGCAGTGCATACGGCACCACATGATCCACAGTGGTGTGGTGCACTAGAACTGGCGCCTCCACCAACATCACCAGATGCAATCTGGTCACTATGCTGGGTGAGAGTGTCAGTGAGCTCCCTCAATGCATGCAATGTATCAATCTCCACAACCTCCTTCACTGTAGGAGGGATAACTGAAGGCAGTGGGGGTTTTGGGGCATGGGGGATCCTAGGCTGACCTACGCGTGCACCAGGTCTGCTCTGTGCAGAGCCACCTCCTCGACCAAAAAAGTCAGAAAAGTCAAAATAATTCGGGACCTCATTGAGCACGAACTCGCAATATAATTTCTTCAAAAAATAAAGAGGAACCTCATTGTTGTTGCATGGTGGATAATCAAAAACCATCCACCATCGGTCCCAAAAATTGTTTTTGATTCTGTCATCATGGCACCAATGGATTGGGAACCGTTTGCAAGTAACTGCAGGGGGGCATTGGTTCTAGGGTCGGTAAATAATGCACAAATGAGGTCTTTTCCAATTTTTTTGTCTTTGACGGCCGCATGGGATAGTTTATCCGCATACCACCACCTACAGTCACTTCTAAAGGTGTTCCATCTATGTATTTGGTTGGTTGCAGACTCGACTTCGCCAATCAATGTTTGCAATGTATTGGCTAAAGTCATGCGGGATGGATTTGTAGCATGATTTTGTCTTATAGTTTGAATTAGGTTCTCAATGACAATTTTATTTTCTCAGATTCTTCCAATGATATTATCTTGCGTTCCTGCTGGCTCAGTGGGGACAGAAGGAGCCACAGGAGGCGGATCTATGTTTGGAGGAGGGTTTTGAGGAATGTTCGGAGGGTTTTGAGGAATGTTCGGTGGGTTTTGAGGAATGTTTTGATGGTTTGCATGATTTCGAGCTTGCCGACCAACTGATAAAACAAGAAAATTGTATACATAAACAAACATTTCAAAAAACCCATGAAAATGCAAAAAAAAAAAAAAAAAAACCTAAAATGCAAAAAAATGATTACAATCGGGGACTTACCTCCTCGTCTTGGCGGCATGGTTGAATCTATCGCTATCCAGAAGTCCGATGAGCAATTTTGAGGTGGTATTCAAAGCGTGAGTGAAAAATGTTTAGGAAAAATTGTGGTTTGAAATGAAAAATGAGGAAAATAAGGAGTCACGGGACTGCTAAATTTTGTCTCAGAGTTCCATGATCGCGGTTTATAACCACGCTCGTGGTTCTAAACCACGATCTCGGTTTTAGGTTCGGTAATTACCGAACCTGGAATTAGGAATTCAGGAACCGCGATCGCGGTTCCTTTATTTCGGGTTTTTATGTCCACGGAATTGTCCACCAACTTCGTGCAGATAATTGAAGTTAAAACTATGTGGATTAATATTTCCAATTTATTATCTCCTTTCAAATCAATCACCGTACCTATTCACATATCTCTCCCCACTCAGAATTAGCTTGACTCACTTTTTTCCTGTCTTTATTCTCTTTCAAATTGTCTATGTCCCATCAATGATTCCATGTGCACTCATTAAATCCACTTTAACCCATTTCATCATCTCTTTATTTTTATTCATATAAATTATTCATTGTGAAAATAAGAAAAGTGAGCATCTCTTCATCATCTTTGCTTGCTGCTTGACCCACTTATTTTCCTCTTTTTCTGTATTCTCTTTCAAATTTTCTCACTGTCCCATCTATTTGCAATAATTCAATTACTTTACGGGATTCCATGCCCACTCCCCGCAATAATGATTAATTTTTAAAATACGTATACAATGTGCAAATATTTTTCCACCAGTTTACACATAGCCGTTACCAAAATTGGAGCTTTATGAATAGTGAATTGACTGGCATCCCGTACTTTTTAATACTGCATTTATTAAATTGAATTTTATCATATAACACAAGTGCCTCAAGATATCTCAGTTGAATTATCAACTAATACAAAAATAATATGCAATAATACTTCACACAAAAATCCTATACTGCTGACTCCTATAAACAATCCTAAATCTCCGATGTAGTGAATGAGTCTCAACATGTCCTTAAATAGGAATGCGAGAGGATTTTCACCGGATTAATAGGCAACCTGGAGACTGAAAACTGGTAACTCAGGTAAACAAGAAGATTCCCACTAAGAGAAAAGTTGGAAAAGACAATTGAGTACATGCCACTCAACAAGACACCTTTAGATAGTGGGGAGGTCCACCATGCTTTCAAAGTGACTAAAGAGAAGTCACTATAAACTTTATTGAACAGATGATGACAACAAGCTTGTCATCATAGCTTTTAAAAATAGACTCGAGGACTACTATCATTATCTGATGAGCTGGAGGTATCTTCCCAGTCTTGTCTTCCAGCAAAGTGGATGTCATGGGTGTTCCGCTCATACCGTAGTCTGGATAAGGATGATGTTCCATCATTATTTGTAGCTAGATGCCTTCTGGATGGATAGAGATAATGATCAAGAATACGGAGGAAGTCACCCAGTGCAGGTGGATGCACATTCATTATGTGATGAAGATAAACCTTTCTCCATAGTTTTCCATTAGGATTAGCATGATGACCCTGTACAAGATTAGTCATAATATAATAGGAAAATTTTACATACTGTTGGTCGTCAAATAGGAATTTTAAGAAGAGAAACAGTCAGGGGACAAGAAGTCCCTCCTCTTTAATGGGAGAGGTTCCCTTATTCAGAAACAAACTTATTTACAAATGTACAAAACATTATTTTCTGGTTAAACTTGGATATTACGAAAGTGTTTTCAATGAGGATGTTCAAGTACAAAAAGACAGAGGAATGAGAAGACAAGAACGAGCAGAAAGGAAACATGCAGAATTATAGTGAATCAGAGTAATTCATTATGTATACGAAGTTATAGTGAATAGAAACAAGATCATTTGCATTGTATGAATAAGATGAAACTTAAAGACACAAAGTTCTGTAAATAACACCCTTCAGATTCATTAATCAAGGACACAAAGTTCCTTCTTGGTTATACAAGATCGCTGTGCTCGCAAAATTTGGAAAAGTATGCAATCAGAGAGACTAACAAACTAGAGACAAAATGATCTTCACAACATTTAAAAGAAAGCTTAGGGATAATAGAGATCGGATAGACAAAGAATAGAAAGCCCTTTTGTATTGATTTCTTTTTGATCTATTTACACTTTCAGAAAATATGCCAAGTTCTTCCTCCTTTTGAATGGCGTAAAGAAGGCCATTATATAGCTTACAATTTAGTTACTCTTCGTAACCGTTTCTTTTAACTAAAGAATAGTTAAGAACCGCCAATCGCAGTACCTCAACTTATTACAAAGAAAACGGAAAAAGAAAGGGAAGAAGAGAAAAGAATGGGGAAGAAGACAGGTGGCCAATCACTGAGAGGGACCCACTGACTTCAGAATCCGCTGCCTAAATTTCTTTAACACCTCAGCTATGTCTCTGCCACGAGGGACTGATGTGTTGGCCGTAGACTGAGTCCAAAATCCAAGACACTTCTCCATCTCTTTATCAAACTCGACATGAGTATGATAATCTTTATTTGCTTCTTCAATGGCAGATTGAAGAGAGCAGATCTCCTTAATTTTTTCTTTAGAGATGGAGCTTTCCTTGAATAAATTATTATTTACAAAAGATCTGAATTGAGCTTTGATCTCTTGCAAGGAAAGGGGCACACTAGAAGTTTCATCCTGAAGATGACAGTATATATCTTTGAAAGCTGAGACAACCAATGTCTTGAAAGCTTCACCCTTCTGCCAGCTGTTCTTCAGGAGCATTTGTAGGGGTTGGCATTTCGCTTTCTGGGAGGAATTACAGAGAAAAGGGATACACGCGCAGGGAATTAGATTGCAAGGGTTCGAGCAAAAGATAGCAAGGAAGCAGTGTGAGAAATGTAAAAGGGGGTCTGCCCGTTATATAGCCGTTTAGGAGAGAGAAAGGTGATCAATGCGCATTAAATTCATATCTATCAGTTTGAAAAACAACATATTCGGGTAGAGCGGGAAAAACTAAGTAGGAATGGCATTTGGTTCGCTTGGGACATGTGAGATGTGAATGCGCGAAACACGCGGCTCAGCCGATTCGGGCGAAGCAGGGAGAAGACGCACAAATGGCTTTTGGGACAATTGGGATGAAAACGTGCGAAGTACGCAGTTCGGGTGTTTCAGCCGAAAATGGAACAACTTGCACTTTTTGACTTGGGACATTTGGGACAAAAAGTTCCGAAGGGCCCGAAAATGGAACAACTTCGTGGATATCGGCCGATCGGGGAACAGAACGCACTTCGGAACTTGGGACATGCGGGACAAAAATGTCCGACGGGCCCGAAAAACATACAAAATGACCCAAAGCTATGGAATTTTTCAATTTCACGGCTTTTTCACACTACCAGCTTGACAGAAAAGACACTTAAACTCGATTTTTTTTAAAAAAATTCACTTCTCAAGAGCAGGGGGAATTTTGAGTGGACAACAACTGGCTCCTTCTGGGGATGACTTGGCATGAATTCAAGGAATGAGACAAGGCAAGAACTTAGACAAACTCGGGGAAGTAGACAAGTACCTTATCCATTGGGCAACGGAGTAAAAAAGAAAACCAATACAAAGGGCAACACACCAAAACCGAAAAGGAGAAAAACAAAACGTTGTACAGAATATACAAGAGACTCCCTAGTCACCTAGGACTTGAACAACTTCAAATACTGCCCACTATAAGGAAGTGGGAGAGGAGAACCATCCATGTAATTAAGGTAGAAAGAATTCTTACTAGCAAAGTGTCTGACCTTGAAAGGCCCGAGCCAAAGGGAATCAAACTTTCCATGGCTGCCACGAGGTTCATGCCTTTTATCCCATAACAACACAGTGTCTCCAACTTGGAAATCTCTGAACCTGGCTTTCTTATCAAACAGGACCTTTACCTTCTACTGGTGAACAGATATCCTATCAGCAACCACCAATCTGTCCTCATTCAGTTTGTGCAGGTACATAATTCTCTTGTCCAAAGCATCTCTGAAACTAGTATCTTCAATGGCCTTCATCAGGTGCAAGGCTGGTAGTTCCACTGTTACTGGCAATTGAGCTTCTACTCCATATACCACTTGAAAAGGAGACATTCCAATAGCTCTTTTAGGTGTGATCCTGTCTACCCAAAGAGCATCATAGAGATTCTTGTGCCAGTTTCGTTGAGACTCATTGACCAACTTCCTTATAATAGTCACCAGATTTTTGTTAGTGGATTCTGCTTGCCCATTTCCCTGAGGATAGTAATCTGAGGAGTGAGCCAAAGAGATGCCATACCCATAGCAAAAATCTATTATCTCAGTTGAGGAGAAATTTGAAGCATTATCTGTCACAATCTTGTTAGGTACACCATACCTTACTAAGATGTTCTCTTTTATGAAGCTGCACACTACTTCAGAAGTGGTGCTCTTAACTGGAATAGCTTCTACCCATTTGGTGAAATAATCTGTGGCAGTTAGTACATGAGTGTGACCAGCACTAGAAGCAGGATTAAGTGTACCAATGAAGTCCAAACCCCACTGTTGAAATGGTTCCTCAATCACAACTGGCTTGAGAGGCAAAGAAGCCAATTTAGGTCTTCCCACAAAAGTCTGACAAGCTTCACATTTATCAACACACTTGGATGCATCCATAAACAAGGTGGGCCAGTAATATCCTCCACGGAGTATCTTATGAGCAGTGACCATTGATGAATAGTGCCCTTCACAGGCCTGATCATGAAAAGCTGAGAGTAGCTTTTTCTGCTGCTCCTTGTCCACACATTTCAAAAATCTCCCATCTAACCCACACTTGAACAAGGCATTTTCCCACAATACATATTGCACTGAGCTCAATTTAATAGTCCTCTTTTCTTTGGCAGTTAAATGAGAGGGGCATTCCCCATAGGTGAGAAAATGGGTGATGTCAGCATATCATTCATCAACTGAGCTAAGGAACATAACGGTAGGAAGGTCAACTTTCTCCTCCAGCAACTCATGTTTGGCTCCTTCAGCAATGAGCTCACAAAGGCCTTTTCCACGAACCAACTTGGTCGGTTTGATGTCAATGTCATACTCTTGGACCTTAGCAACCCAGTTCCCTCTCTTGGGTCCAAATTCTTGCTGTGTGAGAATCGACTTGACAGTTGTATCTGGTACCAATACCATGGAATGAGAGTTGAGGATGTAAAAGCGAAACTGCTTGACAGCTTTAACCACTGCAAAAGCATGTTTCTCCATCATGGTGTATTTCAAATCGTGATCTTTCATAATATAGCTCATGAACGCAATTAGGAGCTCATGCTCGTTAGAGTCCTCTTGAGTCAAAACAACAACTAAGGTATTATCTATGGCATAACAATAGATAATAAAATCTTTGCTGAAATCAGGACAGGCTAAAACAAGAGTCTTAGCAATAGCCTTTTTAATACCTTCAAAGGATTCTATTCCTTCAGAAGACCAACCAAACGTTTGTTTCCCTTTCATCATCTGAGAAATATTCAAAGTTAACTCTGCAAAATTAGGGATGAACCTTCTTAAAAAATTGATCTTACCAAAGAAAGAGTGCACGCCCTTTTTACTTGTTGGGAGAGGAATTTGCTGGATAGCTTGTACTTGTTTAGGATCAATCTTAATACCATCTTTGGAAACGATGTGCCCTAATAACTTTCCCTCTGTGACACAAAAGATAGATTTTTTAGGGTTCAGAGAGATCCCATGCTCTCTACATCTCAGCAGAACTTTTTCCAGGTGGTCGAAATGATCTGCCCTTGTTTTAGAAAACACAGTCAAGTCATCAAGGTATATGACAATACACTTCCCTTTCAAACTTCCAAAATCCAGGTCCACAGCTCTTTGAAAAGTGGCGCCAGCATTAATGAGCCCAAAAGGCATCCTCTTGTAAGCAAAGGTACCCCAAGGAGTAGTGAAAGCTGTCTTGTGTTGATCTGTAGTATCAACCTCTACCTGATTGTATCCCGAAAATCCATCGAGCATGGATAACATTTCAGATCCTGTTACTGCTTGCAAGACCTGGTCCATCATGGGTAAAGGGTAATTATCCTTCAAGGAAGCCTGATTCAGATTCCTGAAATCTACACAGATGCGGATCTCACCATTTTTCTTCCTAACAAGCACAATATTTGCAATCCATGTTGAATAGTGAATGGGAAAAATGATTTTAGCCTTCAACAACTTCTGAATTTCCTGAAAGATGGCATCAGCTATTTTGGGATTATACTACCTCTGTTTCTGCTTAAAAGGTTTAATTCCTGGTTTGAGAGGAATAGAATGTTGCATATCTTTTGGCTTGAAGGCTTTTAGATCCTTATAAGAATAAGCAAGAACATCCTTATACCTCCTTAGAAGATCAATTGCTTTTCTTCTTTCATCTGTTGTGCAACATTTTCCAATATTCACTAGCCTAGGATCAGTAGAACTCCCAATATTGATTTTTTCATGCTCAGCTGATTGTTGAGGTCCAGTAGAAGCCCTAGACTTCACATACCTGTCATGTTTATCAAATAGTTCCTCTAAGCTTACCAATCCTTTAGGAATCTTATTCCCCTTGAGTTTAATGCACCCTTCCTGATCTGTTTCTTCCCCTTGGGTGACTACTTTTTCAAAGGGCACACTCTCACGAGGTAGGTTGTCACTTCCCTCAAAATACAGTTGTTTGAAATTACCCTTGAGTTCCAGGAAGGAAATCAAATGTTGATCATCATTGAAAACCTGCCAGTTATTGGTATTATCAGGTACACTGGGTCGATGGATCATCTCAATGGTGAACTTTTCTTGAGAGAAATCAAGATGAGGAATCAGTAGTGACCCTGAGACAGCTAGTGAATCAGCCCTGCTGTTCTTTTCCCTAGGTACTGCTTCGATAGAGAAAGCATCAAGGAATTCAATGGAATCCCAAACCTGATTCCGGTAATGTTTCAGTCTTCCATTTTTTACTTGAAAAAGGTTTCTGACCTACTTTACAATCAACTCTGCATCACCACGAGCCAGAAGATTCTTTACACCTTGTTCTTTGGCCACTTGCAATCCGAGAATGAGAGCCTCGTACTCTGTTGTGTTAATAGTATTCTCGAACTGCAACTTAAATGAAAAGGGGTGTAGGCTTCCTTCAGGTGACATCAGCAGGACACTGGCTCCAGAACCAGCTGAGGAACAACTTCCATCAAACTCTAAAATCCAAACCATGTTAGGATCTTTGGGAGACACTTTGGGGGGTCGGATTTCATCATGGGACATAATCATGTAGTTACCATGCCCCATATCCTCATATATTATTTGTGCTTTAGGATCATCCGTTTTCTACACAATATACTCAGACTGCTTCTCAGGCAGCAACTTCTTCATGTATCCATTGACAGGCACGAGTGCATGTGACCAGTCCATTTGGATTTCTCCACCTACGTCCTTACAAAATTTCCTACTTAACAACATCCCGTATGAAGGAGGAATATCTACCACTAAGATGGTAGCCAAACACTTTCTTCTCGGGCAAAGCAGCAAAAGCTACTTGTGCATCTTTAATTCTCCCGACCAGGGGCACTTCCTTACTCTCCATAGAGTAACAAGATCCATAAGTGCGTGTGAGAGTTAGGCCTAAAGCATGAGCTACTTTAGCAGGCATCACATTATCTGAGGCTCTGGAATCTATGACACAATTACTGAGCCTATGACCATCTATAAGAAGTGTTACATAAAAAGGCTTGATTTTGTCATTAAGCGAGGTGACAGCGGCTACCAGACTAGGCTGTGGTGTAGAAGGAGGAGTGGGCAAAAGGCCTTTAAAGGTGGTCTTAGAGTGGGAATTGACAAAGTGGATCATTTTAGCAAAAGCTTTGGGATGGGTTTGATAATACTCAGCTTCTGAGATTTGGACCTTGGTCTTTTTCAGGTGATCAACAATATCGAAGGATCCAGAAGTGGACGGGCCATCATCATTTGGTACTCTAGGCCTATCAACTTTAGAAGAAAAAGAAGAAGCAACTTTAGTAGCAGGATTGATAGGACTCACCTTTGGTGTAGACGAAGTAGGGATAGAAGATCCTCTTTTTGCAATCACGGGAATAGTTGTCGACTGCTCCTTAGATTTCTTGATGGGCTGCATTACTTTCTCCCTCTGATTTGTCTATTCTCAAGTCATGATAGCAAATGAATCGCTATTCATGTCAGCTACTACTTCATCATAGTCATCTCCATCATCAATGCCCTCAGTGGTGAAGAAATTTACTCGAGATCCCTCAAGTTCATCTACTTCGTCATCAAATTCTCCCGCAAACTCCTCGCAAGCTTCGTTATCTTCATCATCATCTGGTTCTTCCACCTCGCAGGTCGCATTGAAAGGGACTTTAACAGGAGGTCCTTCAAGTGCTAATCTTGTTTGAGAAGCAGGCAAACGAATTCTGGGCTGAAAATTTCTCCTTGGAACGTCTGCATAAGGAGCGTGCTGAGCCAATTGTTTCTTTATAGCAATAAGATCATTCGCAAGTTTCTGAACTAATGGATCAGTATTAGGTCCAGGGGTGGAAGAGGAAGAAGTAGAAAACTTAGATTTGGAAGGGTCTCTTCTCAACTTCTCTGACATGATCAAGTCATCCTCGATACTAACAGCGAGGGTTTGATCCTCGACCAATGTTGCGAGATTAGCCCTCCATAGTGCATAACTAACTTTGGGTGATTGAGCATTTAGGAAGAAACATTTTTGAATTTGATCAACAAGTCGGGTAAGCTGCGGAATTTTATTGATCAATTTGTTGAATCGTGCCACAAATTCTCTCATGGGCTCTTGTGAATCTTTCTTTATCTGAGATATTTGGGCTAGCAAGGCATGTACATCTTCTGCCGGCTTGAAACGGTTTTCGAACTGAGTTCTCATTGTGTCCTAGTCAGTGATAAGCGCCAGCCGGAAGGTGGTAGAACCAATCAACAGCATTATCTTGTAACATCTCAACGAACAACCTTACGGAGATGTCTTCATGTTCGACTCCCAGAACTCCACATGCAACAATGAAGGCTGCGATGTGTTCATCAGGATGCACTTTGCCATCGCCTTTGAATTTAGGGAAGTTCTTCCGGTTACCTCTGGGTAACTCATGCAAAGGCTGAGTAAGGGCCAGGGGCCCGACACGATGACCCCATGGTAATGGTGTTGCCATTCTTGGAAAAACGGCTTGGAGAGGGACTGCAACACCAGCAAGAATCGAAGCTTGAAGGTTAGGGCTAGCTGGCTCTGAAGAAAAACCACCCGTAGGGATTCTGTCTTAAACAGGTGGAATGCTTATCGAACGAGTCCTTCTATTTGTTGAAGGGAATGGAAAACCCTGCTGCTCCAAAAGCTGAAACTAAGAATCTTCGATACCAAGGGCCCTTCTCCCTCGAGTGAAACGTGGAGTCGCCAGATCAAAGGATGATCAAAAATTGCAGAATTGGAATGCGATTTTCCCCAGTGGAGTCGCCAAAAACTGTTGGTCATCAAATAGGACTTTTAAGAAGAGCAACAGTCAAGGGACAAGAAGTCCCTCCTCTTTAATGGGAGAGGTTCCCTTATTCAAAAACAAACTTATTTACAAATGTACAAAACATTATTTTCTGGTTAAACTTGGATATTATGAAAGTGTTTTCAATGAGGATGTTCAAGTACAAAAGGACAGAGGAATGAGAAGACGAGAACGAGTAGAAAGGCAACATGCAGAATTATAGTGAATCAGAGTAATTCATTATGTATACGAAGTTACAGTGAATTGAAACAAGATCATTTGCATCGTATGAATAAGATGAAACTTAAAGACACAAAGTTTTGTAAATAACACCCTTCAAATTCATTAATCAAGGACACAAAGTTCCTTCTTGGTTATACAAGATCACTGTGCTTGCAAAATTTGGAAAAGTATGCAATCAAAGAGACTAACAAACTAGAGACAAAATGATCTTCACAACATTTAAAAGAAAGCTTAGGGATAACAGAGATTGGATAGACAAAGAATAGAAAGTCCTTTTGTATTGATTTCTTTTCGATCTATTCACACTTTCAGAAAATATGCCAAGTTCTTCCTCCTTTTGAATGGTGTATAGAAGGCCATTATATAGCTTACAATTCAGTTACTCTTCGTAACCGTTTCTTTTAACTAAAGAATAGTTAAGAACCGCCAATCGCAGTACCTCAACTTATTACAAAGAAAACGGAAAAAGAAAGGGAAGAAGAGAAAAGAATGGGGAAGAAGACAGGTGACTAGTCACTGAGAGGGACCCACTGACTTCAGAATCCACTGCCTGAATTTCTTTAACACCTCAGCTATGTCTCTACCACGAGGGACTGACGTGTTGGCCGTAGACTGAGTCCAAAATCCAAGACACTTCTGCATCTCTTTATCAAACTCGACATGAGTATGATAATCTTTATTTTCTTCTTCATTGGCAGATTGAAGAGAGCAGATCTCCCTTCATTTTTTTCTTTGGAGATGGATCTTTCCTTGAATAAATTATCTTTTACAAAAGCTCTGAACTGAG
>JAHRHJ020000942.1:0-40162 GCA_019776745.2 Taxus chinensis
ACCTTTCAGGACACTTCTTTGTTTCCTTCCTCTCTGAAATATATCTCCATTTATAACAATCCGTTTATCGATGATAAAAATGTGCGGCATTTGCAATTTTTGACATACTTTGATCTCAGCTTCAATAAAATCACTGGAATTAGCCCTAGTTACATGTTTAGATTCCACATAAACTCACTGCAGCTTCAAAGAAACTCTTTTTCTGGTTCTGGTCAACCGAATGGCACTGTAAGCATACATATTATCGACCTCAGTTATAATATGTTGAGTGGACCTATATCCCCATAATTTGCATTTCTACATAATTTGTGTCTGAACAACAATCGATTTTGTGGTGCATTTCCTTGGGAGTTTGTTGATCATTTGCTGAGGTAACTTCATACTTCGGTGGAAATGCCTGTATAATTTCGACGAGTTTAATTGCTGGGATTCTTTCATTTTTTTAGGAATGTATGCAAAAAATACAATTTATCTCAAAATAATGGATTATTATACGAAGGGCTTTACTCACATGGGATTCAAAAGCTCTTATTTGGATACTTTGGTCATCGTGTCTGTTTATGAGAGGTGTGTTCGTCATGTATCTTTTTTCAGAACTATTAATATATATATATAAATATTTGGATTTTTTTTTGAAGCAACTGTCTTATTTTGTTGTACGCTGATGATTGGTACCAGTGCTCCATTACAAAAGCATTCAAATAAAAAAATTATTCGTGCTACATTTATCATTTGTTAGTGTTTGTGTTAAATGACATAGGACCGTGTTACCCATAAAAATTATTGCGAACAAAATTGTAATGGAATATAATATATTGGTTTGTATGTTTAGACACAAAATCACACAGTTAGGAACATTTATAGGTCATAAAGCATGCTAGCAATTACATAATCCTAAACAAGAAAACTTGTACTGGTTGACAACTATCTTTGTGGCCTTTTTGCTTTGTCTTTTTGTTTCTCTTTTTTCTTACACACCCTACAGCCCAGTCAAAACTATACTTATTTATCTTTTATATCTTCATATAACAGTGCCCAGCTAGAACAATAGCACACAGGTGCTCTTGTCCCTCCTGGGCACCCCTGACAATTTTCTACTTTACTCACTCTTTTTTTTGTTTTTTTTTTTTGTGTTTTTGGCAACCTTTTCACTTATAGGTCAG
This sequence comes from Taxus chinensis, assembly GCA_019776745.2. Taxonomy (NCBI): domain Eukaryota; kingdom Viridiplantae; phylum Streptophyta; class Pinopsida; order Cupressales; family Taxaceae; genus Taxus; species Taxus chinensis. The sequence goes on from JAHRHJ020000942.1 coordinate 1,164, forward strand.
CCTTCCAGTTGTTAATTACGGAATTGAAACAAAAGAATCATATAAATACATAGTTATATGTTCTAAATCAAGGACCAAGCACTAAGCATTACTAAATTTAAGCTTGCACTCTAAAGGAACTAAATTAATCTAAAGGTATCCAATATATCATCCATTTAAGAGAAAAGGGTTGTATCAACTCTACATATAATGCATAGGAAGGGGAAAGTCCATTCTATTCCATCAACACATTTTACTACATTGCTACATTCTAGCTATAGTCCGATATCAAGTGCAACTTACACAAGGGCATCCTAGGGCATCATGTCTACAAAAAAAAACAAGGACTACATGGAGTCTGAAATGTAGTATAGTGTTCTGTCATAAGTTCAATGTCGGGGTGATTGTCGGGGTTAGTCTGACTCCTCATTCTGAATTTTTATTTTTAGATTTGAAGTAGTTTGTGAGCTTGTCCAAGTGAAATTCTCTTTATTCGGTTACAAATACCTTCAGAGATTCAAGAGCGACTACTAGGTGATCAATAGGGAATAATTGCGACACCCAAGTGTGACAAAACAAAAAATAGATCCATAGCTTTTCCATGGTCATGGGCACCTAGATCTAGTCATCATTTCCTAGGCACCCTTGTCCCAGTACTAGCCCCCCTACCTAGCCTTGTTCGTGAGCTCCAGAATTTATATAGGTCAGTTACGATGGTGTTTTCATCTTGTTCATCACTTCTCTCTACCTAGATCCTTTTGCTATTGCATTGTTATCAGCTAATTGATCTTTTATCTATCTCTTTCATATTATGCATTGTTATCAGCTAATTGATCTTTTTATCTATCTCTTTCATAGGGTTTCATACTTCACATGATTTTTTTGCATGTGTCATACTTTATGTTAGCATTCATACCTCATTTATTATAATAGTTACTTTGAAATTCGTGCCTCGGGGGATTTATTATAATAGTTACTTTGAAATTTATATTTAATTAAAATTAAATCTAACAGATAGTGGTGTAATGGTTCTTGGGTCTCCTAGTAATTGGAAGGTTCAAGTTTCAAATCTGGGTTTTGTGTTAAGGCGGACTACTACCGATAGTTTGGATACTCAAGTGATGGGACAAAATAATAATATTATAGTTTAATATGTGGGCTAGCCAAGAGCTTAAAACTCCATCCTTAAATGGTTCCACATCTGGTGTGGGTTGGTGATGCCATAAAGGGCTAGGGTCCTCTCCATAGGTAGCTTTAGCAAAAAAAGTATTTAATTAAAATTTAAAATAAATTATTTGGTGAACCCTAACTCTTGATTAGAAACTTGGATCTTTCTTTTGTTTATTCTCTCTAATTTGTCCTGAACACTAGTTGCATCAAAGTTCATATTTCCATTTATTCTAATCCGCATCATTCTTCCAAGGGTTTCCTTCCTGGTTCTATCATGGGTCCTAAAGCTCCTTAAGTTTCCTTGTATGAATTCCTTCAAATGTACCCACCTTGCAAATATGTTCTCCAAAAATCCCTAAACACTATGTATCTCCCTTGTAATATGCCTATAACACACACATTTTACACACACAAATACAATAGTAAAAATACCAGAATAATGTATTTTTTTACTTACATTACGCACTACACAACACCACAAGAGCTCCAAGAATAGGAACTCAACAACGCATAAGATACATAAGTCATTGAATTACATAGACACACGATAACATAATATACATGTCAATGCCACACTTTCCAAATGAACGAATGCTAGTAATGACCTAACCACAAGAAAGGAACCCAAGGATTGGCCAACCTACAACACATCATTACAAAAATTACATCTTAATTACGATTAACATTCCAAGAACGTTATTATGCAAGGATAATTTTCTCCTTTTTCCACATACATATTCTTAAGTTCATTCCACATTCAACTTATAGTTTAACCATTTAATTTGGCTCTTTATTCTTTATGACAATCTCCATAACTTACATAATTATTTTCCATATTTCAAATTGTATACAATGTCCCTAATTTTCTCGTTATTATGTTAATGTTATGCTTCTCAAACATTTATTCAATGTTTACATCTTACCCTTAATACACAAGTGAATATAAAGTGATGTCAAAAAGAAATCTTAGGATTCAAAGGAGATTTAGATTCAAAGTATCTTTTTCCCATAAACATTCTTCGATCATGGTATCTTTATTTCCCTACCATATTCAATATAGTTCAATAAATTTTTGAATCCACCCAACATTTACACATCAAGAAATTTTATTTAGATTATATATATCTTTTGTTTCTTTAAATTTTGATCTCACGAAGGCAATTCATATTCTTTTTAACACAAGAAAATGTATAATTGAGTTATAAGAACTCCAATACTGACATTATTCATAACCTGAAATCTTGTTTTACTCTTATATGTTTTACTCTTACATTGCACTATGGTCTCATTATTGGCATCACTTTATAAAAAAAGAGTTACGAAAGTAATTTTCCAACATCTTGAAGAAGTAAATGATTGGGAGTACTATAAACTACACATGAACCACAAATGATTTGTGTTTAAGGTAATATCCCTAGTTTCTGCATTTCAGGATTCCGCATGTGAAATTTATTTTTATTCTTAATGTCATAAAATGGCATAACAAGGGATTATGAGATGAATTTCGTGCTTTCATAGGTTCTCTAAAGTCGAGATATTTCAAATAAATTTCCTTCATAAGGATTTACTTACCATTTTCTACCCACAAATTAACCCCTTAGCCAAGGTTTGGTTTAATTCCAATTTCACCTAAGGATCTACACCCCAACTATATTTGAGTTTAAGGTGAGAGTACATATTTATGCTAAATAACCTTCATGAAAGACCATGGTGTTATGTTGTTAGTAACCAAGGTAACACATTTATCTTTGAGGAACTAAAGAGATCATTAACGAGAGTTTAAGTCATAGCACAACTATTTCACTAGCTCCATTTGTGTCGTTCGGATCCAAAAGGGAATTCACTTGATGATGAAGTTAATTTATCAATATAACTTCATAAGACTTATTATTCCACTATAATCCTAAGGAATTCTCAGTTCTTTTTACACCAAAAATAGATTGACCATGTCGTTTCTAACTATTGGGTTTACGATGATGTCACTAAACATACCGACTATGATGATAACTGAAACTAGTGATATTATTTACTCAAGCCAGAAGGTGTCATCGACTTTAGATATTGATGTTTATCCGAAGGTTTTAGTTTCCTACACTAAAATAATTCACGCATGAAGGGTGGTTATACACAAGTCTTATACTAGGGTTAAGTGTTTCATTTAGATATCTTTATTACATTTATAAAGTAAGAATACAACACACTAATTAAGTAATCATCTATTGAACACTGAAAATGCACTAAAAAAATTTAAATTCAAATTCATATATCATACATATATAACTTTTACAATACAAAATTTGAGGATCAAGATAACACCCATGGGTAGAGGAACATTTTCCATAAACCCTAACATCTAAAATATTACAGAACTTCAATTATAAACCTTTTCATACCTCAAAAATGTTGAAATATCCTCTATAGTTTCATCTAACATATATATATACAACCCTCTTCTTTCCCATATGTAAATACGAATCAAAAGGGCACCTTTAGTAACATGCATATTTCCCAAAGCACCCCTAAAACTAGTATATCATTCATATTGCCAAATTTATATAAATTTATTCACTCTAACATAAAAATACATTAAAAATTATCCTTCTATTAACATACATAAATTCTAACAATACAAATGAATCACACACATGTGAGCATGAAATCATCGATAAATTGCTGACATGACATCCACATAGATCTAGCATAATTAAAATTTTTAGTTCCCCATTGACATAATAATAATAATAATAATTCACATTCGAAATGATAGGGTTAGAGACAGATATTTATTTCGTTTCACTTTACTTCATTCCTTTTAACCAAGGAGAGAGAAGAGATAGAGAGAGAGAGAGAACCACTATTTTATCAAATTTTAGCTTCACACAAGTCACATGATAGACTTTCAAACAATTAGTTGCAAGTGTCAATAAGTTTCCATGGGGATTTGGTAACCCGACGAGGTTCCTAGAAATTTCAACTTTACATTTTCCTACTAGCTGCAAAAACTTTCAATTTAGGCTCAGAGGCTAAGAAACCACTTTCAAACATTATCTTCTAGTGAGAAAACATACCATGGGTAAGTTTCTACATGTCCTCCTATACACTGATAAGTTGCATGAACTGAAGGAATACAGAACTCGTGAACGGTTTATGATTAGCGGCTATTTTTTCTGGGCGATCGGTCGTAATTGACCTAGTTTAAAATGATCAAAATTTAACTCGAGGGCTCATAAAACTATGCCAAAAACTCATGTTCGATGGACGAACACACAATGGGAAACTTCCTAGAAGTTCTAGTGTATATTAATAATTCACCAGATTTGATGGGACTAAGCACTAGCCAATGGTTTTCAAATGGCAAAAAAAATTCTGGAGTCACCAGTCATAATTTTTCCAGGTTTTTCCTAGTCAAACTGCAATCAAAGGCCAACAAAATGCCTTTTCAAAACTATCAAGAAAAGTTTTTATACCCAAATTGAAGGTTCCAGTCAAATTTCTAGTAAAAATACTAGAGGTTTGTGAAGGCAGATAAAAAATTTGTTCTCTAGGATTCAAACGGCGAGGCGATATGAAACCCAACTTTTAAAATTTAGCACCTTCTTACAGCTACAAAATAGTGTAACAGGGCTCCTCGAAGGACATAAAAAATATCATAGATGATCATTCCCGGTTGATTCAAGGATTGAAGTGACTCATCACATAACAAGGTACACGTAGGAAACTTAACATCTTCTTTCCAGAGTTAGGAAGGTTATTTTGCATGTCTCCAAAAATTGAGATTTATCTTTTTCAACAAATCAACATATTTACATGGGACTCAACTTCAACTTTTCAATATACAAGGGTACTGTAGCAATCTAGTTTAGTCAGGAAGTTTTCTAAATCACCTCGAAATGAGGATTTAAGTTCGTGGTTGACTATATAAGGGTTGTTTTGATTGTGTGAGTTACGATATGATATTTTATTGTTTTACAAATAAGTTAATATAAAACAATTAAATGTATGATAATCTTAAGGTTTAAAAATTATATTTCATTGCAAATGAAAAACTAGAGTACGAGAATTGTAACACCCGCTACAACACACACAAAACAACACTGAAAAACTTAGATTAATTTTTTTACTTACTTGGAGTTTACACAATGACACAGGTGACCAGAAAGGGCTACTGCCAACTCTCAACAAGCTAGACACAACATAGACCCCATAGGTAACAAGGAATCATAAAACACCCATCACGTACATTTCACTTTTCTCTTCGACAAGGCACAACGAAAAATTCCAGCCATAAGACATAGTTACAGTTAAGGGCATCCCACGGTGTAAAATCCTCTAAGGTTACTTATTTTCAAAATTTACTTTCAAACTTGACTTTTCAATCTACAAGATTCATGTTTTTATTCGCACAATTATTTTTACAAAGGTGAACCTCTTTCTATTATACTATTGACTAATTAGCTTAAGACCCAATTTTCTAAAAAAATATCATCAAATATATGTCAAAAACTTGCTTAATTCATTTGATCTAAAAAGGACATTCTCCGCTCCTCACAAGGTTATTTATTCCTACTCAAGTTACTAAATCGTGTTTCCTACCTCCATAGCACAAGGTGATGAGCCCAATCTCCAGTTGACGGAAGGTATCATTTAGCTTTAGAATTATAACCTCCTTTGCAAGGGTCAAACGTTTTACAACAATTAAGAAAATATTTACAAAGCACTTTGGAATAGTTAGGGGAAGAAGATCGAATTGTATTCATCTTTAAGATCACATTAGTTATCAACCCGTATTTTATTGGACTAAGAAATTATTCAGAATGATTAGAAATTTTACTAGGCTTCAGTTGAAGAGTTTGACACAATAAACAATTTACTTTTCAATAGTTGAGAGATAGGTTGCATGGTTTATTAAACTATTTCATCCTACTTATTAAATTTTGTTATCTTCTAAAATCTAACCATTGATTTCACCTTCAGATTGCTTAAGGACTTCCAACAATAAGGATAATGGTTTATATATATATATATATATTTATATATATATATATATATTATAAAAGGATAGTTTGCTCTTTGATCACCTAAGGACCCAAATGTTTTGAAGAAGCTTGCATCTACAATATTTTACTCATATATACATATATATTTTATAACTTTTATAAGGATACCCATCCATCTTATTATGCTTAGCATTGCATTATTACCATGTCCTAGAAGGGTTTTAAACACAAAATTTTATCCCAAGAGCACTTTACCATTACTTATTTTGACAAAACTACACATCTTTACATCGATTCTTTCCAACACTTCCAGAGTTTTACATAATAAAAAAGTATTCATACGAAAGATATTTATAACCAAGATTGATGAAATGATTTACATGTCACTCCCTCATTTACCCGCAAAAGCCATCTGCAACAGTTAATAACCTAAGTCAGTTCATGAGAACTGAGCAAGATAAGACTACACAAAGCAACAAAAAGCTACTATCTAACAATATCAAGAAGGGAAGCATTCTATTCCAAGGATTGGATCAAAACTCTAAATACAACAACTCCTTAAGTTAATAAGGAAATTCCCATCATGCCAATCAAGGAGAAAAACCTTATACTTCAATTATGAACATTGTTTCAAAAGCAAGGAAAGTTTAACAATCATTCGAGAAGGGCCACTAGCTCTATAAGCTAGAAACAACCAACCTAGTGGAACATGGTTCCCATCGAATAAAAATAAAAATTCATAAGACTAAAAATTGATATTCAAACCAACAATCTAAACTTATCGAAAGATACCACAAGAAATAGGCTACTATACTAGATTTCTAAAAAATGACAAAATTGAACAATCAATCCAGGAGGCAACACAAAATTCAGAGGTCAACACGAAAATTCGAGTGTATTAAAATTTCAATCATGTAATAAGATAGATTACATGATTGAAATCTAATACTCGACCACCACTCAACATTGATTAAAAAGGGAAGCAAATAAACTGCTAGTTTCAGACATTGACTCCAAGGTACTCCACAATCATTCAGGAAGAGGCCATTGCCCTTATAAGCTAGTAACAAAAAGCAAGTGAAAAAGGGAATTTCGTTAAACAAGAAGCATTCAAAGCACCATCCATGTTGTTATAACACTAAGGATTTACAAACCTCCACAATAAGTCTAAGGTTCGGTTTAATTAAAATAATATTCTCTTTCTCAACACAAAATCTTTTTAAAGCATCTCTCGATAACAAAATCAAACCGTTCTAACAAAGGTATTAACATATATTACTAAAAGTCTTTATCCAACCAACATCTTCCATTATAAATTAATAAGATTTTTGATGCATAAATAGTCTTCCCCCAATGTTAATAAACTTCGTATCAATTTCCATTCTGAACCATTAAGGTATTTAAATACATATAAACTAACCAATTAATTAACAACATTTACATTATAAAAGAGAGAACAACAAGATAAAAATTAGAATATGCCACCCAAAAGTCTTCCCGAAAGAGTAGTAAGCCAAATTAATTCTAGTAATAACTTGGTACTGAAATTGTACAAGTTTAACAATGAAGATAGGTGATTCAAAACTAGTTATGGTTAAATCTTGAGGAGGACAGTCAAGGTATCTCATAACGAAAACTTTACAAGTCTAGGAGAAAGTCTGATGATGAACAGGGATTAAACACAACAAGATTCGAATATGTTGCACTTGACTTCTACATTCTAAAAGTTTAAAAACCAAATCTCCGACCCAACTCAGCCCAAGTATTGGTCACTCCACACCAACAACCCTTCTTTCATGGAATCAAATGGTTATTGAAAATGGGGTTTGAGAGCGAGTCATCAAAGTACAACATAAGGACGATACACTCGTGAAAACAAGAGGTACATAGATACTGCAGGCTTTCTTTCCCAACAGAAATTACTAGCTAAAAACAACATAATAACCTTGATACTTAAACAAAGAAAAGTAGATAAAAAATTCGAAGGTTGATCACTTGAGCAAGAAAACGTAATAGCCAAAGAAGAGGGGAAAATACATCTTAGTTAACCACTTAACACTGGAAACTATAACAAAAAAACATGAATATTTCAAGAGGAAAGGAGGGATTTTCTCGACAAGGCATCCAACCCACAACAAAGTAGCGGTGACAAAATAATTCCAGGGAAAAAGGGTGGTTCAATTTTGTGATATTTTTAAATATAGAAAAAGTAGCAATGAATAGAATTATCTTGCTTGTTTCTCCAACTCCAGCAAGTAGCCAACACAACTCTCAGGTTTGCAACAACATTCTTTAGGTTGAATCTCCATCAACATCCATGTTGGGACTAAAACACCACTCGTTCTCACATTGGACAGGTAGGGATCCCCCCCAAAACCACGAGCTGCATCTTCCCGAAGGGACAGAGATCTCAAGGACTATTATGATAGCAGTAAAAACACAAAAATGTAAAAAAATGGAAAGGCCCGGGAACACGTGGGAGAAAAGGGGAAAATCCAAACCCCACAACCTTACAAACTAACCCCTAGCGTGTGTAAAAAAGGGACAATTAGAGCAGGGAAAGAGCATCCATTGGAGCACAAGGGAAAAATTTTTTCAAAACAGCTATGGAAGCATAGCATAAGAGGCCACACATGAAAACAAAAATGTGCAAGTAACCATAAGGTAGGTAACCTGCTTTACAAAACGCCTCAAGGAGATGAGGTCTCAGGGATGCCATGATTGCAGGGTAAGCACAAACAAAGTCTTAAAAAAATACATTCCCCCTTCACCCTAGGAAAGCAACAGGTGAAAAAAATTCCCATCACCTTTTCTCAGCATAAACACATCCAGTGCCCAAAATAAATCTTGAAATAGATTAGGACGTCCACCCAACAAAAGGAAAAAAAAAAAATTTCCTCATTGCCATTCAACATGCCCAGGGAGGAAATATTATGCAGAACGCATTGACATGAATGATTTCAATGGATTCTCCCCCCAAACCAGTCTAAAACTGCTCTCTACTCATGTGGCTAGGATAAAACAACATACATAGGCACCAAAGGAAAAAAAAACAGAGCAGAAAGAATAAACCACCAAACAAGTATGCGGCCAGTAGGAGGAAAAAGTAATGGTGAGGGGAAATATTAATTTCACCTGGGAAAGGCATTCAACATCCACCAAACAAGGAGTAAAATAAAATATAAAATAATGTCTCCCATTAAATCCACCAAGTATGCCAATTAAATGGAATAAGAAAATAAAGTGAGGTATGCGTCCCACTTCCAAGGCACCTTCACGCATCCACTTTCCAGGAGACAAAGGAGAAAAGAAGTATAAAGATCTCATGCCAAACAAGAATAAATTGCCATAAATTTCAAAGCTTGTGTGGAGCCAAGGGGGGGAAGAAAAACTGGAGGTTAGAGTTTCAAATGCAAACTGTTGGACCATGACCAAACATGATGCACCAACAAATAAATCCTCTTCATTTGCGTGAACCAAGGCTCGGTCGGAAGAGACCAACAAAACATTAAAAAGCTTAACGATAATAATTAATGCTAAATTGATAACAATAACAATAGAATTAATAAATTAATCGGTCAACAATTAAAATAATAACAATATTATTATTATTATTTATTTATTTATTTTGATCAAAATAATTATTAACCATAGTGATACTGACCGATAGACAGCTCGACAAAATAATGATAATAATTAAGGATCGACAATTAAAAAAATTATTATTATTATTATATAGATATTACTTTTAGCTGGACATGCCCTAACAACACCAAATGACATACAAGCCACCCCTTTTGATTCAAGAGCACGATTTACCTTTAATAGCGTAATCGTAAAAAGGATGCTGCAAAGGCCCTCCACTAGAAGCATCAACAAGGAAGCGGGGAGACCAGATGGAGAGGGAGGATACTATCCTTCCCTATGCGACAAGGTCGAAGCCAACTAATAGTCAAATGGAAGCACACACACAACCATTCCAATGACTACTAGGAAAACCACCCCTACATATATAAAATTTTACCGTCCTTGATTCTCAAAGGAAGTCCTTACCCTATTTTGAAGCTCTGAATTTTCACAGGTAGGAAAGAGGCTCACAAAAGGTCTCAAATTTAATCTAGATTTTCCAACAATATTTACTTAAATCCATATGTTGTCTTTTAGACAAACCCATTCACAAAAACCTGAAACCATGGCAATCTGAGTTGAGATAAATGTAGAATCAAGTCAGTGACACTAAGACCCAACCCCTCTTTTAATGGTGGCCAACCCATATCTTCACCCAGGTACAACAAATTGACACATGTAAAAGAGAGTTGAGTGAATAAAATGTCAACCAAATGAGCCCCATCATGCTACAATGAAATTTTCTTTCAATGCAAGGATATGTGCACCCACCTCACCTAGGTAGAGAAGAGTGGAAATCAATGTCACTTTAGGGATAAAATAGAGCTCACTGTGCATCTATAGATATTTAAGGACAGTCAGGGAGTAAAATGAAACTCAAATCACAATCCATGGTGTAAGGATGACTTTTTCATACAAATACAACACCCATGTCACACAATAATGCACATAAATCTCTATAATGAGTTGGTTATGGAATCCAAACACTTAACTTTACTAAAGCATAGCACAAAAAGTTGGAAACATCTCCCATGTTTTACATCCATGTCCACCAATGCACCTGCAACTATATAACTATTGTTACCAAAATTCTGAAATTGCATGCTTCCTGACTTGCATACATATCTACTAGAGCACTAGTAACTACAAAATCTGACAAAAATTGGTTATATATTATGCTTTGATTGACTTCCATCACCGTTTCCAAATCTCCCATTTTGGCGTAGGATGGGAAAGACAGGAAATGCTGATGGAGGTTGGATTTACACCTACCAATAACATTTTCTTGAAATTTTCTACGCCTTTTCAATAAACACATTTTGTGTATATCCTACATTCATTGTAGTCCACAAGGTCACATTTCTCTCAAGCATTTTGGCTAATAAATTACATGCCTTGTGTATGATTCCTCAATTTGTAGGCACAGGAGGGGACGTCACAGGTTTTAATGGAGGTTGATCTATCCACATGCTACACCTTCTCTATAATCTCCACATGCCCCACTCATATCTACTTTCACTGGAACTATCCACTTGTTTCATAATTTATAACATTTACAGGGGTTTCTAGGTGGTTTTTTTCCTATGGATCTCAAATAAAATGTTTGGATTTTTGTGCAAGGAAAATGTCATTTTGCTAGGCTGGGAGAAATCCCATGTGCTTGTCAGCACAATTCTACACACCTCCACTAAACCCACTGACTTGACCACTTTCCCTCGCCATACTGGCAGAGACTACCTTTTATCCACTTGATAATGTTTATTCATTTATTTATTTTCTATTTTAATTCTTTTGTCGGGCACCACATTTCCCTCCTCTTATAATAGCATCATCCTCGATGTGACACAATGCCAAGGTTAGAAAGGGTACTCATGAGTACAGAGAAATAACCAATGTGTCATGTCACTAGTGGAAGGATACTTGTTGCAAAAGTGCGACCACAAGGAAGAAGGAAAGTTTTTATAATTCCTTAATGTTCTGTGAAGATTGGTAACTTTCAGTTTACATTATTACCTGATTAAAATTTTCCTTTAATAGTATTTATTAATCTCAAGCTATTAATATTCTTTTTTCAAATTTTCAATTATCTTATGTTCGTGTGTGCCCAATAGTAACTGACATCGAGATGTCACACAAAAATCAACACAACACAAACGACCCATGAGACATCTTGTTACATACTTGCACTACTGTATCACATCGCAAGAGTTAAACCAAACCATGGAAAGAACATACATAGCCCTTACAACACAGTACTTATCACACATGATTCTGACACAAAGGTACTTGTAACATAGGCATACTACAACAACATGGAATTCCCAACATGTACATATATAGGGGTTTCACGCAACTCAAAACCATACTATAACTATATAGGGTCAAGATGAAAACAATATCATACCAACAATGAGGAGCATAAATCCTCATCATCACAAAACACAATTGGACTCACAAGAGTACACATAAATCATAACACCAACACCATACACCTCCCAAAAACTCACAAAACAACTCCATATACCTCTTAAAGCATCATGAACAACTACATATACCTCCCAAATCATTACAAACATAAAATTAAATCTCTAAGTGCACTAATCACACATACTAGTCTCCTATGTCTCCCTCAAGTCTCTTATGCCTCCCTCAAGTTTCTTATGTCTCCATCATGTCCCTTATGCCTCCCTTAATTTTTTTATGTCTCACTCAAAGAGTTCAGTCACCCTATGGCCCTAGGTACATAGAGTCCAAACACCCCTAACCCAAGTGACATAATAACTCATGGTTCAACAACTCGCTAGTTATATGTAACTCCTTGGGGCATACCCCAATGCAATGAAGTGGCTCCATAGGTTCAACCAGTCAATGGTGAATCCCATGACCCTATTCTAACACATTACGACATTAGAACCAACATAACAATCCATTTCAAATGTCAAGGGGAAAAAATCTCAAGCCTTGAGATAGGCTATAAAAATAGATTTAAACTTGATATGCAAATTTAAAACTAAGAAAAATAAATGGCTAATTATCCATAGTTAGTGTAAAATCAACATGTTACTGCAAAAACTAAATAAATGCCCAAAATTTAATAACACGTCAATCAAGAAAACAGATGGTTCTTATAAGAAAAGAGAAAATGTTCAATTTACGAATAAAATATGTATATAGAAATAACACATCATGGTAACTATTTGGCCTTATACAACCACCAAAGGGGAACTCAATGAGTTACTAGCACTCAAACATCAAGCCTAAGCATGCAAAATAACATGTCAAATAATAAAACTGTCATCATCTCTATCTGAATCATCTCGCCACTTCTTCGACAAGGCTAAACATAGTCATAACTACACTTAGGTTGAATCTATACGATAACCATATAGGGAGAGAGAGAGAGGAGTGTAGGTCACCATCTACTGAGCCTGAGGTCATCTTGAGTGGCTGGTCAACGGTACAAATTTCCTCACCCCAAACATACACTTTTACCGATTTCCCTTAGGTTTGGTTAGTGTAGGGTTCACAACATAACACATAACTACATCACTAACACAATGGTGATTCACAAAAATTAACCATAGTGTCTTACGCATGGTATATATACAGGGTATAAAAAAATCATTATTTTCATGGGTTGCGATACATCACATTACTACATACTATATCCAAAGTGTAATCACTATACAATAGGGATTACACGCTCACCATATGCCCCTAAATCACAACAAGAACCATCACAGATTACACAATTTATACGTATGAGGAACACAATGTCTTACATTACAATATATAGTCAACTACAATCATAACATGGTTACACATATGATTCATCACAACATAGTGACAACATCACAATACAATCAAATTCACTGTACAATAATTTTATCACGTAATACATCAATACACCTTCATATCACATAATGCCAAAATTATCTAACAATCCACAATCAACAATAACATTATTTTCACACACAACATGGTAGTATATAACATGTTATTTCTTCATATGATCCATGATAAGGAGAGTGAATACTATCATCACAAGAACATAAACATGATAAAAAATACGCACTAAGTAACACACATAACATGTGCATTCATAATATAACAATTACAACATTGTTCACATTATAACATAAATCACATTACTCTTCCAATATCCACCACCATCATGCAACATCATCACTACTCCAATCTACCCCAGAGGTTTGAGAGCATGAACCTCCACTCTGATACCTAATGTAACACCCAAATTTTACACAAAAAAATACAATAGTAAAAATACTAGATTGTTATTTTACTTACATTTCTCAATACACAACACAAAAAGAGCTCCAAGAATAGGAACTCAATAACGCATAAGACACTTACAAAATTAATCGAATCCTATAGACACAACAAAACAATATACATGTTGATGTGACACTTTCCCTAATGAACGAATGCTAGAAATGACCTAATCACAAGAAAGGAACCCAAGGATTGGCCAACCCACAACACGTCATTACCATGATTACACATTAGTTATTATTAACATTGCAAAAACATTATTATGCGAGGATAATTTTCTACTTTTTCCACCCACAGATTCTTAAGTTCATTCCACATTCAACTTACAGTTTGACCATTTAAGTTGGCTCTTTATCCTTTATGAAAATCTCCATAACTTACATAATTATTTTCCATATTTCAAATTGTATACAAGGTCCCTAATTCTCTCATTCTTATGTTAATATTATGCTTCTCAAAAATTTATTCAATGTTTAAATCTTACCCTTATTACACAAGTTAATCAGACATGATGTCAAGAAGAAATCTTAGGATTCAAGGAAGATTTAGATTTAAGGTACCTTGTTCCCATAAACATTCTTTGATCACGGTATCTTTATTTCCCTACCATAGTTAATATAGTTCGATAACTTGTTGAATCCACTCAACATTTCCAAATCAAGAAATTTTAGTTAAATTATATTTTTTTTCTCAAAGTTTGATCTCGCCAAGGCAATTCATATTCTTTTTAACACATGAAAATGTCTAATTGAGTTATAATGACTCCAAGAGTGACATTATTCCTAACCTTAAATCTTGTTTTACAATTATATGTTTTACTCTTACATTACAATATGGTCTCATTATTGACATCAATTTATAACAAAAGAGTTACGAAATTACTTTTCTAACATCTTGAATAAGCACATGATTAGGAGTATTATAAACTACATATGAACCACAAGTGATTTGTGTTCAAGGTAAGATCCCAGGTTTCTACATTTCACGATTTCGCATGTGAGATTTATTTTATTCTTAATGTCATAAAAGGGCATAAAAAGGGATTATGGGACCAAGTTTCTTGTTTCCCAAATCCCTTATTAAAATTAAACTTGTTGGAAAGGGGGAAGATGGAGATATAGGGGGATATATAGAGTATAGAGGGCTCCACATATTTATTCATTGGATCATAAAGACCGAATTCTAGTTCCACGAGATATTTTGAAAAAGGTTTTAAACGGAGAAATAATTTTAGTGCAGAAAATTTGAAAATTCCTCAGGTCAATAGAAATAAGAAATTGGCTACTCTGAAAAACACCGTCATATTTCAAAGCTTTTTACTATTAACTGTAATATCTAAATTCCTACGAAATGGATTCAATTTTAAATATTAGTTTACCCAAGGCAGTGCTTACGGGACCACTGCTCGGTAGGGCAGTGGTCTGTGGTTTGTCACCCAAGCAGGGTGGCAGTCTTAGGACCGCCAATCTACTTTGGGCAACGATTCTGTCACTTACGACAGAACTCTGTGGGTCCTCCCCTATGCAAAAACTTTAAATAGTTTTTACAAAACTATAACATTTAAAAATTATGTATTAACTACTAGAAAGTAGAATAATGAGTAATCCTATGGATTTGAACGATAAAACATATAAATGATGGATCTAAAATTATTCTTTTTCATTTATAACATTGGGGTAGGGTTTGCCCCAAATTAAAAAACCCAAAGACAAATGGTTTGGGATGAAATCAGATTGGGGTAAAAGAACCCTCCCAATCCTTGAATGAAAATGAAAACTACGTTAAAACCTACAATCTAAACCTTCTAAGCTTGGCCCTTATAGAATCCTCCATGAATTTTTCATCTTGCTCCCATGGCTTTCCTCTTCTCCAACCTGCATTCTAGCAAAACAAATAGACCAAATGAGGGAAATGAACAAAGGAAATGCTTTAATAAAACTCATAAGGAAATTTAGTGCTACATGGGAAACCTAAGATCTTGTGGTTGAATTTTATTTTATCAAAGGGTGGAGGTTTCACCCTACTTTTGTTAGGTGAGAATGATATTTATAAAATGTTTTCTTTTAAAAATTTAGTAGTATGTGCAATTGGGGAATGGGGCCTTTTAATTGCCATAGAGTGCTAAGCCATGGTTAGTCCTTAGAAAAAATTAGTTAGTAATATAAAAGACTCTAAGTTATTAAGATAATGATTTATATTATTTGTGTAAGAGGTTAACCTTATTAGGAATTGACTTTATTAAGGAAAAGAAAGCATTTAATTAAGTAAATTAATTCTCGTTACCTTCCTAGTGAATAATTGGTTAATGGACCTCAATGATGAATTAGAAAATATGTTAACCTTCTAGTAGACCTGATTCTTCAAACCGTAAGGTTGAGTTTAGTGGTGTGAGTTAGTTGTGGTACCCTAGGGGATTAACACAGTGTAAACTCTTTTACTTGTATCCTTAATCTTGTAAACAAAACAAAACAAAAATTAGTTGCCTCTTTCAGGTGTTGTGTTTGGTGTTCGCATGTTTATAGAACGTCATTTTTATTGGTGTTATATTCAACAATACACAACATACAAATACACGAGTTTCCATGGTGACCTATTTCCAATACCCTACATTCCTTCGTTGTTGGTCTCCTATCTCATGTAGTTTGTTGTGCTATAATTTCCTACAAAATCCAACAATACATTTCTGGCCTCATGGCTATATTAATGACGTCAAACTAATAAAACACATCCATGTATACATAAAAATTTACATAATTGAATATCATAATTAAACCAATGTTAGAATCAAATAATTTACCAATTGTTTAATTTTCTAACATTTCGATTCTA
Organism: Taxus chinensis; assembly: GCA_019776745.2. Classification (NCBI taxonomy): domain Eukaryota; kingdom Viridiplantae; phylum Streptophyta; class Pinopsida; order Cupressales; family Taxaceae; genus Taxus; species Taxus chinensis. Next base: position 18,059 of record JAHRHJ020000942.1, read on the forward strand.
ACAATCCATCAATTTTCATTAAGATAACAACATCAACAATCATCCAGAAATATCCATAATTCATGTCCAATATATCCATATAGTAGTAACAGTTAGAACATTGAATACTGATATAGGAATCAAGCATATAAATTTACCAAAATAGTCACATCATATCACAAGTCTAACATGTCTGTACTATCTGTACGATAAGTACAACATGTGTATCATTGTCCGTCTATAAATGTCTAATCTCTATTATGATGTCAAGGTCTAGGATTCCAATAAAGAGTGACCAGAACTAAATAATACAAACAATAGTAATGACATAACAATCAATATGTAACAAGGAAACTATTCTAGACCATCATCATCATGATATCCTTAAATTCCCATCAAGGTCCACAGTACAACCACATAGTCAAAATAATAATCAAAACACAGTAGTAAACTTGATGTCCTACACATCTTATTAATAATCTAGAATACAACATTAAGGTTTAAGATTATAATCAATTTGAATTTGATAACATGTTTGATTTAGTGTCAAAGAGAAGTGGCATTACACCCCCTCCCCTTAGATTTGACTTCCTCCTATAAGTCGCGGAGAAAAAAAAGTAGGGAATAATGAAAAACAAAATGGGATCGCACCCTTAGTGAAATTCCTTGGCTTTAACAAGTGTGGGTCTTCAGAACCCAGTTTTAGTGCTATGCAATTCAACCAGAAGAAGGGAGATTCTAAGGGATGAGTTCAAAACCATCTTCAAGTAAGTTTGCAACCATTTAATTCTATAGAGTAAGTCTACATGATCAACCAAGCTATAACACATAGCATCAAAACATGAAATGGTCAAAGGAGTCTCAAGAATATCCACTAGTTAAAGTATTAACAGGGATAATTCTGTGAACTCGATATGACCACCTATTTTCCCATGGATACAACATACAATAATAAAAATATTTAAGGATTTCCCTAAGGTTAAGTTACACTTTCAAAGTTATTTCTTTAGACAAGGCTAGCAATTATCAATCATGACCATCAATTTATAGGAGGAAACATGTCTACTCAAAGGTCTCACAATTTGATATCACTCAAGATGAGGTTTAACAACAAGGAAGGACATTTAAGTTAACCAACACATTTACGATCAAGAAAACTATTCATGTGAAGCACTTCTATAACCCGATAGGGTACAATTAAATTTTCATGTAAATACTAAGGAAAAACATGACCATAGGGTTTTCTATAACTTTATTATACATTCAATATTGAACACACAACACTATCCATATTTAGAAACGTCAAACATTTAGATAATATTTCCACTAGAAACTAACATACCAATATAAGAGGCACCACTCACTCTACATAACACAATGAGATCTATTTATCTTAACTCTTGTTCAAGCTCTAAGTAACCATAAAAGAGTACATGCATGAGTCATAATAGCAAAGAGAACTTAAGGAAGATAGGGAGAAGAACAAGTAACAATAGGGGGGGTCCGACTATAGTCCAAAAGTGCATCGTACCAAAAGTGAGAAACATCTTATGAAAACAACTTGCACTTTCCTTCCTAACAGTAAAAGGGGTGACAACAACAAGGTGTTACTAGAAAATAAGAAGAAAAGATGACTTCCCAAAGTTATGTCATATCCTTAACATATGTTACCTTAAAATTACAATAACCTAGGTCACCAAGGACTAAATTAACACACGCGGAGGTTGCTTTTCTTAAAAAACAAGAGATAAGACTAAATCCAAAAAGGCCACAAGTCACACTCGTCGAGCTATGAGGTAACAAGGATACGATGACCCAAAATCCTACAAGGGAAAAGAACATACGCCTATGAACAAGGGAGTACTATGCAATTAGAACACATCACCATCAACAAGGTGTTTCACATTTCTAGATAAACGATAGGACTAAAGGTTCAACTATGCATTATACCCAATACATAAATCTTACTCATTTTATAAATCAACTTATTAAGTCAAAGGTCGTAGTTCACTTGCTAAGCACATTCCGTACGATTTTTATTAATTAAAAGTTCCTTCTATTATGACATCATAAGTTTGTGTTATAAGGAGCACCACTAAGGTGGGCATGATATCTCTCCATTCTCTATGGGAGGAAAAAGTATTTTTTTTTACTCCGAGGGAAGGTAGATGGACAAACTTTCCTTTCTATTCTTCTACATAGATATTATTTCTTCTATTAATCTACCAAGGTTACAGCAAGGACCATTTTCCTTTTTCTATGTTCCAGTTTACTTATTAAATTTTGAAGTCCAAGCCCCTCAATTAGAGTCTTATTTTGTTCAGGTGAATCATCTTATCAATAAAATTTTAATGGGAAGGAGGAGTCGAACCTATCACATTTTTAAATTTATAGGAATAAAAGATAAATCAACATGTCACATTTTTAATTCTAAAGGAGCAAGAGACATTCAACATAACAACCACATCATTAGTTTTGTAAGAACTAGGAATCAATCCACCAACATGAGTCACACTAAGATTTCAAGAGTTTATCAAATAATTACAAGCATAACTAAACACTCCAAGTGGGTCTCCACAAGTCTCAAAAGAAGTTACAAGGAAGGACCCATTAAAGAGGCATATTTAATTTTACGAATTTTAGAGGTTTAACAATGTTTGTTTTTTAGGCTCAAACATTTTACTCACATAATAAGACAAGGAAAGTTTTCAAATCAACACTCATATTTCCACAAGACACCACCAACAACGCAACAAAATGACAAGGAAAATTTTACTCCAAGGACACCACATTCCCATTAGAAGGTATCAAATACAATAGGAAAACCAACTAATCTACCTAAACATGGTCTTTACGACCAAGAGTTGTAGTTTTAAAAGAAGAAGAACAATTTATGCACCACCAAGATTAAAATATTAAGATCTACTAAACTAACATCACTAAGAGCAAGGTCCAAAAGACCCAAAAGAATCCATAAGGGTCTCTACGTAACCCAAAGATTAATAGGTCATAAAATTTTATTCATAATAATCTAAAATGTTAAGACAAAGGTATACTTATTTATGGGTCATCAAGATCAAAACAAAAACACTTAATTAAACACATTACCCGAATGGGATTAAACCTAACCATAATTACCAAGATGCATACAATCCAAAATTCAATACTTTCTTAAGATGAAACAAGGAAACCGTGCTACAATTTAGCATGCCATTGACGAAATGTCACTACAAAACAAAAAAAATTCCACTAACATCTACAATCAACCAAGAGTTAATTTGATCCTAACCCAATCCATAAGCCCATAACCAAACAAATCTACTTTAACAAGGATAAAAGCTATTACTAGGTTGTAAGAGAATCATCGCCACCACTATCAAACTACATACAAGACCGTACTACACAACGAACTCTCCAAGATCCTAAAAAAACTCAAGATTCCATCTTTCCAAAAAAAAGGCATAACTTAAAACACCTAAGAAGACAATCTAGGTGCCTAGGGTGTACCCCCATACGATGAAATTTCACAATACAACCAGCATAGAACCAACTCAATAACATGCAAGAAAGAATCATGCAACATTTAGCAAAGTAGCCAACAGATAAACGAGCTCCGATTCACCATTCAAATTAAAATCCAAGAAATATCGACAATAAAGGAAAGTGGCTAAGTAGCCACAATACAATGTCTGAAAATTCTCACAAAAATATAAATAACTAAAAGAGCCTCGGAGCTTCTCAATTTAATCATAAAATAAGATGTTGGTCCTTGATAAAATAACACCAGTTTAAAAATATATATAAAATACAAAAAGTCAACATCACAATCACTTTGCAACACTTCATGGACACTAATAGGTGTACTATACATTGAGCTCAATTCTAAGAACGCATATGCACAGTTGGATCAAATGCGACAACAAGACCTAATATCCAATTACTCATACGGGGATTAAGTCACCAAAGCGGAAACCAAAACTAACTCATCTAACCACTGAATGAAAAAGGGGGCTTTAGACGACTAGACAACTTCTGATTTTATCTACTAGACTCCCGAACACAATCACTAGCACCAGGCAACAAGAATTCCAACACACAATTTAACATTCCACAAAATGAGTATCAATTTTGGTCATCACATCACACGACTAAAAAAAAAAGCTAAGGCTCATCAAACAACATCTTAGTAAGGAAGTCAATTTCCTGACACATCATAAGTTTGCAAGAATAAAAAATTAATTTAACATTTTTAATTACCCGAGTTCAACAAAATGCCACTAGGCGAGTAAAAAAATTCAAGATACTTAATTATTATTATTTTATTATTATTTTTATTTTTATTTTAATCACATAGATTCAAAGTTTACTAAATGGTTTTCGGGTTACCATTTCCATGGACTTCATAGTTGGGTTACCGACATCGAGATATCACCACGATGCCATCATGGTCACGGTGGATAAATTGACAAAAGTGGCTCATTTTTCTCTGGTGAAGACCACCTACATAGCTAGTGTAGTGGCACGGGTCTATCTTGATGACATTGTCAGATTACATGGGATTTTGCAGAAGATCATTTACGACCATGATCCTTTATACACTTCCCATTTCTGGACCACCTTGCAGCATGCTCTAGGGATGAGGATCAATTTCAGCACATCATATCACCCTGAGATAGATGAAGAGACTGAGTGGGTGAATAAAATCCTAGAGGACATGCTTAGGATGTAAGTTATGGATCACCAGTATAAATGGGAGGATTATCTGTACTTGGTTGAGTTTTCCTACAATAATAGTTTTTAGAGTTCCATAGGCATGACTCCTTTTCAAGCATTGTATGGGAGAGAGTGTAGGACACCTCTCAGTTGGGACAAGCTAGAGGACATGGTTTCTCTTGGGCCAGCCTTATTGCAAGACATGGATCAGCAGGTTGTTTTGATCAGTCAGAGATTGCAGGAGGCGCAGGACAGGTAGAAGAAGTATGCAGACTAGCATAGGACATATCATAGTAATGAGGTGGGCACGAAGGTGTTTCTTTGTGTCAGACCACATAAGAGCCCTATCCATTATGGAAAAGGTTCTAATCATGCTCCTAGGTTTGTGGGTCCCTTTGAGATCTTGGAGCGCATCGGTTCCTTGGCCTATTGTCTAGCATTTCCACCTAGCTTGTCTCGCATCCATGATGTGTTTCACATTTATGTGCTTAGGAGATATATTTTTGATCCTTCACACGTGCTAGATTGGACCACATTACAGGTGTAGGATCAAAGGCAAGTTATGGTGGAGCCTGTCCACATTATAGAGTGTAAGACCCTGGGCCTTTGCGGTAGAGAGATTGAATAGGTTCGGGTACAGTGGGAAAGATATGATGAGACTGTAGCTACATGGGAGGATGCTACATTGCTACGAGTGTAGTTCCCACACCTATTCCAGTGACTTCTAGGAGGAAGTCAAGTCTAAGGGGATGGGGATGTAGTGCCCACTTCCCTTCAACATAGTTTTTTTTAATTTTATTTTGTTACTATCGACTACACTTATGGACATGGTTGTAGCTTTTTGATTCAGCAATATACTAGATGTTACGTATACTAGACTTTTTTTGATTCGATTCATATATGATGCATGTGGATTATTAGAGACTTTTGATATTGATGTTGATATGTTGTGGACATGGTTATATATATATATATATATATATATATATATATATATATATATATATATATATATATATTACATGCGATATACTTTCGTCACCATGAGTAGGCTTTGATAATTGAATTTATGTTTTGAACATTTTGACATGGATGAAACATAGGATAGAAATGTTGCTAGAGAATTGGAAATAATTCATAATTTCCGTAGATGGTAGTAGTTCATATATAAATCTAAAATGATCTATATACGAACTAATACCATCTAGGTAAATTATGAATCATTTCCAATTCTCTAGAAACATTTCTATCCAACGTTTCATCCATGTCAAAATGATCAAAATATAAATTCAATTATCAAAGCCTACTCATGGGAACGAAAGTATATCACATGTAATATATATATATATATAACCATGTCCACAACATATCAACATCAATATAAAGATTCTCTAATAATCCACATGCATCATATATGAATCGAATAAAAAATAGTCTAGTATATCTAACATATAGTATCATGTTGAATCAAAAATCTACAACCATGTCCATAAGGGTAGTCGATAGTAACAAAAAAAAAAAGGTGTTGAAGGGAAGTGGGCACTACATCCCCATCATCTTACACTTGACTTTCTCCTGGAAGTCACTGGAATAGGTGTGGGAACTGTACTCGTAGAAAAGTAGCATCCTCCCATGTAGCTGCAGTCTCATCATATCTGTCCCATTGTACCCAAACCTGGTCAATCTCTCTGTTACGAAGGCCCAGGTTCTTACACTCTATAATGTGTACAGGCTCCACCATCACTTTCCCTTTATCCTACACGTGCAATGTGGTCCAATCTAGCACATGCGAAGGATCAGAAATATATCTCATAAGCACATAAATGTGAAACACATAATGGATGTGAGACAAGCTAGGTGGAAACACTAGACGATATGCCAAGGGACCGATGCACTCCAAGATCTCAAAGGAACCCAAAAAACTAGGAGCAAGATTATAATATTTTCCGTAACGGATACGGCTCTTATGTGGTCTGACATGAAGAAACACCTTCATGCCCACCTCATAACTACGATATGTCCTATACTAGTCCGCATACTTTTTTTGCCTATCCTGTGCCTCCTGTAATCTCTGTCTGATCAAAACAACCTGCTACTCCATGTCCTGCAATAAGGCTGGCCCAAGAGAAACCTTGTCCTCTAGCTTGTCCCAACTAAGAGGTGTCTTGCACTCTCTCCCATACAATGCCTGAAAAGGAGCCATGCCTATCGAACTCTGAAAACTATTATTGTAGGCAAACTCAACCAAGTACAGATACTCCTCCCATTTATACTGGTGATCCATAACATACATCCTAAGCATGTCCTCTTGGATTTGATTCACCCGCTCAGTCTATCTATCTGTCTCAGGGTGATATGATGTGCTAAAATTGATCCTCACCCCTAGAGCATGCTGCAAGGTGGTTTAGAAATGGGAATTGTACAAAGGATCACACTCACAAATGATCTTGTGTGGAATCCCATGTAATCTGTCAATCTCATCAAGATAGACTCATGCCACTACACTAGTTGTGTAGGTGGTCTTCACCAGAGAAAAATGAGCCACTTTTGTCAACTTATCCACCGTGACCATGATGGAATTGTGGTGATATGTCGATGTTGGTAACCCAACTATGAATTCCATGGAAATGGTGTCCCACTTCCACTCTAGTATTAATGGACCTCAATGATGAATTAGAAAATATGTTAACCTTCTAGTAGACCTGATCCTTAATCTTCTAAACAAAAAAAAATTAGTCGCCATTTTCGGGTGATGTGTCTTGTGTTAGTGTGTTTATAGAATGTTGTTTTGATGGGCATTACATTTCTATTGTCAATATATTTCAAATCAATTTAGTTTATAAAGAGTTACTTACCATTTTCTACCCACAAATATACCCGTTAATTTTCCAAGGTTTTGTTTAATTCCAATTACACCTAAGGATCTATGCCCCAACTATATCTGACTTTAAGGTGAGTGCTAAACAACCTTCATGAAATAACAAGGTGTTATGTTTTTAGTAACCAAGGTAACATATTTATCTACGAGGAACTAAAGAGATCGTAAACAAGAGTTTAAGTCATAACACAAGTATTTGACTATCTCCATTTGTGTCATCTGGAACCCACAGGAAATTAATTTGATGATGAAGTTAATTTGTCAATATAACTTCTTAAGACTTGGTAGTCCACTAGGATCCTAAGGAAGTCTTAGTTCTTCTTACATCAGAAATAGTTTGACCATGTCGTACCTAACCGTTGGGTTTACGACAATGTTGCTAAACATACCGAATATGATGATAACTCAAACTAGGGATCTTATTTACTTAAGTCAGAAGGTTTCATCAATTGTAGAGATTAAATTTTATCCTAAGTTTTTATTTTTCTACACTAAAAGAATTCACGCAGGAATGGTGGTTATACACGAGCCTTATACTAGGGTTGAGTATTTTTTTTAGATCTCTTTATTACATTTACAAGGTAAGAATACAACACACTAATTAATTAATCATGTATCGAACACTGGAAATGCACTACAAGATTTTAAATTAAAATTCATTTAGCATACATATCTAACTTTTACCATATAAAATTCTAGGATCAAGATAAAACCCATGGGTAAAGGAACATTTTCATTAAACCCTAACAACTAAAATATTACAGAACATTAATTCCAAACCTTTTCATACTTTGAAAATGTTGAAATATCCTCTTCAGGTTCATCAAACATATATATCCTACCCTCTTTTTTCCTATACGTAAATATGAAACAAAAGGGAACCTTTAGTTACATGCACATTCCCCAAAGCATCCCTAAAACAAGCATCTCATTCATATTGTAAAAGGTCAATAAACAACTTTACTGTAACATAAGAATACATAAAAATTTCCTTCTATTAACATACATACATTCTAACAATATATAATGAATCACACTCATGTTGTTTTTCCATATTACTTGCATCCTCTAAAAAAATGTGAGCATGAAATCAATGATAAATCATTGACATGGCATCATCCTAGATCTAGCATAATTAACATTTTTAGTTTCCAATTTATATAATAATAATAATAATTCACATTCGAAAGGAGAGGGCTAGAGACACATTTATTTCATTTCACTTTACTTCATTCCTTTTAACCAAGGAGAGAGAAGAGATAGGAAGAGAGAGAACCACTATTTGACCAAAGTTTAATTTCATAAAAATCACATTATAGAGTTTCAAACAGTTAGTTGTAAGTGTTAAAAAATTTCCACAGGGATTTGGTAACCTGACAGGGTTCCTACAACTCTCTCTTTTTATGTTTTTCTACTAGCTCCAAAAACGTTCAAGTCAGGTTCAAAGGCTAAGAAACCACTTTCAAACGTTGTCTTCCGGTGAGCAAACATACAACGGGTAAGTTGCTACGTGTCCTCCTATACACTAAGACTTCATAGGAACTGACGGAAAACAAAACTAGAGAACGGTTTACGATTGGAAGCCATTTTTTAGAGGCGATCATTCGTAATTGACATAGTTTAAAACAATCAAAGTTATCTTGAGGGGTCATTAAACCATGTCCAAGACTGGCATTCCATCCATGGACACGCAACACAAAAATGTGTATGAGTACCCCTATATATGGATAATTCACCAAATTCGATGGGATTGAGAAATAGCAAATGGTTTTGAAATGGCAACATGTTTTTTGGAGCCATTGGTCGTAATTGGTCAAGTTTTGACCTAGTGAAACTATGACCGATGGCCTACAAAATTCCTTTGCAAAACTATTAAGAAGAGTTTTTTACCCAAACTCAAGGTTCCAGGCAATTGTCTAGTAAAAATACTAGACGTTTGTGAAGGCAGATAAGCATTTTGTTGTCTAGGATTCAAACTGTGAACCGATATGAAACCCTACTTTTCAAATTTAGAAGCTTCCTACAGCTGCAAAATGGTCTAACAGGGCTCCTGGAAGGGCGTAAAAAAGATCAAATATGATTATTCCAGGTTGATTCAAGGATTGAAGTGACTCCTCACATAACAAGGTACACGTAGGAAACTTAACATCTTCTTTCCGGAGCTACAAAGTTTATTTTAAAAGTCTCCAAAAATCAAGATTTATATGTTTTAATAAGGGAGTGGTCAACATATTTACAGGGAACTCAACTTAACCTTGTCCATGAATAGGGGTGTTGTAGCAATCTAGTTTGGTCAGGAAGTTTGTTAAATCACCTCGAAATGAGGACTTAAGTTCATGGTTGACTACAAAAGGGTTATTTTGATTGTGTGAGTTACGATATGAAATTTTATTGTTTTGCAAAAAAGTTAATATAAAATAATTAAATGTATGATAATCCTAAGGTTTAATAATTATTTTTCATTACAAATGCAAAACTAAAGTATGATAATTATGAAATATAAGGAGAGATGAACCATGCCTGGGAGATATTTACGTTCCTAGTATATTAGATAATCCATGTGTTTTCACTCACACTCCAATAGGCTTCATCCATCTAACAAGAATTCCATCGAAGTGTTTGCATGCTTGTTTATGCTACCATTCTTTGAACATATGACTACTTGGAAAACCACCTCTACATAAATAAATTTTCATCGTCCTTGATGCTCAAAGGAAGTCCTTACCCTATTCTGAAGCTCATAATTTTTACTCGAAGGAAAGAGGCTCACAAAGGTCTCAAATTCTATCTAGATCTACCAACTTTATTTACTTAAATCCATATGTTGTCTTTTACAAAAATGTATTGACACAAACCTGCAACCATGGAAATCCGAGTTGAGTTAATATTAATATCAGTTCAACGAAAGTAATAGCCAACCCCTTTTTTAATGGTGGAAAACCTAGATCTTCACCCAAGTACAACGAATTGACAAATGAAAAAGAGAGTTTAGTGAATCAAATGTCAAGCCAACGAGCCCCATCATGCTACAATGAAACCTTCTTTCAACGCAAGAGAAATGTGGATCCACCACACCCAGGTAAAGGAAAGTGGAAATCAAGCTTGCTTTAGGGATAAAATAGACCTCACAATGCATATACAGATATTTAATGGAATTTAGGGAGAAAAGTTAAACTCAAACCACAATCCATGGTGGAAGTAAAATTTTTGCATACAAATAGAACACCTAGGTAACACAATAAAGCACATAAAGCTCTAGAACGAGCTGGTTATGGAATCCCAACACTGAACTTAAAGAAAGTATAGCACAAAAAGTTAGGCAAAGCTCTCACATTTTTCATCCATGTCCACTAAAGCACCTGCAACTATCTAACTATTTTTACCATGATGAAAAAAGTGCATGCTTCCCGACTTGCATACATATCTACCAGAGAACTTGCAACTACAAAACTTGACAAAAATCCTTTATATATTATGCTTTGATGGACTTCCATTACCATTTCCAAATCTCCCATTTTGGCGCAGGCTCAGAAAGGCAGGAAAGGGACGTATCAAGGTGTAATGGTTTTTACACCTACCAATAGCATTTTCTTGAAAGTTTCTAATCCTTTTCAATAAACACATTTTTTGTATGTCCTACATTCATTGCAGTCCATAAGGTCACATTTCTCTCCGGCATTTTGGCTCACAGTTTACATGCCTTACGTATGCTTCCTCATTCTGCATGCATAAGAGGGGAAGTGACAGGTTTTAATGGAGGTTGAGCTATCCACGTGCTCCACCTAATCCATAATCTTCATCTTCCCCACCCACGTCTACTTTCGTTGCAGCTATCCACTTGCTACCTAATTTACAACGTTTAGAGGGGTTTCAAGGTATTTATCGCCTATGGATCTCAAATAAAGTGTTTGTATTTTTATGCAAGGAAAATTTCATGTCGGTAGGTTGGGATAAATCCTATGTTCTTTTTAGAACGAGCTGGTCTATGGAATCCCAACACTGAACTTAAAGAAACTATAGCTCAACAAGTTAGGCAAACTCCATACTTTTTCATACCATGTCCATAAAGCACCTGCTAATGTCTAACTATTTTTACCATGATGAAATTTTAATTATGCTTCCCGTCTTGCACCACATATGCTTACCAGAAAAGTTACTACAATATTTGATCATATATATATCCTTTATATATCCTATCCTTTGACTGGACTTCCATTTATATTTTCAAATTCAAGATTTTGGCCATGCTTTCAATCAAAGGATAAAGGGAAGTGGAGGTTGGATTTACACCTACGATTAGCATTTCTTGAAAGTTTCTAAAATCCTTTTCATCTCAAACACATTTTTTGTAAGGACACATTCTATTGCAGTTCATAAGGTCACATTTCATCTCTAATCCTATATGGCTCTACATGTTCTACATGGCTTACACTATGAATCCTAATTTGCATGCATAAGAGGGGAACCTGACAAGTTTTAATGGAGGTTAATGCTTCCACGTGCAGCACCTGATCGTCATAATCCTCAGCTTCCCCACTCAGGTCTAGTTGATCAACTTGCCAAATATCCATTGCTATCCTCCTTATACAACTTTTAGAATTTCAAGGTATTTATCGCCTATGGATTTTAAATTATCAGTAGAATGTATGTATATAATGAAAATTTATGTTGGTAGGTTGGGATAAAATGAAGATTTTAGCACACTTTAGCATTGCGTTTTTAACTTACTAACGTTGCAACAACATTCCCACTCCATACTTCATGACTACCATTCCTCCAATTGCTAAATGTCATTTTTATTTTCAATTGGTCAATTCTAATCATTTTATCGGGCACCACTATCCATTCCCACTAATAGTCTTATATTCCATCATATCCATAAGTGATCTTTATTGGTCCTAATCCTATTAACTACTCAACAACCACTGCTTAGAATCCATTCAAGATCTACACCTCCTATCCAAATAAATCCATGCTACTCAAACGATTACATCCTTCCATCTAAAATCCAACATCTCAAGAATTCTTCAAGTCAAAATTCTATTTGTCCATATGGATCCTCTCTATATCCTATAGATTACTGCTCCTCTCCATCATTACCAATTGCCAAAATATATAACCCCTAACCATGAAATTATTTTATCTTAATGTTAAACCCATAAACCCTCTTCATACTCCTCCTCCCATTCGGCTCCTGTTGCATCTATCCATAACCACAACTTCAATCCAAGTATCCTATGCTCACATTTAACCTATCAACTTATACTCTTTCTTCTACCTACCATACCAATTTTATGGAACCCTAGATGTTTTTAACCCAATAACTCTTTCTTCTACCTACCACTATGGAAAATTTCTTATGATACATTTCAAACTCCGTCACCAGCACAATATATCAGTGACATCATCACATATATTTCTATAACTAGAACACTTAGGGGCATTACACTTCCCCTCTTCCCATCATTATCATTTGTCTCTAGCATCTACTACAACACATCATGCTTTGTGCTTCATGACTAATCCTTTCACAGAGTCTCATACCATTTGATACATGTATTATATCATCATTACTATATGACGCACTTTAGCTCCATGGTTCGTACTCAATTGGTGAAGGTATACCTCTCAAATGAACCTCACCTTCACTACAGATTTTATAATTTTTGCTTCACGATACATCTTTCTAGCATATATCTTCACATTGCACATTACTCGATGACATACTCTTTCTCTATGGTTCATTCTTGAATTTATAGGGTTCATATAAATGATCCTCATCTCATACACATCCACTAGGGGGAAAGTTGCTCATATCATCTTCACACTTTGTATCCCATTCCATCACACTCATACGTTGCATTTGCATATATTTGTTACATCTAATCTTTCTATCTTATTTTATTTACATGTTACACTTCATCTTCCATGCTAGAAGGATTCTTAGTATGTCTTTCCCTTTATCATATGCACATGCATGTTCACTTTGTCTCTAGTATTGAATGTAGATCTCTTAAAGTCTCTTACATGCTACATTGATTCTTGGCACTATACCTTTTACCAGTCAAATCGAGGCTCCTAGGGGCATATATCTTTACTACTCTCACAAATTACATATGTTATTGCTTCATCATTTACTACTTCTAATTCTAGAAAATTAATATATACTGATACATACATGCCTTGACATATTATTTATCTTTCCAACATGCTAACGATGATTCATGTGTAACATTTGTTTTTCAGGACTATATACCTCCATGGTTATCTGATACATTTTCTTGATCTTGTTTCCTATTGTATGTTATTGTTTGCAGGATATGCCTTATGTGTTGTATGATCATTGTATGTTTTTCTCCACTTCAACCCTGATTTTATTGTTACATTGTGAGTGATGTCCCATATTTAAAACCCACTTTTCATGGTTTATCGTGTCTGCACACTTGCTTGTTACATTATCTTCTTTTGTATGCTAGCTAATTTTAATACTAACAAATGTTACTTGCCTCTCTTGTTTGCATGTGCCTTGGTTTCTACCATGCATATTCCCTACCCCCAGAAATTTTGCACTTCAGAACAACATCATGTCCTCTCCTTTGGGCCGTATCCTATTACCGTCATCGCATGCACTCCAAACAAAGGGGGATTACATTAGATGACAAAATAACTACTACAATAGCTCATAGCTATAGTTTAGAATCTGCACAATATAGAAATAACATAGAAATAAAGTCACAGAGTGTACTAGAATCTGTCTTGGTTCCAACACATAATCTAGACATTATTGCCCAGACTCAGACACTAGTACCTTAGTGCCCCTATCCTCCCTTAAGTGCTAATATCCTGGGGTAAGATACAATCCTTTTTTCATTACATGACATTCTATAGTAGTTCACATATCCGATTTACAATTATAGGAAAATACCTTTAGTTATAAAATACATTCTATCTCGTTCAATTGAAATAATTCAGAACTAATTAAACACAATCGGGACAAAAGGAACAAAATGAACAAATCGGGATGCACCATCTACTATGGTGCTTATTGGGAAGATTCATGGAAGGAGAGTTAATCTATACCTCTCTCCCCAACATTTTCTCTTTGGCATGAGATCACCCAAAAAACTCGCACTTTGCTTGAGATCACCCAAAAATTCACTCTTGGTTTGAGATCACCAAAAAAACTCACTATTGGCATGATATCGTCTAAAACATGCTATTCACACCATTTTAGGACACATTTCTATCCTTTACAGTCTTTTACATCAGGTACACACTTTCCTTTACTACTACTTGTTGACCAAAATAAGCTCACAATTATTTTTGGTCAACTAACACCATTTTCCCCCTTTTTGTGCTTCAATCTGAATTTTTATATGTTTTAAGAAATTAAGGTCCATTGAAAGCATTTCCATCAGATAGGAAATTTATTCCCCTTTCCTGAAATATAAAGGATTCCTTCTAACTCCTCATATTTTGTAAGTTACAGGTTGACGGGCCTTGGAAGCATTTTTTGCCAAAAACGGGTCGGCGGGCCTAGGTAAGACTTTTCACCAAATGGGAAGATTGTGGACCAGCGGGGCATTGGGAGATATTTTGGCATTTTTTAAATTTTTTTCTAAAGGTGCAAGTTATAATTGTGGGCCCACGAGCCCAGGAAGGATTTCTTTTGATAAGTGGAAAATGCGGGCTAGGGGGCCCGGGGATGACTTTTGAGAAATGAGAAGTTGCAGATCCGTTGGCCTGGAGAAGTATTTTCACCAAATGTAAAGTTGCGGGGCCATGGGATTTTTTTTCATTTTTTCCAACTTTCATAAAAGCACAATTTCAAATAAGGGCTGACAGAATCCTCCACGCGTCATCCTAACACATCTTCAAAGTTAAAATCTGGAGGCAATCCCCAATCAAGCATAGTTTTTCCACGTGGCGAGGAGACCAAAATGGGGGCAGAGACAGCCGTTGAATCGACTAAGTATAAAAGAGCCAACGGGATCCTCCATGTGTCATCTCGATGTAACTTCAAAGGAAGGATCAAGAGCTGGTTCCCAAATGAGGACGGGCTCACCACATGGCTAGGAGTCCAAATCGGAGTAGAGACGACCGTTGAATTGGCTATGGAAAAAAGAGATAGGGGAGGAATCCATGTGTCCAATCGGCACATCTTCAAGGGTAAAATCAAAAGGCCAGTCCCAAACAAGTGCAAGTGCTTCATGTGTCTAGAGCCCAAAAAGGGAAAACTGGCCATTGAAAAGTCTAAACAAGGTAGAGCCAGAGGAAGCTTCCACATGTTAGCTCGATGCATATTCAAAGGAAAAATATGGAGGTAGTTTCCATATGAACGTAAACCCTCCATGTGTCCAAGGTTAGACATATGGCCCTGCTAAATAAAAGGGACTTAGCCAAAACACAAAGAAACAAAGCAAAGACGCGGAAGGAGCCAAGTATCTTTGGCGCTCTTTCAAGAGGAAAATCCAAAAATGGTCCCCAAACATGCACCAACTCTCCACGTGTCTCGGGTTAGGAATAATGCCTCCGCCAATGGGAGGGACTTAGGTAGAATACAAAGGAAATAGAGCAGGCCTACGGATGATGACACGTGTCTCTTCAGAGAAACTTCAAGAGTGTAGAGGAGGGGGTGAAATCTCAAGGTGCGCGGGGATGCAACATGGGTCTTGCATAGATGGACTCTTTTAAATATTGTGAGCCCTCAACCTTGATCTTCAGACAGCTATATGTTTCTATTGGAATCTTGGATTCGAGCGAGAGAGGAATTTTTGGAAATCTCTCAGCACCTGTTACTCACCTGCCATAATTAATGTTTCGGCATGCCATTTTTGAGGTTGTCAAGTCTCCAACCTGCAACCATGATGAATAATGGGCCTCTTTTATTTTCCAGCAAGGAATAGCACATGGGGGCATGGGTTTTGTAGTAAATCCCATCATTGAGTAGGTGGATTCAATGCTCTTCCAGGGGTGGTTGGAGTAGGGTTCAAATTCTTCCCTCTCTCCTTCTCTATTTCTTTTACATATTGTAAAGGAGGGGAATTTTTCAAAAGGTTGGTCATCTTTTCTCTCCTGCCCCCTCCCTTTTTCTCCACTTGGGTGGAATGTGGAGCTTAAGCCTCCTCTCATGGCTCTGTAATGACATTTTCTTGCCTCTTGCCCAGTGATAATGTACTATGTGCACTCATGGAGCATTAAAATATGTTTTGTGATGCATCTTCTCCATCCTTCGTTGTTTTATTGTCTCTTCTTCCCTCTCATCATTGTAGGGTATATTGTGCATACTTCTGATGTTTGTTGCAGGTTTTGGTAGCTATGTTTAATGGCTTTGAAGTTTTGTTATGTGTGAACTCTATCTCTAGTCAGTGGTGCATCTTTTCCACCCTCTCCATTGCTCACCTCTCTCCACTTCTGATAGCTAATATTGTGATCAGCCACTTCCTTTTCTGGTGTAACACTAATTAGTGTAGGCTCTATTTCTATGTATTTCTCTCTCTCCCTGTCTCTTTGGAAGGTTAGATTAGGATTAGATAGATTGTCTGCATGAGAGTAGTTTGTGGTAGGTAGTTTAGGAAGAAGAAGCTGACTTTCTCCAGAGGCCCATCTCAAGTCCGCAAGTCCCACAGCTTGAGAGATGGTCGCATGTTATGTAGTCACACCAGATGCCCCACTCAGATCTGAGGTCATCCAGGGGTGCTGTGATTTTGCATCAACATTTTTGGCATGCCCGTTGGGACAGGTCTAAAGCACCTTACCACTTAATTTCATCAATTTTATGTGTTTTTGGTGAGATTCAGCATTTTGAGGCACATGCAAAGCACATCTGGTGACTCCATCTGGTCAAAATCCCCTCTTTGAAGTTTCAGACCTTCTTCCATCCATTTCCATCCATTATTCTTTCCCCATATTTCATTTTCTCCCATTCCATGAAGTTGTGCAATCACGACTTCATTCCCCTTATGGAATTCACACCTAAAGTAGTGCAGTTCACCTCCAATGTATTTTTAAACTCCTCCAGATCAGCATTATGATCAGATCCAAAACCATTATGCTTACCCATATGAGCAGGTTCAAAACTAGTTTGGCCAAGGAGCTTATCAAGAACAAGGGTATGCATATAATGGTAAGATCTATATCGAGAATGCTTGACTTCATGGTTGAAATGCTGCCCCAACTTGTGCAATGGACTAAGGAGATTAAGGCTTACAAGCTTGGTGCTAGATAACCTTGTCAATGGGTAGGTCCACCACCTCATATATTTTCCTTTCCTCTTCCTCGATCAGCATCATCACAGCAGTGTCATGAGTCTATCTTCCCATCTACTGCCCCAAGTGTAGAATTCCCTTCTCCATTCCCTAGTATTCCATCTCATCTAATTTTGTCTTCCCTTTTCCCTTCCAAACCCAAGTCCCCTCCATAAGATCCAAAGGAAACACCTTCCCCTCCACCATAGATAAACAAAAAACTAGTGGAGATCTCTCCCACAACTCCTCCTACTCTCGCAAGTCCATGTCACGGAGAGACTCCAAAAACCAATCAAGGAGAGCCAAATAGAGAAGAAATTATCAAAAGCTTAGTAAGTATGGCTCTTAGATTCAGAATTAGAAAGAATCCCTTGTTGGTTAAGCCCATGGAAGAGGTCGGGGTGAGACCAAAATTGGTGGAAGCTTCAACTGCAGCACAAGCGCGGGAAGAAGAAGCTACTCCAAATCCAAAAGAAGAGGAGTAATTTTCGGTTGTGGAGGAGAACCATACAGTTTTAGAGGCTCCAAGTGTGGAGAAGGCCACAGAATAACCTTCATTTATTCCTCCCACTTCATCTCCTTCAAGCTCTAATGTTGAAGAAGAGTTTGAGCTTTCAAACTTCTTGTTTGAAGATGAGGGAAATCATGGTGAGTGAGTTTCAGATCAGGAGGACACCATGGAGGAGGTCGAGCACATGTAGCAGGAAAACAAGGAGGAAGCTAATCTGTCTGACTTGGAGGATGGCTTTGATGGAGAGGAGCCCATGGAGATCACATCATTTTCTCCTCCATCATCCACCATCCAAGCACATAATCCTGCTGCCATGAAGGAGAGCATTCAAGGACAACAACCTGCACTTCATACCAGCCCTCTGGAACCAAGGTTGGAAGATATGAATCTTCCATGTTCTTCATAGGAGAAGGAAGGGAAAGAGCAAGATGATTTCATAATCTCCTTCACACCATCCACCTAGGAAGGTCAGCAGGAAGACTCCATTTTTGGAGTTGAATTTAAGATCAAAGGGCACACCCATCGGATTAAACCTTTCCCAATTAGGTACATGGCTTCATTGGAGCCAAAGGAGAATCCAACACCAGTCATGCTTACTCTTGAGCATGAGAATGAGTATCAAAGTACCAAGGATCAGCTGAAATGCCTCCTCAATCCAAATACATAACAATTAAAAGAGGTATTTTTCTTGTTTTCAGTTGACACCTTGATGATTTGGGTCGAGGATTGGCTTATTGTCATTTTTTCACTCATACTAGTAGCCATATTCAGTTTCAAATCATTTGCATGGCTGCGCTTTTTGAGAAAGGGAAGCTACTTCTCCCTCCAAGTTGCAGGAATTGTTTGAGTCCCCTTTCTCTCTGATTAGGGTAGAGTAGGTAGGTTTTCTTTCAGCAGAAGAATTACTTGTGCACACTCTGCATATCCCACTTGGGGTGTGTATGATTTCCAGTTTTGTACATAGTGTGTTGTGGTATTTTTTTGTTTGTGCACGGTGCATTAGAAATGACATTTTGTGAGACCAGCTCTAGTTTTAGTGGTGTTCTAAGTGGCTCCAGGATCAGATTTCAGAGTTAAAGATCAATATCAGGATATCATTCATAACTCCATGCCAAATGGATGCTTCAAGGTAACTAATCATTTCACCTAGCATGGAGGTAATCCCCATGAGTCACCAAATTGTTGACGAAAATAAGTTCACACTTATTTTTGGTCAACTAACACCATTTTCCCCCCTTTTTTACTTCAATCTGATTTTTAATATATTTTAAGCACTTAAGGTCCCCTGAAAGCATTTCCATCAGATAGGAAATTTCTTCCAATTTCCATAAATATAAAGGAGTCATTCTAACTCCTCATATTTTGTAAGTTACGTGCTCAGGGGCCTTGGAAGGGTTTTTTGCCAAAAGTGTGCCGACGGAACTAGTGAAGAATTTTCATTAAATGGTAAGATTGTGGATTGACAAGAGATATTTTGGAATTTTTGTACTTTTCACAAAAGGCACAAGTTATAATTACAGGCCCACGAACCCAAGAAGGATTTCTTTTGCTAAGTGAAAAATGCAGGCCGGCGGGCCTGCGTATGACTTTTGGGAAATGCGAAGTTGTGGAGCCATGGGCTTGGAGAAATCTTTTTGCCATATGTAAACTTGCGGGGCCGCAGGATTTTTTTGTTTTTTTTTGCAAATTTCATAAAAGCACAATTTCAAAGAAGGGCCGACAGAAGCCTCCAAGCGTCATCTCGGCATATCTTCAAAGTTAAAATCTAGAGGCAATCCCCAAACAAGTGCAGGCTCACCACATGGCCAAATGGGGGAAAAGACGACCGTTGAATCACTTAAGTATAGAATAGCCAGCAGGAGTGTCCACGTGTCATCTTAGTGCAACTTCAAAGGTAGGATCGAGTGCGGGTTCCCAAATAAGTGTGGGATCACCACGTGGCCAGGAGTCCAAATGGGGGCAGAGATGGTCATTGAATCAGCTAAGGAAAGAAAAGAAAGTGGACACCTCCACGTGTCCAATTGGTGCATCTTCAAGGGTCATACCCAAAGGATAGTCCCAAACAAGCGCAGGCCCTCCACGTGTCCAAATCTTGAAAAGGTAGAACCAGCCATTGAAAAGTCTAAACAAGATAGAGCAAGAGGAAGCTTCCATGCATCATCTCGGTGCATCTTCAAAGGAAAAATATGGTGGCAGTTTCCAAGTGAGCACGAAGCCTCCACGTGTCCCAGGTTAGACATATGGCCCCGCAAAACAAAAGGGACTTAGCAAAAACACAAAGAAATAGAGAAAAGTTATGGAAGGAGCCACATGTCTCTTCGACATTCTTTCAAGAGGTGAATCCAAAAGTGGTCCCCAAACATGCGCCAACTCTCCACATGTCTCTAGTCAGGAAAAACATCTCTGCCAACTGGAGGGACTTAGGCGGAATAGAAAGGAAATAGAGTAGGCTCGCAGACGATGCCACATGTCTCTTCTGCACAACTTCAAGAGTGTAGAGGTGGGGGAGAAATCTCAAGGCACGTGGGACTGCCATGTGGGTCTTGAATGGATGGACTCTTTTAAATATTGTGAGCCCGTGACCCTGATCTTCAGAAATCGATATATTTCGATTGGAAGCTCAGATTCAAGCGGGAGGGGGAATTTTTAAAAAGCTCTAGCCGCCTCCTACTCACTTGCAAGGACTAATGTTTCAACCTACCATTTTCTAGGCTGTCAAGTCTCCCACCTTCTGCCATGATGAAGAAAGGGCCTCTTTTCTTGTCCAACAAGGAATAACACATGAGGGCATGGGTTTTGCAGTAAATCCCATCATTGAGTAGGTGGATTCAATGCTCTTCCAGGGGTGGTTGGATCTGGGTTTGAATTCTTCCCTCTCTCCTTCTCTCTTTCTTCTATAAATTGTAAAGGAGGGGCGTTTTTCAAAAGGTTGGTCATCTTTTCTCCTGCCCCACTCTCTTTTTCTCCCCTCGGGTGGAATGTTGAGCTTAAGCTTCCTCTCATGGCTTTCTAATGGCATTTTCTTGCCTCTTTCCCACTGATGATGTACTGTGTGAACTCATGGAGTAATAAAATTTGTTTTGTGATGCATCTTGTCCATCCTTCCTTGTTTTATTATCTCTTCTTGCCTCTCATCGTTGCAGGGTATACTGTGCAGACTTCTGATGTCTGTTGCAGGTTTTGGGAGGTATGTTTAATGGGTTTGAAGTGGTGTTCTGTGTGAACTCTATCTCTGGTCAGTGGTATATCTTGTCCACCCTCTCCATTACTCACCTCTCTCCACTTCAGGCATCTAATATTGTGATCAGCCACTTTCTTTTCTAGTGTAGGCTTTGTTTTTATGTATTTATCTCTCTCCCCATCTCTTTGGAAGGTTACATTAGGATCAAATAGTTTGCTTGCACTAGAGTAGTTTGTGGCAGCTAGTTTAGGAAGACGAAGTCAACTTTCTTTGGAGGGCCATCTCATGTCTGCAAGTCCCACAACTTGAGAGATGGTCCCATGTTATGCAGTCACACCGGATGCTCCACTCAGATCTGAGGCCATCTGAGGGTGCTATGATTTTGCATCACCACTACTTTCACACACTTTTACTTACTTCTTCATATGTTGCTGAGATTTTTCATATATAGGACTTCAAGTACTCTTTTGCTCTGGTTTTGCATCTTCGTCCTTAATACGCAACAAAAAGAAGCCTATTAAAAAAATAAAATTACAATAGGTACAATCAGCGCATATGCTTCACCCATAGAATCACTTTCCTTTCCTAGTCTCCA
>JAHRHJ020000954.1:0-420283 GCA_019776745.2 Taxus chinensis
TTTTGTATTGTAAAAGGTCCCAACAAAATCCCAGGGGACCCACCACTCTATGCCAATAGCATGTTGGATTCGGAGTGGGCCTTCTGCGCTTAATTTTCCATTGTTTGTGCATTTGGAAAAACGTTCCCAAAAAACTCCGCGGCGGATGACCCGACGACACGTGGCCGATGTGATTTACGTGGGATTTTTTCTATGTTCATTCACTTTTGACCCTCTTTAAACTGGACACATGGGAAAAAACCTATTGGACTGGGATTCCCCACCATTTTCACCTGCAGGCCCAATCTTGCATTTTTTGCCACCACTGGACACGTGGCACGATCCCATTGGCTTGCGTTTTTGGGGGGCGAGCTTTTCCTTTGAAATTTTATTTGATTTTTCTTTGGGAAAATTTCCAACTTTTACCCACATTCCACAATTCCTGGGACATGTGTCGAGCTCCCATTGGATGCAGGCCTTGGGAGCTAACATTTCTCTTTATGCTAACCTTTGGGGAAAATTTCCAAATTTCTCCCCGGTGGCTGAAGCTCCGATGGCCCCGGGACATGTGGCTTTTCCTGATTGGTCAGCTGGCCGACGGGCCAAATATTTCTCTTTTGACCTTACCAAAACACTTCACCAAATTTTCAAACTTTCCTCCGTCCTCCACCACTCCCTTGGCCTAAGGACACGTGGTGTAGTCTGATTGGGTGCGGGCCTTTCCTAGAGATTTTTCCATGGCACCAACACTTAGTCAAATTTTTTATTTTACGTCTTCCCTCCGCCACTCCTTTCCTATAGAGACACATGGCACAATGTGATTGGATGTGGGGCCTGGCGTCGAAAATTCTGCTTATATCAACCCTTACAAAAAAATTCTAATTTCTTCCCCTTGGACACGTGGCAACATCCAATTCGTTGGAGGGCCTTTGAGGAAAAGTATTCCTTCTGAAATTTTTCCAAACAATTGATAAAAATTCCAAGTTTTCCTCCACCCTCCCCCCTCCCCAAGACACGTGGCCTCATCTTATTGGCTGCTAGCCTTTCAGGGGAAAATTTCCCACAAAATCTCCGCCAAGCCATAACTTAAAAAATACATGGAGTTAGGAGGAAAACTTTAACTTTCTGGAAAGTTGAGAAAAATCCCTATCTAATGGTGCCATTTCTAGAAGGTCTTGAGTTCTTGAAAAGAAAAAATTTATGACTAAGGCACAAGAGAGGGAAGAACAATGGGAGTTAGCCAAAAAATGTGCAAGGGGAAAATTTTTGGATAACAAGTGTTCGAGCTAATCTCCAAGGGCCCCATGACCTCAAAGTGCTGCCTATATAGTCCTAGAAAAAAAAGACCTCAAACCAATGTAGTTTTCCCATAAGCTAGGGAATATTAGAATGAAGTAGAAGAATGGGTTGGTAAGTGTTAGGCATTTTTGAATGTAGGTCATAGGCATGATTGAGTGTAGGTCATAGGCATGGTTGATTTTAGGTTACAGGCATGGTTGAGTGATTTTTACATATAAGTGTCAATAATTTGGTCTTGTATAGGATAATCAAAAATTAATGAGGAAGGCAAATGGTAAGAGGTGGTAAAAGAGCCTCTTAATTGATAATAACCCTAATGAGTTAAACAAACCTTAGAAGGGATTATGAACATAAGACCCTAAAGGAATTGCATAATGGACCATTATAAGAGTGAATAAAGTTACATAATCACCAAATTCCACATTTGTGGCAAGTCCCTTGAATAACTAGGGAAGTAGGCTAAAAAGGAAAGGAGGTGAGAATAGGCAGTTTAGCGTAACCTAGTGTATAACAACATGTCTTTCGGAACAAGAAATGAAGGATCAAGAATAGGAAATTCCATGATGAAAATTTCATCTTTTTGTTCATTTTTTTATGTTGTAATAGACTGATCAATGCAGGAAGTCTATATGGGATGAGTATATTTTCTCCTTGAGGTCTTCGTGAAGGTGATCAATGTGGGAAGCTTATGGATGTTTTTATTGAATTTTTGAAATAACAATGTTATATATTTCCTTCAAGGGAGCAGTCTATTTATAGCGATGGAATTTGAGTTAAGAGACATCCCTTTTGAGGGATTCAACTTTCGCTGGAAGTTTGACTCAAGGAGTTGCATCCCCCACTTTTTTTTAGATGTTTAAGTCATGGAAAAGACTATAGAGGAAGGTGAGGCTCTTGTTCAGAGGACAAAACCATAGTACACAAGAGTTAATTATGAAAGGGGTGGTTTTGAGTGATGAACAACCATGAGATTCCATCTAGGAGAAAACAAAAAGTATCCATGAGAATCATGCTATGAGAAGAGCCATGGTACTAAAATTGAAGACAAGGATAAATGGGTGGTGAGTAATCACATGATTCTTATTTAGTCGTGGATCCTCAAAATGGGTAATAAGGAAGGTGAACAACGCTCAAGGGATGAGCGATCAACTAACAAAAAGTGATATAGGAATTGATATCAACAATAGAATGGTCAAAGATGCAAGGCATTAAGGAGTTCGGGTTTGGGTTTACCTTTGAGTGAAGACAAATGATAAGCACCTAATCCATAGGCATGGGTAACGATATAGGGTCCAAGCCAATTAGGAGAAATTTTTCCCTATTTAATTTTCTCCTCTTTAGTTACGTGTTGATTTTCTTTCAGGATGAGGTTGCTAACCAAAAAATTTTGTTCGTGAACATGTTTATCATAGGCATGTTTGATACATTTTTGGTAGATTTAGAGATGGTCAAGAGCATTAAGAAGATATTCATCTAATAACTCAAGTTACACCAAACGATCTTGGTGAAAATCATCGTCATTGAGCATGTCTTGTAGTGAGATGCAGAGAGATGGAATATGTACTTCAAGAGGTGAGACAACCTCGGTACCATAGAACAGAGAAAAGTGTGGCAGCAGTCGAAGTGTGAATTCTAGGGCCATAATCCCATAAGGTAAAAGGAATGTGCGTATGCTAATCTTTCCCAGTATCGTTGAATACCTTCATAATAATTTTGTTAAAGGTTTTATTGGTTGATTCGGTTTGACCATTGGTTTATGGGTAATAAGGAGATGATAAACTAAGTTGAATGCCAAAAGCATTACATAGTTTGTGTAGGGTTTTTTCTTGAATTATTTTCCGTTATCAGTGATGAGGTGGTGAGGAACACCAAAATGAAAAATGATATGATGGTTGATGAATTCAAAGATTTTCTCATCTTTTGTAGAAATGAGGGGAATGTTATATAACCATTTAGTGTAATATTTGGTAGTGGTTATGATCCATTGGTGGCATTGTGAAGAATGGGGGTTGATCTCACTAACAAGATCCAAACCCCATTGAGAGAAAGGCCAAAGGTCTCATGTAACTTGTAAAGCATGACTAGGTGTGTGGTGGAGATTAGCACGTTGCTGGAATTTTATGTAATGTTTGACATAATCACAATAGTTGTGGTTTATGGTTAGTCAATAATAGCATAGGTGAAGAATGTTTTTTGTGATAGCTAAACCACTAAAGTGACCTCCACAAATTCCATCGTGAACTTCCTTAATGGTGTAAGGAATTTCAGAACTTGTAAGGCATCATAAGAGAATGCCATCAAAGCCATACTTGTAATGGAGACCACCCATGAGGACATAATAGGAGACACTTTTAAGAAAGGCCCGTTGTCCATTACAAGTGAGATCAGCAGGTAGAATGAAAAGGGAAAGATAGTCTACATATTGCTTATACCAAAGGTCATGTGGGTCAGGGGCAATGGTTCCAATGGAGTAAACTTCATGAGGTAAATAAGAGGGTGATTGTAGCCTTTGTATTGTGAAAAATATTTCAAAGTCAGTGGTCTAAGCAGGTATATGAGAAGCCAAGTAGGCCATGGTATCCAAAAATTTATTGGTAGAACATGGGGTGGTTTGAAGTGTATAATGGTCAAAGGTGGTCAAAAGTATGTATAGGTGCTGCTTATATTTTTGAAGGATATCATTACAAAACTAGTATATACCATTGACTTGGTTTATGACTAACTGAGAATTACCAAAGATAGTGATTTTCTTAACATCTAAGGCATATGTAGCCTGGAGACCCAATACAAGTGTTTTGTATTCCATAATATTGTTTGTATATTCAAAATCAAGTTTGAAAGAAAGAGGCATAGGTTCACCCTCAAGAGGAATGATGATAACACCACCCCCACCCCCACACTAACACTTGGAGCCATCGAAGAAAAGTGTCATTTGGTAAGTGAGTTTGTCCAGGGAAAGGGTACCTATAGAATCATCTAGGAAGTCGAAGTTAGATGGTTGATTCCCAGAAATAGGTGCATTAGCTAGTTGGTCAGCGATATCCTTACCTTTGATGGAATTTTGATGAATAAATTAGAGGTCAAGGTCAGAAAGAAGCATAATCCAATGTGAAACACATTGATGTTGATAAGTTTTGGGATACATATAGTGTAATGGGTCAGTATTAGTAAGGATGAAGGTTTTGTGATTGAGTAGGTAATGGTGGAGTTTGGTGGAAATGAAAACTAAGGCTAAACAAAGTTTTTCAGCATGGGTATATCTAGTTTCATAGTCAAGAAGGGTCTAGCTAATGTAATAAAATGATTTCTCTTAGTGCCTCTCGTTACGATGAGAAAGCATGACACCTAGAGAATCATCAGTGGCTGAAATATATAGTTAAAAGGGCTGATCATCCTTAGGAGGAATGAACACAGGTGGTTGAAGGAGGTATTGTTTTAAGGATTTGAAGGATTTATGAAATTCATCATCCCATTTGAAGGACACGTCTTTCTTGAGCAGATGATCGAATGGTTGATAGCAATCAGAAAGCTACAAGATAAAATGATGAATGGATTGTAATTTTCCTTGTAGGCTTCAAAGTTGACAAAGATTAGTGGGTGTAGGAATTTCCAAAATAGCCTTGAATTTAGTAGGATCAACTTCTATGCCACGTAAAGAAATGATGAAACCTAGGAGTTTTCCTTAAAGTATCGCAAAGACACACTTCTTTGGTTGAAGATGCACACAATACTTGATGAGATGATCAAAGATGACTTTAAGGAAAGGAAGGTACATGGTTTGATGTTTTGATTTGGCAAGAAGATCATCTACGTAATCTTCTAATATGTGATGCATGATGTCATGGAAGATGTAAGTCATGGCTTGCTGATATATAGCAACAACTTTTTTAAGACCGAAAGGCATGACTCAATAGCAGAAATTCCCCTAAGGGGTGATGAAAGCAATCTTGTGTTGATCTTATGGAGCTAGTAATATTTGATTGTAGCCCAAGAAACCGTCCATGAGTAATAACATTTCATGGCCAGCGGTGAGATAAACTAGTTCATCGATGCCCAGTAGGGGGAAATTGTCTTTGGGATGAGAGAGGTTGAGGTCACAGAATTCCTTACAAATGTAGAGTCCCCCCTCTCACCTTTGTGATAGGAACAATATTAGAAATCCATTGGGGATAGTCAATGGGTAAAATGAAGGAAACTAAGAGAAGGGGATGAAGATCTTCTTTGACTAAAAGAGAAATGCGAGGATGTATTCTTCACAGTGAAGGGACAAGAAGAACCTGCACACATAGGAAAATTTTACATTTAGGACTTTACCATTTTTGGGCATGAAGATCTATTTTTAGAATATGATGTGCAGAACACACCAATGATGCAAAGACATGTGCGCCACACATTGTCTATTTTGGAGGATCAGATTTAGATCACTTTGCATGGAGATAGTCTAAGAATAGGATTTTCACCTCAGTTAACTATCAGTAGTCTATAGATAACACACATGCATGTGTGGGTATGCATGAAAATGGTGCATCGCTATTAATAGCATGTGGCCTATTATTTTGGATAGATAAGCAGTGAAGGGCTAGTCCCCACCCTATATATATGTAGTGAATTACCTCGTAGGGGGACGATGGATAGAGAGAGAGAGATAATATAGTGTGTGTGTGTGTGTGTGTGTGTGTGTGTGTGTGTGTGTGTGTGTGTGTGAGGGATAAGTATATAGAGACATGTGCATGTTTCTGGATTACCATATCAGATCCATGCACGCATTGGCATAGATTTCTAGTATTATAAGAAGCTTATGTGTTATTGTTATGATTAAGAGATGGAAGATATTGAATAAACCTAAGTGTCATTCATGTGTGTAATTGGGTAGTGCATGTTATTATTTCTATCATGATTATTGGTTAAACCTATTCTTTCCTAGATCTAGATATGTCATGCACTGTATAATGATGCATAAGTTATGGATCTATATGTTTTAAGTCTTCATCATGTTAACATTCTTCTACAACAACCTTAAAGAGGGACCTGGTACATTTGTGAACTTCAAGTGAGTGCTCAGTCTAGGATGAGTGATGTGCCAGTGCGTCTAAGGTGTTATCTGGTGAATACTAGGCTGCATCATTGGTTCCATTGTTGGGACGTCTTTTTCAGTTGTTTTCAGGATGGTTCACGATGAAGACATACAAGTTAACTCTAGCAAGTATTGAAGAATGGATACGTGATCTGGAGAAAGAATATGTGCAACAGTTCAATACCAGATCTGAGTTTAACGCATGCATATGGGTGGAATAGAACTTGTATGACAGTCTATATGAGATATTTTTTGCCATATTTTAATTAGAATTATATGAGTGGCTGATTGCTTATGCATCTAAGTGGAATTAGAGGTATCGCACACTTGTCTCGACAAAGGAAGAATTTCAGGCTCTTTATGATGCTGATCTGATATGGACTCACACTATGGATATGTGGTTTCATTGTGTTCTAAAAATTTATATTCTGGAATATTCAATTTCAACCTAGTCTTATCTAGAGGTAACTGAATTCAAATTTTACGGTATCCTAGAGGAAGATATCTACAAAGTATTCCACTGATAATCAAGATCTTGTTGGTAACTTTGAACCTAGAGAGTAAACTGATGGCTAACTAAACCACACCATGCACAAGGGCAAGGTCATGTTTGGTGAAAGATGGCAGACCTAGTAGTAGAAAGGTAGAGAGAGGAGAGGTGGCTTAAGTATAATGAGGCACACAAGAGGGAGATAGAGAAGCATCGAATCATTGTAGAAATTATGGAATTTATTGGTACCAAAATTTGTTCTCCTTTTCAGTCTGAGCAACATCAAAAATATGGCATGAAGCTTGAAGGTAGATAAATATTGATATATATCATTTTGTAGCCAGGGATGTGATCTAACTGGCAATCATATTTATGGAGATATGGATAACACTTTGAAAGGATTTGATCTAACCCTCACTATTTTAGGTTGTTCCTTTCAACCAAGGTAAGAGAACCTATATTGCAGCCTCTATTTTGTGAAGGAGGTGGAGATATCCTTATATTGTGCATATTGTATGGAGATGGCCTTGGGAAAACATGATCAATTTCTATTATTCAAACTCAACAGAGTTGTCACTAATAAATGATGGAAATGCTTTCAAGACAAGGTTGAGGCTGTTGAAGGCATTGTATGATTTTTATTTACTTTGTGCATTTTTGTAAATGGGTTAGATTATTTTGTTGACACACAATGCAATGCAGGGGTAGTATGGGTAGGATTTGTTATTCAGTTGATTTTTTTGTGGGGTATTGACAAGACAAACTTGGATATATCAAATCTTTGACAACCTCTACAATACTTGAACAACTGTCAGATAAAATGCTTCAAATAATTAGGATTTTCTTTCAACTAGAAGATGCATAAATGGAAGCCTAGGTTGCACTCTTCACACAATCTTTGAGAACTCCCCACAAAATCTTGAAGTAAAGAAATCAATCAAAAACAAAAATACTTAATCAAACAATGCCTAACGTACCCCCAAAGGCTTACAAGAAATCCCAATCAACAAATGAAGGTGGAGTGATTTTAAAATGCTTATTTTCAATACCAGATGAAAGCTCTTCTAACAAACAAAACTATAAATGCCACTAAACTATCAATAAGGATGAGATTCTGTGTGATTTCTAAAGACTTTCAATACAAGATTGGACCAAGAACAATGAAAACTATTTACAGGTATTTAAAATCATAACAGACATCATATTGCCCAGAAAAACACAGATTAACTCAAAAGCTTGTTACATTCATCAGAAGTGGAGAGTCTCATGAAAAATCTCATAGCTGTGTGATGGCTATACACTTATAACCAACTCACATACATGAAGATCCAACATAGAAGAAATTAACCTGGTTCGTTGGTGGGTTTCTCAGAAAATGAGCTTTCTCTCAGAATTTTCTTGTGATTTTAAACTTCCCGACCCTTTACATTTTTAAAAAATGCATTATATATATCTTGCCACATTGGATCCTTATTTCCCAAGCAAAGAATATGCCAATGGATCAAGTTTGTTACAAAAATTTCTCATGATCCACTAAAAATTACATTTAACAAATTTGCAATGAGAGTTGCCAGGTGTTTAAAAAAACTGAATCATTACAAATATTCAGATCATTATCCTTCCTGGAGGCACATTTTTCATCATCAAGGCATGTAGATGCCTTTCCTCTCATCATTTCACGTTTTCTCCTTTTAAAACTACCTCTGCAACTTTCAAACTTGGCATTTCATGTGTTTAGATGGATTAGGGAAAAACTTTATTTCAAAAACACCTCAAATTTGCAAATTAATCCCTAAAACCACTTGCACTAATCTTTGCAGGCACAAAGGACACAAATTCATCAAAAATTTGATTAAAAGTGATGCAAAATTCGCATCTCCAAGCTTCCTAGAGAAAAAATGGTGGGTAAAAATAAAAAATTCACAGTTTCCCTTGATCTTCTCTTTTTCCTCCAATTTGGGCCCTCCACGTGTCAAAATATGATTGGGAATCTATTCGGGCTCACCTTTTGACTTTTTGACATTTTTGGAAAAATAGAAAAAAATGACATTTTTCTCCACCCCTCCACCCTTGAATTTTGGTGATGACATGTGGCACATGATAGGTCCCATTGGGATAGCACTTCAATTCTACACATTTTGACCTTTTTGGGAAAATTGGAAAAATTTCACCTTTTTCCCCATGGGCCCGCACACCTAATTTCTCCCTTGCCATGTGTTGCTCGATGATTCATCGCAGGGCCATGCCTTGAATTTTCCAATCCAAGTCTTTTTGGAAAAGTGAAAAATTTCCATTTTTCCTCTATTACCCCGCCGACCTGCTCTTCCTTCGCCACGTGTCTCCCTATGGCTCATTCGTGGGCCCGTGACTTAATTTTTTATATTAGCTCCTTTTTCTAAAAAGGGAAAAATTTCCCCATTTTCCTCCGTGGCCCGCACTTCCCCGCTCTACCACTACGCTGCCACATGTCCACCTGTGATTAACCATGGGGCTACACTCTAAAATGTTACCTTAATATTTTCTACCTCTAAAGGCAAAAAACTTCAAGAACCTCTGCGATCCGCATCCCCTCTACCCAAAATTGATGCCACATGTCCTCCTCTGATTGGAGCAGGGCTGAAAATTATTTTGAAACTTTATAAAAATAGATCTAAAAAACTCTAAGTCCCCCATTGGCCCTCTCCTCCCTTTTAGATCTTTAGGACACGTTTCCACTCCCGATTGGCTGTGGGGTTTCAGGCCATTTTTTTAAAAAAAATATACAAAATAAAGTTTAAAATTTCTAAGGGAATCCAACCACCCACCATGCATCCAATGCATGTTGAGGAAGAAATTGATGGGCAAATGACACCCGTCTCATTGTCAAAATATAGAAAACGCCAAGGATGCCCCAAAAATTGATTTTTTCACCAAGGATGGAAATTTTTTGAATTAGAACTAGAAAAAACATGATTATGAGGATTTCTCGACCTTGGGATTGAATTTTTGAAGACATATATGTATAAAATGATCAATTTTGATTTTTCACGATCGGGTAAAAAGGGAGAACACGACATAGCCCGCAGATTTGAAGAATTTAGGGAAAATATTAGGGACAACTTTGAGTATTCTTGCAAAATGGGGCATGTCAAATGATTTTCAAATGGACTAAGGCATGGGAATAGAGGCAACAACTTCATTTCACCCATTAAAACTATAGGAAAAATTTCAAGAAATGGAGAGTGAAAGGAAAATTAGGGCAAAAGCATAGAGGATCAAAATGGACACCAACATCGGCTCCTTCTCAGGGATGGGCACTCCTAGTGAGTGCCACAAGAAAAATAAGTAGACCAAGTGCCAAAATAATCCATTAGGAAAATGAGTCATGAGCCAAAACCACCAAAAACTAGCTGATAACCTGACAAAAATGGATGCCACACACCAAGTCAAACCACAAACCGATAAAACACCAGAAAACAGAGCAAAAATCTAAACACTATACATTGTACAAGTGGTGCATACCTAAAATTTGGGGATTAATCTAAGAAATGATTCAGATGCCTACCATTAACAGGAATTTCAAGCAATTCCCCATCTAAATCTTTGAGAAAAAAGGTATTCTCACCGATTCTAATATCAATGGAGTAAGGGCCCATCCATAATGCATCAAATTTTCCATGTTTTCCCTTATCCTCATTTCTGCTATCCCACAACAAAACTGGATCTCCAATATTGAAGGCCCTAGGAGTGGCCTTCTTGTCAAACAATCTTTTCAACTTCTCTCTAAATCTGATATGCCTCTGGTGGGATGCTCTTCTCTCTTCATCTAGCTCTATAATTTGATTGATCCTTGCTTCATATGGACTAGCCTCTTGATCCTCAAGTTATTGAATAAACTAAAATGAAGATATTTACAGATGTAAGGGAAATAGAACTTGAGTTCCATATAACAACTCAAATGGGCTCTTACCAGTAGCTCTCTTGGTAGTGATTCTATCAACCCAAACTGTAAATTTCAGTTGTTCACCCCATTTTCTCTTTTTCAACTCCAAGGTTCTCCTAATGATATTCAATAATTTCTTATTGCTGGACTTAACTTGTCCATTTCCTTGGGGATTATAGTTTGAAGAATAAGTTAGATTGGTCCCATACTCCTTGCACATTTCCATCAAAGGTTTAGCTCTGAAACACATGGCATTATCAACAACAATCTTGACTAGCACACCAAATCTACATATGATATTATTCAACCAAAAGTCCATAACAACTTGGTGTGTTGCTTTTTTGGTGTGGATTTCCTCTACCCACTTTGTAAAATAATCAGTGGCTACAAGAATCCACTTAATTCCAGCACTGGAAGGGTCTGAGATCTCACCAATGAAGTCCATCCCCCATTTCTTTAAAAGAGCTTCAATTGATACAAGATGCAAAGGAAGGGAGCCTGAAGCTTTCATTCATCCATAGAAATGTTGTTAGCTTTCACATTTTCTAATCAGCATGGTTGCATGTTTAAAGAGATTAGGCCACCAATAACTAGCTCTCAAAACTTTGTGTGCTGTAACCCTTCCAGTAAAGTGTCCTCCACAAACTTCCCCATGGAAATCAGCAATCAATTTGGGAGCTTCATCTTTAGTTACATACTTCAAGAGGACACCTTCAGGATTCTTCCAAGCCAGCCCAAAGCCATTGATGATGTACATTTGAGAAGCCATATTGAGGGATCTTTTCTGATTTTTATTTAAATGATCAAGAAAACATAGGTGTCTGAGGTAAAATATTATATCCTTGTACCACTAAAAACTTACCAATTTCCCAAGGACATTTTCCCTTTCTTCTTCTACTTCATTCACTTCCACAGTCTGCAAGTTAATCTCAACCATGAGCTTAACAAGACCTAAACCTCTTACCAACTTTGTGGTTTGGATGTCCATATCATACTCTTGCATTTTGTTCACCCATCTACATATTTTACTTGAGATCTCCATATCTGATAAGATGTCTTTTACCATGGTGTTGGGAACATAAGAAACAACTCTTGAACTTAAAATATAAGGCCTAAAAACCTTTGTTTCTTTCACCAAGGAAAATGATTGTTTTTCCATGATTGTATATTTCAACTTAGCAGCTTGTAAAACCTTGCTAAAGAAGGCAATATGCCTCTCAACCCCATCTTCATCCTTTTGGAGCAAAACAAATGCAATAATATTTTCAGAAGAAAAGGAGAAGATTTGGAAAGGCTTCTTGTAATTCAGATCTACCAAGATAGGTGCATGTTTAAATGCCTCTATGATTCCTTCAAAATCCTAAACAACAACCTCCTCCCACTTGATGACTTTATCTTTCTTTAACATGCATCTGATAGGAAGAGTCAACTCAGCAAAATTCGACACAAACCTTCTAATGAAATTGATTTTCCCAAAGAAATATGGGATGACCTTCTTCGTTCTTGGAATTGGCACCCTATAGATTGCTTATACTCTCTTCGGATCAATCATGACACTAGCCTTTGAAAAAATCAATGACCAAGAAAATTGGCCTTTTGCACCCCAAAGTGAAACTTCTTGGATTGAGAGAGATTCCAAATTCTCTACATCTGATCAACATTCTTTCCAAATGTTGCAAGTGATCTTTTTTTCTCCTTGAAAATACAGTCACATCATCCTGATAAACTACAATGAAGTCATTTATATAACCAGAAAAAGAAACATCCATTACTCTTTGAAAGGTAGCTCCAGCATTCATGAGACCAAAAGGAATTCTCACATAAACATATGTTCCCCAAGGAGTGGTAAAGGTATTTTTAAATCTTTCTGACTCCTTGACAACAACCTGATTGTAGCCAGAGAAACCATCCAAGGTGGACAACAATTCAGATCTAGTCACTAACTACAACATGTTCTCCATGTTTGGCAAAGGATAATTGTCTTTCAATGAAGCTCTATTTAGATTTCTGAAGTCTACACAAATTCTGTTATCTCTATTCTTATTTTTGACTGGAACAAGGTTTGCAACCCAAGATGAATAACTTGTGGGCTGAATGATCCTTCCCTCCTTTATTTTCTTCAATTCATCTTGCATTTTCATGGAGAGGAGTGGATTAATTGGCCTTTTCTTCTATCTGAATGGTTTGGCACTTTTCTCAAGAGGGATCTAATGCTGAAATAAGTCTTCTCTATATGCTTTCAACTCTGAATATGACCAGGCAAGGCAGTCTTAATATTGTTTCAACAATTGAAGATAGGATTGTTTTTCTTCCTTGTTTAAACTACTAACTAACCAAAATTTTCTTAGTTTTTACTTTGTTCCCAATTCATTCTCTTCCACATCCCTTGAGGTAGACATGTTTCTATTGATGATGCAATCAACATTGCTAGAATTTGACTCAAGAGCAACAAGACCTCTAGGAATGGTGTTAGTTTTCAATTCGATAATATATTTTCCAAACAAATTCTCTCTCCCTTCAGTCACAAACACCATTGGTTCCAAATCAATATGTTGATCTACAAAATCACCTTGATTTTGTAAGAACCTCTGCACTTGAGCATCATCATGAAACACTTGCCAATGCTTGATGTTGTCGGGGACAACTGACCTAGTTAACACTTCAACATTGTACTCACAATAAGGTGAAATGGTGAAATCTCCAAATCTTGAGCCCATCGCTGCCAAATTTTCAGTAACAGTATTCAAAATTTTGTCATGGTGCACAATATTGAAGGAATCAAACATCTCAATTATATCCCAAACTGCATGCTTATACTGCTTAATCCGCTGATTTTTTTAGCATATAGTTTTCTTATTTGTTTAACAAATAGCTTTGAATCTCCCTTTGCAATGATTTCCTTGACACCATAATTCCATGAAATTCTTATACCCAACAACAAGGCTTCATACTCAGCAATATTTTTAGTACATTCAAAATCAAGCTTGAAGGAAAAAACAAATTCTTCAAAGATAGGAGAAATTAGAATTACACCAACACCATTTCCAAATTTGGAGCAAGCTCCATCAAATAACAAGGTCCAAGGAGAACATACTTGTTCAAGGCACTTTGAACTATCCATTTTGTGTTCTTTACTAGCAGCAAAACCAATAAAATTATCAACATCAACATCAGTAAATAATACTTCATAAGAAGCATTGTTTGGGTCCTCAATTAGATGAAACATTTTCTTTTCTCCATAGAGCTTGAAAAGGTCGACTTCAATGGGAATGGTGGAAAAATAAATATCCATTTGGACACTCCCTCCAACACTTATATCCCAATTTCTTAACAATAACATACCTCATTTGGCAGGGCAATCAACAATCACAACATCTAATTTTAAATTCCTCTCGGGATAAGATGCAAGCTACACAACCAAACCCTTCACATAACCAACAACCGACACTTCTCTTGAGTCCATGGTATTAAATTTTCCATGGGCTGTTGTCACTTTGATATCACACTCATTCATGACTTCTAGAGGCATGAAATTACATGATGCATCGGAATTAAACATACAATTATGAAGTAGCCTATCCTTTATCATCAAAGTTGTGAAGAATGGATCAACATTAAATTAGTAATCAACCAAGGATGTCCCCAAATATGCCTCAGGTGTCTCTCCAAAATCCTCTACTAATGGTGGCGTTTCAAGGTCAACAATGATTTGAGGAAGAGTTTTAACAACATTTACATTTCTTCCTGGAGTAGTCTTCTCTTCTTTCAACCCCAAGTACTCAAATGCTCTTTTCTTGTGCTCAGGAATTCTAAGCAACTCAATGATTGGAAGACTCACTTTGATTTGGATCAATACTTGGGATATTTCATATGGAAAAATCTTTGGTAAAGCAACATTGGAAGGGAGACAAGAAGATTTATTTTATGGTGAGGGATTCTTCATAGCTTGGGCATGAGGAGGACTATAATTTTTTCTTGGGACAACAGAGTTTTTGGCAAGTGTTTCTCTCCTAGGATCTTCCTTTGGAATTCTTGTGAGCAAGGGTGTTTTAGGTTTGGCTTAAGGCCCAACTCCTTTAACAACATTACTTCTAGTGTTATAATATTTATCTTGAGCTACAACCGTATTCATCAACAATTATCTATCTTCATCCGAAGGAATACCACCATCATACTTCTTAATCATCAAAGATCTTAATTATTCAAATTCATTGTTAGGAATTTCAAAATATTGCACTACATCCAAAATCACAGCACCCCTGGATGTTGATCAGATTTCTAGGTTGATCATACTAATATCCAGTGTGATTGCATAACATTGAATCCTTTCTCCAAGTGTGGGACTTGAAGAGTGAGAAAGGAATCTCCAGAGAAAGGCTGGTTCCTATTCCTCTGTTCAGGTGCACACGAAATATGCAGAGGGTTTTCTCAAAATCTAATCTAATCTGCCAAGGAGACAAGGTAAGAAGATGCATAAAATAAATCTAAGCTAATAGAGGTGATGCACCGAGGAATGAAGAACATATGCTTTGCCAAATTAAACACAGACCATGTAGATATAACACAACACCATGCACAGATAGCAAAAATGCAATGAAAGATCAAGAATGACAGTAATAAATATGTAAGAGGGTTTAGAAGCAACCACAGACACATATATATTGCTCAAGGATCGATTCAATACATTGCAATGGCCAAAAGGCAAAAAACGGTGTTACAGTCTATATGGGAGGTTTGAAAACTCCACAAATCTTCTTATGAACAGGAGAGAAGGGAGGGTGCAAAGCAGAAAATGTCCAACTCAGAAAGAAACCCCTCCTTACAATTTATAGGAAGAATGGGAGAGAAAAGAGAGAGGAATTCGAAAACTGCCCCAACCACCTCTAGGTTGCATTTAATTCGTCCATCATGGCAGAAGCGGCGGGTTCTGGCAAAGCGGCGGTTTGCCTAACAGAAGCGGCGGGTTGTCTGCTGCATTAAAGTGGTTGTTGAAGCATTACCTCTGCTTGTTATTTCGTGCCAGAGGCGTTTCTCAATTTTCTCCCTCCAGACTACACCAAAATGCAAGATTGACCCTGGAAACGTGTAGAGAATTTCAGCAGCTTTCCGTTGATATCAAGAACGTGCAAATCCGAGCTCTGGATCGAAAGATATGTCGATCTGAAGATTTAGGACACGGAACAGGCGAAAACGGATTTTGAAATATTTTCCCGCGCACTGCCACTTGGACGCCACGTGGCATGCTCTGATTCGCTGAATAATTCTCTCTCCTCTGCTTTTCGGCGGGCTGTCTCTTGAATTTTGACTTTTGGTGCTCTTGGAATATTTTCCACATTTTTCCCACGCCCCGCCACTAGGGATACGTGGCATGCATTGGTTGGTTCACGAACCTGTCGGGTCTTCCTTCCCTTTTACCCCTTTTGGCTTAGATTTGGCCAAACTTTCCAACTCCTCCCCGAGCTCCACACTTCTATGCTCCATTGGACACGTGTCCAATTTCTATTGGCTCGGGCCAGCGCTTCAAACCTTGCCTTTTGACCTTTTGGCTTCTCCTTGATGACACGTGGCAATTTCTCAATGGTTCTCGGGCCTGCCGGGTCTTCCGCGTACTTCGCGTCCATTCGTCCCGGACGTCCCATTTTGATTTTGGACCTTTTGGGACAATTTCGGCCGGTTCGGCCGGTTCGGGTATTTCTAGCCCGCTTGTCCCACTTTGATTCGGACTGACTTGACTCTTTTCGGCCGGTTCGGGTCCTTTTGTCCCGCGCGTCCCGAACTGCCCCTCTCAGCAGTTAGTCGATTTTCACTCTCGGTCGAACCGGCATTTCGCGCCCGCCGCGTACTTTCGTCCCACTTGTCCCAAATGCTTAGTGGGCCGCCTGGACTCATTTCGGCCGGTTCGGGCGGTTCGCGTACCTTTGTCCCATTTGTCCCACCTTGTGCTGGACTAGGACTTAGCCGATTTTCACAATTTTTTCTGGCCCAAACTACTTGCTTTCTGCAACCTTCTCCGAACTTTCTCAAAGCTTGCTCCTTCCTTCTTCGGCCTGGGGAGTTTAGAAAGATTCCTGAAGGGACCCTAGAAACCTGATTTTGCTCTGAATCAGTCATTTTTCTTGGAATTTGGACATCCTGATGCATGTTATCAAATTTACCCTGGGGGGGTGAATTTTGGATAACAATTTGGCGACTCAGCGGGATCATCTGCCTGCTAGATGAAAAGGCCAGTTGCCTGAAGCCATCCATTGGGCATGGAGTCATCAAATATTCTGTTAGAATCCAAACTGACTCAGAATGTGCGAGGAGGAAGATGGAAAGAGACTTGATTTTAGCAAAGACATGCATCATCTCCATGGACAGCAAGCTGTGCCAAGGCACTTAGGGAAAACAAAACTAATCTACAGCAAAACAATGTGCACAAGCACTTGGAGGAAAGAAAATCTAATCTAGTATTTACAGATGTAGTGAACCTCCCTCTAGAAGCAACGCTTGAGATAGATTCCATTTACTGGAATCTGCAGTTCTTCACCATCCAATGAGGCCAATTGGAAAGCATTGTTGTTCTTGCACTTTGTGACCATGTATGGGCCACTCCAAATGGCATCAAATTTTGAATGCCTTCCTGGTTTTGCTCTGTCCACATCCCATTTCAATACTAGATCTCCTACTTGAAAAGATCTATCTTTGGCCTTCCTATCAAAGGTCTTCTTGATCAAAGCCTGATCCTTTTCCATTGCTTGGAATGCCTGATCTCTGATTTCTTGCAGCTCCATCAATTCTGCATATCTCACCTCCATGGGCCCAAACTCTAGCAACTCCAGCTGTTTCATGAGTT
Source organism: Taxus chinensis (assembly GCA_019776745.2). Taxonomy (NCBI): domain Eukaryota; kingdom Viridiplantae; phylum Streptophyta; class Pinopsida; order Cupressales; family Taxaceae; genus Taxus; species Taxus chinensis. Next base: position 17,600 of record JAHRHJ020000954.1, read on the forward strand.
CCAACGTTGGCAGCTCAAGTGACATGGGCAAGACTGCCTCTCTTCCGTAGACAAGCCTAAATGGAGAGTTACCTGTGGATCTTTTGGGAGTTATCCTATCTGCCCATAAGGCTGATTTCAGTTTGGTATGCCAAGCCTTCTGATTCTCATCAAGAGTCCTCCTAATGATCCTCAGCAAGTTTTTGTTTGTAGACTCGGCCTGGCCATTACCTTGAGGGTAATAGTTTGATGAAGTGCTCAGGTAAATCCCGTTCTTGACAGCCCACTCAGTAACTTTAGATCCAATGAATGCCAATGCATTATCAGAGACTATTGTAGCAGGTACACCAAATCTGGTAGTTATCCCCTCGTAAAAGTCCAAGATGCTAGACTCATTCACCTCTTTGAGTGCTACTGCTTCTGTCCATCTGGTGAAGTAGTCTGTGGCTGTCAAAATCCATTTGTGCCCTTGGCTCGAATTGGGATTGATGATTCCAATGAAGTCCAAACCCCATTGCATGAATGGCTGGTCAACTGAGATTGGATGTAATGGGAGGGCTGCAAGTCTCTCTTTTCCTGTGAAGAATGCACAATTCTTACATTTCTTGATCCATGCATAGCAATCACTAAAGATTTTAGGCCAATAATAACCAGCCTTCATGATTTTCAGAGCTGTCACTCTTGGTGCAAAATGGCCACCAGCTGGTCCATCATGAAACTCCTTTAATACCCTTTGAATCTGACCTGTGTTAATGCATCTCAGCAGCACTCCATTCACGTCCTTCTTGAACAAAACTCCATCAATGATGGTATATGGAATAGCCTGCAACCTGAAGTGTCTTCTTTTTGCTTTGCTCATTTCTAGAGGGCACATACCCGTCTGTAGGAAATGTATCATATTCTGAGTCCAACAGGGAGTGGACGCATTATCATTTTCCTATTTTTTATCATCTTGTAATAGCAGGACAGCGTCTTCTTCATCTTCTGGGCTGTCTGGTTGTTTGGAAGCGAGCTGCTCGCACAAACCTTTGCCTCTTACCAGCTTGGTGATCTTGATCTCAATGTCATACTCCATGACACGGGTGATCCAACCTGCCCTTTTCTCATTTAAATCCTTGTTGAGGAGGAAGTCCTTAACCCCAGCATGTGAGACCAGCAACTGGACCTTGTTGTTTGAGACTAAATGCTTGAATTTCTTCAAGCTCCTGATTACTGCAAGCACATGTTTTTCAATAAAAGAGTACCTCAATTCGCAGTCATTTAGGCTTTGGCTGAAGAAGGCAATCGGCTGCTCATCATTATCTTTGTTCTGCTGTACCAGAATGGCAGAAATAGTGTCATCACCTCCAAATGCATAGAGGATGAAATCCTTGGAAAAGTCTGGGTTGATGAGAGTGGGTGCCTGGGAGATGGCTTCTTTGATTGCTTCAAAACTCTCCTTGCCTTCTGCCGTCCATTTGAAAGCCATGCTTTTTCTTAACATTTTGGTAATGGGTTTGACAAGGGCTGCAAAATCTGGGACAAACCTTCGAACAAAGTTTATCCTTCCCAGGAAACTCTGAAGGGCTTTCTTGTGACTTGGCAATGGTAGAGCTCTTATGGCTTCAACCCTCTCTGGATCAATTGCTAATCCTTCCTTGGAGACAATATGGCCAAGGAGTTTCCCTTCATGTGCAAGAAAGATGCACTTCTTAGGATTCAAAGACACTCCAAACTTTCTACACCTCTGAAACACTTGCCTGAGGTGAAAGAGATGGTCTGCAGCATTCTTTGAGAAGACAGTGATATCATCTAGGTATATCAGCACTATCTTGTTGATCAAGCCTTTGAATGCCATATCCATGGCTCGCTGGAATGTTGCTCCGGCGTTCGACAGTCCAAATGGCATCTTCTTGTAAGCATATGTGCCCCATTTGGTTGTGAAGGCTGTCTTGAACTGGTCTTCCTCCTTTACCATAATTTGATTGAAGCCTGAGTATCCATCAAGTAGTGAAAACCTTTCTGAACCAGCTACGACCTGCAATATTTGCTCCATGGAGGGGAGTGGATAATGGTCCTTGAGAGAGGCTCTATTCAAATCTCTGAAGTCAACACATAGCCTGATCTCTCCACTTTTCTTTCTGACTGGAACCAAGTTCGCAACCCAGCTTGAATGCTTGATAGGGAATATAATTGCTGACTCAATCAGCTTGTCCAGCTCCTTCCTCATGAGAGGCTCCATGTGTGGATTGACTGGTCTCTGTTTCTGCCTGACAGGCTTAGTATTTGGATCCAACTCGATTGTATGCTGAGCTAAGTTGGGATTGAACCCTTTCAAGTCTTCATAGCTCCAAGCAAACACGTCAGGGAATTCTTGACATAGCTGTATGAACTCATACCTTTCCTGTTCAGTTGTCATCTTTCCAATTTGCAGTGGCTTGTTCTCTTCTACCAAGATGGATGCCGAATCTTCCCTCTTGACCTGAATGTTTGCTTTCTCCTTTCTAAACTGATCATTGGGGTTAAAAATTGACTCCAAAGTGACAAGTCCCTTGGGCAGCTTGTCAGTTCTCAGCTGTATCACCTGGTCACCATATTGCTGTTCCAACTTCTCTTGATTCTTAGCTGAGAACTCAGCTTCTTCCTGCAAGAAGTGGATGATTTGCTGGTCATTCTCAAATACTTGCCAATTGACATCGTTATCCGGCACTGAAGGCCTCACAATCACGTGGATGTTTGGCTGTACCTTGTCTTGTTGAATGTTTTCTACAATGTCAAAGGCTGCCCCTACTGCTGCAAGCCTGTCAGCAGCTTGATTCTCTTTCCTGGGAATGGCCTTGATGCCGAAACCCTCAAAATCTTCCATGAGGTCCCACACCCTATTCTTGTAGCATCTGAGTAGATCATTTTTGGCGGCATGCTGTCCCTTGACCTGATTTACAATCAGCTCACTGTCCCCAAAAACTTGCAAGTTATTTATTTTTCTCTTTATTGCCCAATGCATCCCTTGCACCAAGGCTTCATATTCAGCAGTGTTATTGGAGCATGCAAATTGAAATCTAAAAGCTGAATAATACTTTACTCCTTGAGGTGAAATAAGCACGGCTCCACCTCCCGTGCCTTGTCTACTCCTTGATCCATCAAAAAAATTGTTGCCATACCTCGTTGTCATCCTTGTGGTTTGGCTTGGTGATGCTAGGAATAGGTTGACTTTCTTCGTGTATACAATAGACCCCCAGCTCAGATTCTTCTACTTCTTGATAAGGATCAAAAGCATGCACCTTGCTTGCCCATTCATCAAGAGTCAAATCTGGGATACTTCCAACCTTAGTGTCGGCTTCATCAGTGCCAAGGTGATCTTCTTGATCAAATGCTGAGCAATTGGTATTAATATGACTTGGAGTATAGGGCTCAATGTGGAAATCTGCAATAGGTTCTGACCTAATTGTAGCTTTAGTTCCATACCTCGTTCTGAACAGCATGTGTGACCAATCAGCGGACAAATATCCCCCAATCTTGGCAGTAAAGTCCCTTGACAAACAGAGGGCAAAGAGTGGTGGAAGGTCTATGACTGATATATCTTGTAAGACAACAACATTTGGACATGCATGCAAGGTAAGACTCAAATTTCTAATCACTCCAACTGTTGCTATTGCTGTCCCATCCAGCTGCACTACTCCCTTAGATGTTATTTCATACTGGAGCCCTAACTGATCAGCTATCTGTTTAGGCATTACTGAGCTACTTGCCCCGGAATCTATCATGCAATTATGTACTAGCTGATTTCCAATGATTAACGAAACATAGAAAGGGGGAGGTTTCAGCATTCTACCTTGTTGTGCTCCATGATTTCCTTCAGGCTGGGCAGCATTTGTAAGCACTTTGTCTTGCCTCTGAACCTGTTGATTCGAAGTTGGCCAATCCTTTATGGCAGCTTGCAGCAGATTTCTTTGGCCTGGGATGGATAGGGATTCCCACATAGATATATTGATATTTGTCTTCTTCATCTGATCAATGATACTAAATGGTGATGAAGGATCTCTCTGCTGTCCCTTGATTTGCACATTTGCTCCTTGAATGTGGGCAGCAACAGCTGGCATTTGAGTTGGCCTAGGGGCTGTTCTTGGCTGCCCTTGTGCATTTGAAACTGGGTTTTGCTTGCCAATCATTTGTGGAGCTGTGGAAGGTTGTGGATTGGCTGGGGCTAACGGCTGTTCTTCACCCAAATTTCTCCTTTTTGACCTTGTGTTGGCAGCAACACCTTGAGAAACTGCCTGATTCATGCCACAGAAATCCTCTGCTTGCCAATTTACCAATGTGGTGTCATTTGGGGCAGGTTGCTGTTGGAATATTTCTTGTTGTTGGCTGTTTTCTTGACTACTCTCACCCTCCACACCAGCACTTGTTACCATTAAAGCTTGGGTTAAAGCACCATTATAGCACATGGATTGATTATGGGGTTCATTACATGGAAAACACCATTCATACTCCTGGGCAATGTTGTTTTGTGCTGGTACTAATGCCTTAGAGGCAGATATGGCATTTGGATTATAGGGCTGGAATGGTCTATTGGCAGGAGGCCTTGTTTGATTCATATTTGCAGCTGGATTAGGTGGCCTTTGAGGCTGATATGGCTGCCTATTAGGTTGAGCTTGAGGCTGATACGAAGGTCTAAAACCTTGAGCTTGCTGTCTTTTTAGAGTAACCAGCTCATTGCCTAGATTTTGCAATTGCTTCATGACCTCCTGAAGCTCATTTGGGGCACTTGGAGATGAAGTGGAAGCTCCGTTTGAACTTTGATTTCTAGGAGTGGGAATAGGAGTTAAGACAGGTGCTTGACCAGTACTTGGGCTCTCTAAACTTGGATATAATGGCATTGGAGGCCTAGGAGCTAGCTTGCCAGCTTGAATCAGACAATTTTCAGCTCTAATGGCAATACTATAAGCAGCAGGGATAGTTGTGCCTCCCATAGATTGAACCAACATAGAAATATCAGAATTTAAAGCTTTAAGGTAGTATAGAAAAGCACCTTCTGCTGTTGGCCTGACTGCCACCGGAATTCTATCCCAAGATCTTTGAAATCTGAAGTTGAAGTCGGTTAGCTGCTCATTGGGAGCTCTCTTGATGGTTGTCAGCTGCTCCAAAAGAGACAAGTTGTCTCCCTTCTCTCCAAATTGATCATGAAGTGCAATACATAGCTGATTCCAGTTTGTGATAGAGCCAGCTCCAAGGCTCCTAAACCATTGCAATGCTTTCCCCTTGAATGAAGATGCCAGCAATTTGACAGCTACTTGCATCTCATTAATCTCATGGATTGCACAAATATTAGCAATGTCCTTGACATGATCACCAGGAGTGGTCTGATTTTCTCCAGTAAAATATGGAATGTTCTTCAATGCTGCAACTGGGATTGGATTTTGTGCATTGAGAGCAAGTGGGCTGCTGCCTGTGAAGTTGACATAGGGGTTTACTGGTTGCGCCATTCTGAGTGGTCTTAAAACCCTTGTATATTGAAAGAAAGGCCTGTCAGGTGGAGGAGTTGAGAGAGTTCTGCTTGGTGGAGATGGAGACCTTTGAATCCTTCTTCCTCTTTGCCTTCTTCTTGGAGATAGTTGCAGGTATTCAAACAGCACTTCCTCTTCTCCAGCTCTTGACCTTGTGATTCTTCTCATAAGCTTTTAGGCCTGACTGCTGAAACTAGTTGATTCTTCCCCTTGGAGTCGCCAGATATGCAAATAATAGCTCTTTTCAGCAAGAAAATTGCAGCAGATGCACATCAACCTGCTGCAATAAAAAAATGAGACCTCCTGTCCCACCGGGCGTGCCAAAACTGTTAGTGCAAAATCACAGCACCCCTGGATGTTGATCAGATTTCTAGGTTGATCATACTAATATCCAGTGTGATTGCATAACATTGAATCCTTTCTCCAAGTGTGGGACTTGAAGAGTGAGAAAGGAATCTCCAGAGAAAGGCTGGTTCCTATTCCTCTGTTCAGGTGCACACGAAATATGCAGAGGGTTTTCTCAAAATCTAATCTAATCTGCCAAGGAGACAAGGTAAGAAGATGCATAAAATAAATCTAAGCTAATAGAGGTGATGCACCGAGGAATGAAGAACATATGCTTTGCCAAATTAAACACAGACCATGTAGATATAACACAACACCATGCACAGATAGCAAAAATGCAATGAAAGATCAAGAATGACAGTAATAAATATGTAAGAGGGTTTAGAAGCAACCACAGACACATATATATTGCTCAAGGATCGATTCAATACATTGCAATGGCCAAAAGGCAAAAAAAACGGTGTTACAGTCTATATGGGAAGTTTGAAAACTCCACAAATCTTCTTATGAACAGGAGAGAAGGGAGGGTGCAAAGCAGAAAATGTCCAACACAGAAAGAAACCCCTCCTTACAATTTATAGGAAGAATGGGAGAGAAAAGAGAGAGGAATTCGAAATCTGCCCCAACCACCTCTAGGTTGCATTTAATTCGTCCATCATGGCAGAAGCGGCGGGTTCTGGCAAAGCGGCGGTTTGCCTAACAGAAGCGGCGGGTTGTCTGCTGCATTAAAGTGGTTGTTGAAGCATTACCTCTGCTTGTTATTTCGTGCCAGAGGCGTTTCTCAATTTTCTCCCTCCAGACTACACCAAAATGCAAGATTGACCCTGGAAACGTGTAGAGAATTTCAGCAGCTTTCCGTTGATATCAAGAACGTGCAAATCCGAGCTCTGGATCGAAAGATATGTCGATCTGAAGATTTAGGACACGGAACAGGCGAAAACGGATTTTGAAATATTTTCCCGCGCACTGCCACTTGGACGCCACGTGGCATGCTCTGATTCGCTGAATAATTCTCTCTCCTCTGCTTTTCGGCGGGCTGTCTCTTGAATTTTGACTTTTGGTGCTCTTGGAATATTTTCCACATTTTTCCCACGCCCCGCCACTAGGGATACGTGGCATGCATTGGTTGGTTCACGAACCTGTCGGGTCTTCCTTCCCTTTTACCCCTTTTGGCTTAGATTTGGCCAAACTTTCCAACTCCTCCCCGAGCTCCGCACTTCTATGCTCCATTGGACACGTGTCCAATTTCTATTGGCTCGGGCCAGCGCTTCAAACCTTGCCTTTTGACCTTTTGGCTTCTCCTTGATGACACGTGGCAATTTCTCAATGGTTCTCGGGCCTGCCGGGTCTTCCGCGTACTTCGCGTCCATTCGTCCCGGACGTCCCATTTTGATTTTGGACCTTTTGGGACAATTTCGGCCGGTTCGGCCGGTTCGGGTATTTCTGGCCCGCTTGTCCCACTTTGATTCGGACTGACTTGACTCTTTTCGGCCGGTTCGGGTCCTTTTGTCCCGCGCGTCCCGAACTGCCCCTCTCAGCAGTTAGTCGATTTTCTCTCTCGGTCGAACCGGCATTTCGCGCCCGCCGCGTACTTTCGTCCCACTTGTCCCAAATGCTTAGTGGGCCGCCTGGACTCATTTCGGCCGGTTCGGGCGGTTCGCGTACCTTTGTCCCATTTGTCCCACCTTGTGCTGGACTAGGACTTAGCCGATTTTCACAATTTTTTCTGGCCCAAACTACTTGCTTTCTGCAACCTTCTCCGAACTTTCTCAAAGCTTGCTCCTTCCTTCTTCGGCCTGGGGAGTTTAGAAAGATTCCTGAAGGGACCCTAGAAACCTGATTTTGCTCTGAATCAGTCATTTTTCTTGGAATTTGGACATCCTGATGCATGTTATCAAATTTACCCTGGGGGGGTTCTTTGTGCATGTAAAAATATTTTATCCTAAAATGGTTCTTATTTGAGATCAAGTATATAATTCCTTATGCATATTAGTTTCTAGACTCATTGCGATTAACTCCTGAGGGATTATCTCTGCATATTTTATCCCTTATGTCCTCAACACCTCTGCATACCCCATGGCTGGTAGAATGTGATCTTCACTCATCCTCTTCAATCTAGGACCCTAGGACTTATAGCTTCAAGGTCTAGGATCCTTTCTTGTTATACCTTGAACAGTCACATAGGCGTGTGGATCCAGAGGTTTATTTCTCTCTTTCTTCTCTGTCATTCATCTCTTCATCTGTTTTTCTCTTCTTCTCATTCTGTGGCTTGTCCTTATTTCTCGAGTTGGACTGGGGTCCTATGCTCACGCTCTCTTGATGCCATCCTCTTCTTCATCTACCTTCATCTTTCTTCTCCTCTTTTATCTTAATGGTCCTCTTTATGAGGGGAGAGACTACGCTGACTTTCCGTACCAGGTTGTGATTCTTCTTTAGTAGACTTGAGGTACTTCTTCTTTTGAAATACCTTCTTAAACTGGTGACTCCTCCTTTATCAACCTCTGAATTCTTCCTGCTCTTCACCTTGTTCTTATGTGGGGGAGTATTTACGCATTTTGCTGACTCTTCTCTGTCTATATGGTAGCTTATCTTCTACCTCTATGATCCAAGCCTCCACTATCTTCACTGTGCTCCTCTTCTTCATATCTCTATGGTTCGCACAATTTTAGAGTTGCACACTTTGAACTGGTATGTTTTCCCTTATGTGCTGGGACCCTTAGGTTGAGAGTGACAAATTCATTCATCCACATACTTGCCATTATTCTCCAACCTTGGGCTTTCACTGAAGATATATATAATGCTTCCACTACACTACTTACCTACATATCAAGCTGATCGTGGCTTCCATGTTTTCAACACCTCTGAAATAAGCTCTCATCATAGGCACTTCAACCTGAAGGATAGAATATAAGTTTATAGCATGAGAGTATGATGGTAGTCACAATCTACCTTATCTGCATTAAAGGTACCAGTCGGAATGCATGTTATGCGGTATCATGTACATGAGTGCTTGAAATAGTTTGTCTGTGAAGGAAAATGGACATTTTACACCATGGGCTCCATCTCTCCATCCTCATTGCAAACCAAGTGCATGAGGAAGAAATGTTGGTACACTACAAATTGTACTGCTTTTTTCCCCACTACTGAAGGTAAATCCCTCGGGTATGTGCATCATTCATTCTCCAAATTCTTGAAACAGATCATATCGTACCATTTCTCCACCCTTTGTTTGAATGGGATCACTCATTATCACTCCTTCAACATAGTGTACTTCCCAAATAAACCATTGCGCAACTGCCGACTTATTCTCCATGGGGTATTCCCAAACCTTTGTCCTTTGGCCCATTTGGTACTCCAATTTCTACAAAAATACTAATCAATAACAGAATTACACCCCAAAACTTATCTTCCTCACCTTTACACACTTCCTTAGAATTTCACCTCCTGCAACTATAGCCTCAACAATGTATTGTAGATTACTCCTTCTGACATCTTGCATGACACGACATGTAACCACATTGTATTTACTTGTGACCACCATGCTCCTGATCATTAAACTTAATGAGTAATAATGACTGCCTGTTACACTTTCACAACTACTTCCTTCAATTGGATCTATGATCTATTATGAGTGAAGGACCCTTCAGGAGTACCCTAACTCCTTTAGTATGGCTATTTAAGATGGTTGTTTATCTAGTGCATATCATCTCTTTATATCCTCTCAATTATGCCCTTCAAACCTCTCATCAATGTAGATAATCAGGGCCATTATGCACATTTACCCTCCATCCTACAAAATAGAAGAAGTCCTCATGAACTCTTCTCATAAGCCATTGGTATAAGGCACTTATGGTTTTCCAAATATGGAAGCTCATACAACTGCATTACCCTTGCACCTACCATATATTTCGTTTAGCAAATTCTCTCACCAATTGCATCATCGTACACTGGCATATCATCTTCCATGAAATGCTTGTTTATGTCCCCTTAGTGGGCCTTTGTGCAAGGTGTCTAATCTCCTTATTGCATTCAGTTAAGTGCGATATCCATTGTAATCACTTACTTTTCTCATAATGATATGTCAGATGAATCTCAATCCTATCATTGACTATGACTCCTTCTAGATATTGGAATATTTCTCGAAAAAATTGCCTTTCAGGTGCCATCTTTAACTCTTCAATATGGTACTACCTAACTTCTTTCCTTTTTATGCCTATTGCAGAATAAATCACTTCTTCGGTGCCATTGTAAAAATCTCACCTTCCAAGTTATTCTCTTTAATCTCTCATGCCCTTGTCACAAATGCAATCCCTAGCTTGATTCAATGTCAATTCCCTAGCTTTGAAAACTTATGTGCCATAACTCCTTCTATCAAACCCTATCTTTCACTCAAACCCTTCACCATCCAATGGGGAATAAAGCCACTTATTTTCACATAGATCTGTTTCCTCACACTTCTAGTTTCACTAGAGGAGCTCTAAACTTAACCGTGTCAATATCTTTTTTTTTTCACTTGGCTTGGTCACTTCAATTCTTTCACTTACTCAATAATCTTCAAGCACAAACTTGTAAAAGGAAGGGTAAAAATGAAATGCTTCATGCCATCCTTATATAGATTTTTCAACAAAATTTCGTATGCATTTATTGCTCCTTCACCTACCACCACTAATCCTCTCATTAATTGATTTTTAATTTTTCATTCACATGGTACATCTTTACACCCCAGCATTGATAACCTTCTAGCGAACCTTCCTACTTCCTCTGGGATGCATAACCTTCTTTGTACGTATGCTCCCTGTGCACCCGAAGTACCTTTTCCACTACACCCTTCTCCTAGTAGGTTATCCATGGCCTACTACTTACCTCTTGTTATACTATTCATTCATTTATATCCATCTATGTGGTCTTCAAATATGAGAAATATCCAATACTTCAATTTTTATACCTTCAAGCACCAACATATTTAAGCACTCGTATCAATATTCTTCCTATATGCACCTTCAATAGTTCCATATGTTCGTTGTTTTGAATAACAATTAACAACCTTTCCCATACACGTGAAATGGTATGTACAATCCTCTAAGCAATGTATTAATCATATATTTCTTACATTACTAATTATACCTTCTACATGCACACTAAACATGCTATGAGTGGTCCTCTACGCAAAAACCTAACTATTGAATCAAATCCATACATGATGAATGAAGGAAATACATTAAAATAAAAACAGAATAGAGGGAAATCTAATCTAAATGGAAATACTACCTTATTATAAACACCAAGAAGACTTATTTTATAGTAGGGATTCAACCTACTCCCATTGAAGTAACTGGGTAACTATGGTTCCATTAAATTCCTCTAACTGACCTGCACCTATGATTCAAGGATGTGAGTGATGACATGTGCGGCATCCCTAACCAATGCACCTTAATTTTTCCTAGATGGCCACTGAGAACTTGGAATCATAAAGAAATACCATCTAACCAACCTTAAGCTTCTTATCCCTGATGTGTCCTGTCATGTCATACCTTTCTGTCCTTTCATTTTGTTACTTCTGAATCCATTGACCTACTATGGCATGCATCTCTCATCCAACTGATATTAACTTGTCAATTCATCTCTTCTAATTCTTTCTCATCAGCTATACCTCCAAGCACGTGCAATACATAAAGAAGGTAACATGAAGTTCCATAGGAAAAACTACTTCTGTGTCAATCGCCAACTAAAATAGTGTGCCTTATTCAACCTCTTGTAGGTTCTTCTGTATACACCCAAAGTAACAACAAAAAATTTATCATCCCAATCCTTTCCTTCCAGCATCACAATTTTTTTTCAAGGTCTAGCTCAATATCTTATTGAAATCCTCAATAGTTCCTATTTTCTTGAGGGTGGTAAGGTTTAGTATTAGTGTGGTACATGACCATAAAATTATCCAACAATATCCTAATCATCTCATTTAAAAGTGTGTGCATCCCTATAACTTGTCAAACTCAATAGGACACCCATACCTAGTAATAATATTCTCCCATATAGAACCTTGCTGTTGTAGCCATTGTACAATCCTTTGTAGGTGTTGCTTCTACCCACCGTGTAAGATAATATATGCAAGTTATGATATTATGTGATCCATTCCTATGCACGGCTGGAGAAATAGGTCCTAAAAATTCAATGGCCCATTTCTCAAATGGTTCAACACTAGTAATTTCTCTCAAAGGCATCTCATCTCTTTGCCCTGGTTTACCTAGACACTGGAAATGGTAACACACTTTGCAGTATGCTTTACAGTCCTTCATATAATGTCTCCCACCATAAACCAACAAGTAGGATCTTTTGGGAATTTATATCACCCGCATAATGGCCGCTTGCAATACCACCATGGGATTCTTCCATAATATCCTTGCGCTCATGCTCTAATACAAAACAACGTCATACTTCATCTCTGCCTAACTTGTATAGGTCACTGTTAGTGCAAATTCAAATCACCCTAAATTAGTTATGGATATACTTTTCTAAGGAAAATTCAGTTGGTATGATTGCACAAACATTGAGCTTTCCCAAACTGTGGGACCTTTGTAAATGGGGAAATCTCTCTAGAGAAGGCTATTTCCTCTTCCTAAACTACCTGCCATAAGCTATTCCAGTGTAGGAAAGCTAATCTAACCTAATCTAACTTCCAAGGAGACAAGGAGAGGACGAAACAAGGAAAAAAAAAGAGCCTACACAAAAATGGTGATACACCAAAGAAGGAAATTGTTTATTATCTATCAAAAAAAGAAACTGCCATGAAACAAGAAGAGGTGAGCAATGGAAAGGATGGACAAGTACATCATAGACCAAAGATATATTTCACATAGAAAATGTTCCAAAACTCCTTGAAAACAGCTCTAAAACCTAAAATGAGCATCCAAACATGCACAAATACCCTATAATGAAGAGAGTTAAGGAAAACAAAAAATAAAATGAGCCAAGGATGGAAAAAATGCATCAAAAAACACATTTTTTATTGCTCAGAATTTACACAATGCATCATTTCATGGGTAAGAGGAAAAATTCCATTACAAAGTAGCGGAGGAGGTTTAAACTCCATTTTTGACCCTAGGGAAGAAAAGAAGGGAGGGAAGCAGGGAAAAAAAATGAGCCAAAACTAGCTTTAATCACTCAACACAAAATGAAGAATATAAAAAACATGGGAAAATCAATTTTAAAACTCTGACCACCGATAATATCCATTTAATTAGACTATAAAATGATAGGTTTCCATGAAAAATCCCATACTTCATCGTACATTGCTTTGCAGAGAAGAAAGAGGCCCATACTTCATTAATTTTGGTGGTTGGAGTCATTTTCTACAATTTTTCCATGCTAGAGATGATTTCCCATTTTCTCCCACAAAAAATCCATCAAATTTAAAATTGAAGCTTCAATCATGTAGAGGAAGTCAACATCTTTTCAATGACACCAAAATTGTGAAAAATCGAGCTCTGGTTCGAAAGATATGGTCCTCTAAAGATTTAGGGCAAAACTGGTAAAAAACAGAGTCAAATTGGGGGGTCGGCAGGGTCAACCTTTAAATTTTTCCCTTTTGGAAAAATTTCCCAAAAATCTCCATAGCCCCTCAGATTTGCATAACACGTGTCAAATTCTGATTGGCTCAAGGGTCGAAGCCAACATTTAAACCTTTCAGGGAAAAATTGCAAAACTTTTCTAGTCTCCCAACACCCCGCCAATACATTTATGATGTGTCATAAAAATGACACATGTCGGCCTCTAATTAGCATGGAGGTGTGCTTCATTTTATTCCTTCACGGGCCCCCAGCCTCAAACTTCACCTTTTTTCCCTTTTTTAAATTTTGTGAAAATTCTCAAACAACTCCACGTCCCTACGCTCCCGCATGACACGTGTTGGCTTTTGATTCAGTGCAGAGGTGCGGCCCAAAATTTTCTCTTCTCCTTCGCGGGCTCATGGGCCAATTTTTGACTTTGATTTTTTAGCCAAAAAAGGCTAAGTGTCACAATTTCCTCTCTGGCCCTGCCAACTCGCCAAATTTCCTTGGCAAAAAAAATGCTTCCCCCGCTCCGCCACCTCGAGATTTCCTGGGACAATTTCCTCCTTACCTTACTCTGTGGGCCTGCCCAAGCCAAATTTTCACTACCAACTCCGCTGAGCCATAACCTAAAAAACACAAGGAGTTAGAATGATGTTTCTACCTTTCTGGAAAGGTGAAAAAATTATCTATCTGATGAAGTCATACCCAGAAAATTTTGAGTGCCTAAAGCATGCAAAAAAAACCATTTTAAGTACCAGCAAAGGAAAAGGAGGAGGAGTTAACCAAAATAATCATGTTATTATTTTGGATAACAATTCTAGTGACTCAGAGGGGTCATCTACCTGCTAGATGAAATGACTAGCTTCCTTGAAACCTCTATTGGGCATGGATTCCTGAATGATAGCTTGATAACTGATATTCACTTGGAAAACTTCCCTTTTAGGCCTCTTGGAAACCACTGAAACTTGAAATTGATCTTCACAAAAATGCCAATGAAATGGACTATGCAAGAGCAATACAACAACACCAAAAACTATGTACAAAATGAAAATCATACATGCTCCAAATGCAACATGTAGAGTGTGCAAAAGCACTTCTTCTGCTGAAAAACAAACCTACCTACACTACTCTAACCAAGAGAAAGGGGGAGCTCAAACAAAGCCTACAACTAGTAGGGATAAATATCTTCCCTCCTCAAAAATGGCAGCCATGCAACTGATTTGTCACTGAACATGGCTGGTTGGATGAGTGAAAAACTAACTACAAGCTGATCTTCCACCCAAATGACCAAAGTATCAACTGAAGACAAATCCAATGCCTCTTTTAGTTTCTCTAAATCTAGATTGAAGAGGTATGGCAGCTGATCCTTGGTACTTTTTAGCTCATCCTCATGCCCTGAAGCAAGCATGACTGGTTGTGGCTTCTCCTTTGGCTCCAATGAAGCCAAATACCTTATTGCAAAAGGTATAGTCCATTTGATATGCCTATAGCTTTGAAATTATCCTCCAAAAATGGAGTCTTCTTGCAATTGGTGTGGAAGGAATGATGAAGTTCTCCTGCTCTTTTCCTTCCTTCATGGTAGTATGGAACTCTTCTAAATATGCAGCTCAATCATTATTGATTGCAACATCTAATGAAGTTGCTTTTGCATTATTGTAACCTGATGCAATACATTGTTGGATTTGGAGTTCCTCCATTATAGCTTTTGGAAGATAAAATTTTTCCAACTTTGATTCATGAGGCATGTTACAAACAACAGGTGGTGTTGCATGTTATCTTCCAAGGAAGCAGGTTCTTGTGGTTGAATAATGAATGATGAATAAGGAAAAGTTACAATTTCTACAGGATCCTTCTCATCAAAATATTCTTCTAAGTCTGGTAGAAAATCAAACTCTTCAATGTCCTACTACAGCAAGGTCTCTCCCTTTTTTTTGGTGACCTTAAAATCTACATTTTTTCACCATGTGGAGCTTCATCCTCAAACATGAAGCTTGTCAGCTCGAACTCATCCAAAAAATCATATTTTTGAAGAGATAAAGTGGGAGAGAAATCTGTAACTTCTTGTGCAACCTGCTCATCATTCAGTGCCTCTAAATTTTTTTTGGTCACCTCCATAATGGATTCATCAATCAAATCAGGTCCTTCAAATGAAAGCAAAAAATCTTCAATAATGCTTCCTTCATCTAGTTCTAATTCTAATTTGATTTCTTCCAGTTTCATCTCTTCAATGGGACTTGGAGCTGATTGTTCTTCCTCCTTGTTGACTGGTTATGCAACTTCGATTACATCAGCATTTTCTTCAAATAAAGGGCCAACATGGACACTACACTCAGAACAAATATACTGTTGGTCTTCTTGCCCCACCACTGCTACTATAAAATCAGCCTTGGCCACCACTTCTTCAACTTCTACCTCCTCCTTTGGCTTAAACATCAAGGGGATCTTTGTAATCCCAAATTTTAGATCCAAGCTCACCAAACTTCTAATCTTTTCTTCTTTTTTTGTCTCTTATTCTTGCTGTTCTCCTTGACTGGTTTTCTAATTTTCATTTTCCCAACATGGATTAAGGAATGCAAGAGGAGAGGTGGGTTATTACTCAACTAGTTTTGTAATTATTTTGGTGGTGGAGGAGGTATAAATTCTTGTTTCTTTTTGTAAGGGATTGATGTTTGGAATGGAAAAAGAGTAGAGAAAACTAAGGTGGGATGGGAGACTAGGAGATGGAGAAATGGAATCAAATTTTGGGACAGCATATGGGAATCTTGAAACTTGACACTGCTGAAATGATACAGATTGAAAAGGGGGAAAATAAAGAGTATGAGGTGGTGTGCTTACCCATTGACAAGGTTGCTAAATACTCCTCTCATACACCTCTATTCCTTCAGTCCACTTTGCAAGCAATGGAAGCGTTGCAAAAATGAAGTCAAGTTTCTCTTGCGGTCTATAATGCCTTGGAAAAGGTCCTACCCATGGACAGGGTGCTCCACAACCAATTCCAGATGCTTTCCTCTATGCTTGAGCCCTTGATTGCACCATGTTTGCCTCCATATTTTGGATTTTCTATAACAACAATCCACATTTTCTTCTTGATTGCCCTCATCATATGCATATTCTTGTGCTTGATATGCTTCATAGCCAAATTGATTTTGGAATTATTCATATGGATATGCATACTGGTTTTGAATTTGATCAAAATGCTGATCTGGAGGATTTTGAGAATGTGTTGGAGGTGGGAAAACATTACTATTGTTGTAACAAATGCAAATTCCATGGGTAAAATGAAGTCATGATTACACAACTTCATGGGATGAGAAAAGAATGAAGAGATGGAATGAAAAATGGAAGAAAATGAATGTAAAGAAGGTATGGAATTTCAGAGATGGGTTGTTGATCAGATGGAGTCGCTAGATATGTTTGCAAGTGCCTCCAAAAGCTGAAATTTAAAACAGGAACACATCAATCTATAAAAAATTAAGTGAAATACCTCTTGGTCCCATCGGGCATGCCAAAACTGTTAGTGCAAATTCACAACACCACCAAATGAGTTATGAATTTAATTTTCTTAGACAAATTCATTTGGTGTGATTGCACAACATTGAGATTTCCCAAAGTGTGGGACATTTGCAAATGGGGAAAACTCTCCAGAGAAGGTTAGCTATACCCAGAAATTTTTGAGTTCCTGAAGCATGCAAAAAATCCATTTTAATTACCAGTAAAGGAAAAGGAGGAGAAGTTAACAAAAACAAGCATGCTCTTATTTTGGATGACAGTCACCACTGATCAACAAAAATGGTGTCGCACATATAGTAAGTTGTTTCTTTTCTAATGCTTCATTCCTTCTGGTGTCACACTAGTCTATAGAAAGAGAAAAATGTCTTCTAATTCTGATGGCGTGCATTGTAACCTATAGAAATATGCATCTGGCATGGTTTCTTCAATTGTATGTGCTTCCTCTCCTGAGTTAATTCTAGAAAAGTGGTCTGGTCTAGAGTTACTTTTCCTTGGATTTACCACAACTGTGAAATCAAACTCTTGAAATAGGAGTACCCATCTGCATATACACTCTTGTAAGACAGGTTTGTTCACCAAATAGTTAAATTCCATGTGATTTGTATAGAATACAAATGGTGTATCTAGAAAATATTGTTGAAACTTGTGCAATGCATATATCATGGACAAATATTTATGCTCTGTATTTGTATAATTCTATTCAGTAGGAGTCAGCTTCTTATTAGCAAAGAAGATAGTATGATCAAAAATACCTTCTCTAGGTTGATCTAACACAATGCCAATGGCCATGCCAGAGGTTTCCACATGTACATGAAATGGTTTGTCCCGTAAAGGAAAATGTAGGATATGGGCATGGTACTAAGTCTCTCTTATAAATATCTCAAACGTGCGCTGTTGCAGTTCTCCCCAATAAAATGTAACCTTTCCCCTTAAGTAATTCTTCCAGAGGTGTGCAGCAGTTTTGGCATATCCCTTTTATGAATTTTCTATAATACCCTATATGACCTAAAAATCCATGCACACCTCACTTTGATTGGTAGGAACTTCTAGGCCTCAAATTACTGCAACCTTGGCTGGATCAACTAGCAAACATTCCTTGCAGATTATATGTCCTAGCATAGTATCCCAAATGGCATAGAAAATATGCAATTCTTAATGTTCAAAGAGATACTTAATTGTCTATGCATCATTCAAACATTAAGCGCATATATTTTCACAATGATCTTTCACAAGCCCATATACTTTCCAATCATCTAAGGTATACCTGTAAGAAGATGTAAGAATAGAATCCTTAAATGCCTGAACAACTATGCGCGATAATATAATAGGTGTGTTTTTCAATCCAAAGGGCATCACAATATAGGTAAAACTTCCCCATTCAGTAGTAAAAGTTTTCTTTTCTTGATCCTCCTGAGTAATCCTAACCTGATGATACCTAGAAAATCCATCCGTGAAGGAATATATTTTACATGCCCTGCAACTCGCTTCTAATATTTCCTTAGTGAATGGACATAGGGAATGGATCTGTGACACATGCAAAATTCAACTCCCTATAGTCCACACTTATCCTAATCCATACCATTCTTCTTGATACTGATCACCATTGGGCTAACCCATTCTGACTCATCAAGGGGCTTGATGATTCTAGATTTCAACATTTTATCAATTTCTTCTTTTACCTTTTCATGCAAATTAGGATTCATTCTATAAGGTATCTTTCTAACTGGTCATGCACCGCCCTTAATTTTTATCCTCATTTCCCCAAGTGATTCATGCAAACCTTTAAGTTCATGATATCCTTAAGGGAATAAGTCCTAATAATCCCTGAGTAACTCGATGATCTTTGCTACCTCTGAGTCTGACCAGTAATCTCCAATTATGTCCTCCTTAGGCTTAGCCTCTGAACCTATATTCACCTTCTTTGTCTTCATGGGTTTGTGGTAGGCACACATATCCTTTTCTGCACTATCCAAGACCTCGCGTACCCCATGTGAATGTTTAATATCTAGGTTCTCAACTTCCTCATTATCCACAACGTAAACCATATTTCCTTTCTCTTTCCCAAGGAAAGCGTGTTCAAGTAGTATGGAGTCTATTTTTTCTTCCTTTTCAAAATATGCTCCAAACTCTGCCTCACAAAATAATTCCAATATATGCTCCTCGGCTTTTGCACTATCTCCCATAGTTAAGCACTTGAAATTTTTTAATGCCTCTGCTACAGGAGGCTAAGTCAAGAAGTAGTTGAAATTCTAGATCATTCCTGCAGTCAAATATTTCCAGTTTCCAGTTTATCGATGTAGTTTTACATATACATACCAAGCGCATGCATATCATTGTAGCGTAGAATATAATCTATGCACCCAAAGTGAAATGTGGAAATGCTTCTTGTCATCGCTATCCAGAGTCTCTCACACTACTAAATGTGATGCTGAACAGGTGGATCACCATGTATAAGTGCATATTTGCATAGGTGCATTGTTCCTTATAAACCTAGTAGACAAAGTGACTCCAATATCCTTCCCACTTTATAAGATTATCTCTATGGAACTACCCACCAGCATGCACTGTTGTCCCATGAAGTATATATGCTAACATATATCTCTTCTCTTTAACTTGATATATCCATTGTGTCTCCATGGCTTGTAAGAATACAGGAAGATCTTCTGCTCATGTTTACCAAGGTACTGTGCTACCTATCTGTCGAATAGAGTGAAGTCCATTATTGTACGCAACCGCGCTTTTTACCTCACATCCTACTAGTTCATATGTACCATGAACCCAATTTTCATAAGAAATACTCGTAGCATCACTAATAGAGTGAGAATCCTCCCATTGTAGTATTCCTTCCTTTGATGGCTCATTGACCTCTGGGTCTTAAATAGCACGTACAAAGATTTCTATTTAAGTTCTCCTCACTTAGAGGCTCAACATATGGTGTAGACTTTCCATCTGTTAGAGGTATCACAACTCTTTCCTCCTTTTTCTCAAAGGTGATATACCCCTTATTGAATCTCAATTCAACATTATTTGCATAACAACAAGAGTGTCCAAGCAGGGCTGGAAAATTGTCTACTTTTGCAAGTGCTAATACCTCAAAATTCCCAGTGAATTTTTCCCCTTGTATAGTTATGGATGCATCCTTCAACACTCCTATGGGATTGGCCTTAGTCCTATTTGCCATAAATAACACATTAGATGATGGCTGCAATAGAGGAATCCCCATTTGTACCCATTCATCTAATGTAAACACATTAACTTCCACACCTGTGTCAATCAAAACATTGCTCAATAGCCATCTACAACAGCATTCAGAGTGATCTCTTTATCATATTCAATGCTATCAAGGGGAAGATTCACATGTAGGATCTGTTATCTGGTCTCAATACTTGTGCACAGAGTGTTCCCTTTTAACTAACTTCCTAATAGTGGAATAATGTTCTCCTATCGCAACATTTTGCACACTTCTCTCAGATCATCGATATCAGTTTAGACTATCTCTGATGCTTTCTTCTTCTCCTTTAGGTATTGTATCTCACCCTGAAGATTCCTTAGCACTTCCATGGTATCCTGGTAAACTTCCTTCTGATGAGCAGGATCTGGGTACCTTGCATGCAAAACCTCCTCCTTGGTGATCGTAGGCTTCTGGTGTAATGCCTCTCTTGCGCGTGCCACTTCAAATCATATAGTAATCTTCACTTTTAATGCCATAGGCCTTGGTGCTATCTTGGGCATCCAATGATCTTCTACCACACGTTGGATTCTAACCATCCCAGTGCCTTTGTTTTCTTTCTTATGTTACTTACTCAGATGCTCATATAAGTTTGGGCACTCTTCATAGCTATGGTTCTTTCCACAGAAAGAACATGTAATATTCTGAGGACATTCATGCCTATAGTGGTCAGGAGATCCGCACGTATAACATGTTCCATGAGGGAACTCACCTCTTCCTCCACCATGGCCTCATCCTCCATATCCACCGTGATATCCACGTCCTCTTCCATGACCTCCTTTAAAATGCCCCTCATTCCTATCATAGCACATTTGATTATGATCCCAGTCCTGGTGCTCATTCTTGTTCTTAGAGTTATCTGTTACACTTGTCTATCGTATCCCAATGTCTATAGCATCCTGGATCTGACCAATCAGTCTGACAATCCTTCAGTATCATGGGTCATGGACCTATAAAATTTTACAGTATCAAGATACATTCTTCCTTATCGCACACTGTAACAAAGGATAGTGACTAGCATCATGATTTAAATGACAGATCTCACAATCCAGCAGTAATGAGCATATTGATCTATGAGGAAAACTATTATTTGTGTGACCTTCCACTTCACAATCTGTACACCAAATTCCAGGGCACGTTTCATGGGCTGAATTTGCTGATAGATTCTCTAACTATTTTGCCATAGCTGCAATCTGTGCCTCTAAGAATGGACTAACACTAGTGTCAATGCTCCTAACTGCCTCAGCATGTAAATCTACTTCCAGCACTTCATGTGGATCAATTTATGTCTTATGTGACAACGCCCTTCTAAATGGTGTAATCAATCCTCCAACAAACCATTGTGCATGTTGGCTAGTGTGAATATTATAAGATAACTTAGATAGAAGTGTCTTAAAATGAGCATCATACTCATGTACACTCTCAATAGTGCCTTTCTTGATATCCTTGAGTGCACTTATACTCTTCTACTCAAATTTTGGATATGGAACTCTTTCAAAAATGCATCCTTCAATGCTGCATAATCCACACAAATTTGATCAGGGTCAAACTTCCTATACTAGCTATGTGCACGTCCTTGTAATGTAGTAGTAAATTGACTTTCCTTACACTCAAAAGTCATGATCCCTTTTGTGCGCCATAAGATTTCACACATATGCACATGTTTGGCAGCATCCTCTATACCTCTATACTCTGGGAGATGAAGAGACATCTCCATATAGATATTTTAGGGTTGCTGTGGACCTTGACCACCTGATCCAAAACCTCCTGTGTTTCCCCTACCTCTAGAACCACCAGAACTAGAACCACCTATACCTCCTGATCCTCCACCTGTAGCTAGAATAGGACCTGTAGATGTACTCCCTTGTGCTCCAATAGTAGTACTATATTGAACCCCTACAGTCTATGAGGTAGTTCCACTTCCAGAGGTGAATCCAACATTCTGCGTGCTCATATTCTGTGTGGATGATGCCCCTAAGAATGTTCCTCCAAATAACATTGAAGTTGTTTTTCCTGCCATTGATGTACTTACTCTCTGACTTACTCCTACTCTCCTACTTCCCAAGTTATCTTGCTAGTTACTTGTCATACTAGATACTGGAAAACCAAGCAAGGGCTAGGTCACCAGGTGGATTAAGATGCACACCCGTGGCCCAGGTAGTCTCTATTGGTGCACTTCTGTGTGAGGCCAAGGGGGGATCTCTATCATGCTTTCCAAGATGGGGGAGTTCTTGATGCTTTGGCTCCACATCTTCTACGTGATATGTAAATCCTTCATGAGCCATCTCTCTCCTCAACGCCATACTTTCTGCAATGAAATGTTACTTCTCTATCTCCCTCTCGCATGCCTCATTATACTTAAGCCACCTTTCCTCTCTTTGCCTTTCTACCACTAGGTCTGCCATCTTTCACCAAACTTGCTCCTACCCCAGCGTATGGCGAGGTTTAGTTAGCCATTAGTTTAATCTCTAGGTTCAAAGTTACCATTAAGATCTTGATCGCCAATGGAATGCCTTGCAAATATGCTCCTCTTAGGATCACGTAAAAACTAGAATTCAACTACCTCTTGGACAAGAATACATAGAAATTGAATATTCCCAGAATATAACTATTTAGAACACCATGAAACCATGTATCCACAGCTCAAGTCCAAATCAGATCAGCATCATAAAGGGCCTGAAATTCTTCATGCATCTAGACAAGTGCGCGATACCTCCAATTCCACTTAGATGCATAAGTAATTAGCCACTTGTATAATTCTACTGGAAAGATAGTGCAAAAAAGATCTCATATAAGTTGTCATACATATTTTGTTCTACCCAATTGCATGCATTAAACTCAGATCCAATGTTGAACCATCATGCATATTCTTCCTCCATATCGTGTATCCACTCCTCAATACTTGCTAGAGTTAACTGGTACATCTTCATCATGAACCATCCTAAAAATAATTGAAAAATAGGTCCCAGCAACGGAACCAATGATGCATCCTAGAATTTACAAAGATAACACCCTAGACACGCTGGCACATCACTCAACCTAGATCTGAGCGCTCACCTGAAAGCGCAAAGGTACCAGGTCCCTCTTTAGGGTTGTTGTAGTAGGATGTTAGCATGATGAAGGAAAAACATATAGATCCATAACTAATCCATCATTCTAAACTGCATGCCATATCTAGATCTAAGGAAAGAACAAATTAAACAATAATCATGATTGAATCAAGAACATGCACTACTCAAATACACACAGAATTGACACTTAGATTCAGCCAATAACTTCCATCTATTAATAAACATATAATCTCCTTACAATAATGGCATCTATATCGATGTGCACATGGATCAGATAAAGTATTCTATTCATATGCACATATTTATCTATGCTTACCTCTGACGCTCTGCATATCATATATATCTCTCATCTCTATCTATCTTAGGTAACTCACTATATATATATAGGGTGGGGACTTTCCCTTCACCACTTATCTATTCCAAAAATAGGCCGCATGCTATTAATAGCCACACGTCATTTAAAAATAGCCACACATGCAAGTGTGCTATCTATAGACCTATTTTAGTTAACTTAAGTGGAAATCCTATTCTTAGCTCTGTGTCCATGTAAAAAACTTCAATCCGATCCTCCAAAGATAGACAATGCGTGGCACACATGTCTCTACATCGTTTGTGTGTTCCGCATGCCATCTTCTAAAAATAGGTCTTCATGCTCAAAATCAGCTAAGTCCTAAATGCTGAAAATTGTCCCTCTACATGTGGGTTCTTCCTATCCATTCGCGCCTTTGAACTTGGCTCACTTCCCATGTGGACTTCTTGTGTGAGTTCTTTGTCAAGTGTTCTTTGATCAACAATAGTCATCAAAAATCCTCATCCCTACATTCAAAATCCATCACAGGTACTAGATCATGTTTCCATATTTCCCTTTTAGTGGATTTGTATATCTCCATCAACCTTGTCTGGTCTACGTCGACATGCCACTGTTATTTCATTTGTTACCACTCATCTTGTAATATTTGACTTGTGTTCCCAACAGGCGGGATGTGGAGACTTTTCATCTTGCCTTTCTGCAACTAGGTGGTTTCTTTTTCAAGCCTCGGCAGATGAGGCCGTAGGATCCAGTCTGAAAGGGGTGACCATGTCAACAACATTGCACCCACCATCATTTTGGCCTAAAATGTTGCATCTTCAAGTTATCTAGATCTAGACAATTCTGTAGTGTTCTGCCTTCGAGCTTGGGAAGATTGTCTAAATCAACTTCAAATATAGGGTGGGTGGAGTCACAGTGCTGTCAGTATGTCTATATTCTTCTCAAGGTCGTGCCCTGGTCAGATGTAGGGGAAGGTGTCCTATAGGTAGTTCTTGGGTCATAGTAATAAGTTTGAGTTATTGGTATAAGGTTTATGAGACAAATCTTCATTTAGTTCATTACATATAGCATGGTCATATTGATTGGTTTATTTGAAATTATCTTTGGATCATATCATTTTCCAGTATTGCCTGTACTTTATCAACCATCCTTGGGTTGAAAATATCCTAGCAAGTTCATCCCCAAGAGCTGAACTTCATCAACATAATCCAAGCATCAATCTAAAATGGCATCTTCTGTTGAGAAGATGGATTTTCAGGTCATTAGTAGCTCCCGCTAAAGAAATTTCTCATTTGTGCCTGTACACATCGTTATCCCATCTTGAGTTGGCTTCAAACCCTTCATATTTGGGTTACTTATTTTAGTTAATATCAACGGTTCACTAGAATTCTGAATAGGAATCCCCAACAAAATTTGGTCATTAAATGATCTCTCCTATGGGTAGATAATTTTATGGCACTTTCATAGGTCAAGAGATTGAATTCAACAAAATTTTCAAAGTGAGATAAAAATCAGGATGACACACTTGGTATACCCAGATTAATACTATGATACCATATCAATTCATTAGGTTGTGACAAAAAGAGGTGAACACAAATTGACATAATACTATGATACCTCCTTTAGGGTAGAGCCATGGTCAGATGCAAGGGGACAACATCTTGTTGTAGTAAACAAAGACAAAACTCCTCACCTTGTAGCATGAGATCACGCTAGAACTTCAATACACTTTGGGCATACACAGGCCCAATCTATCACAACACATCAATACAGTTTATTGATAACATTCCATGGACAAATTGTAGAAAACATTCTTATTTGAATGATGAATTGAAGGTTGTGATCGGTTTGGTACAAAGCACATGGGGAATGATCCCAATTAATTTTGATACATATGCAAATTCTTATGGTGGATTTATCCCATTGGGTTGAACTAAATCTAATATCACCATTATCTAAAATTTCTTGGACAATGATCCTCTTGGTCAAGGATTCTATACTTCTCCACGCCCTACTAAGGCACTTTTATGTATGATAATTATAATACTCATGTTCCTTGCATTATGTCTTCCACAATGAGTTGAGTGAAATCTCATTCTCTCAAAGTCCTTAAATTTGAGGTGGAATAGAAAGCTCCAGTCTTAAAAGTATTTCTATATTGATTTAAGGCTCCTTATTTGGAGTCATAGTTGCATTTCTACAACTTCACAAATCTGTATCAAGTTTTGACATGTGTGAAATCTGGAGGTAGATTTCAAAGATGTTATTAAATGGGATGATGGCCCACTAGAATCTTGATCATACTTTGTTTCCTAGATCCTTTGGATTTTGAATACTTTTGAAGTGCCCAGTGTTAACATATGGAACCATCTACACCATCATTATAATCACAAATACTAAATAATCATGTAATTTTGCTACTTCACACACTACTTGGATTTTCTTAACCTAGTTCTTGGCCCAAAATTCTTTTTATGCACCACTGTATTGTACCGCTTGCACTTAAGTACACATTCTTTGGCACAATTTAACTTTATTATTTAACTTTACAGGAAGACATTGTGAACATAATCTTAGAGCATCTAAATTTAAGATTATTGCTATATTTACCTTCTCCTGCATGAGGAATTTGTACTAATGTTATCATATTAGGGATATTTATACTATTGTTATATTGTTTTAAGTCTTCCATAACGGTTACCACTTTGCACAAAATCTCCCTGATTTTATAGCTACAGGTTCTTCAAGGTGGCTACCTCCACATGTTACAATCATATATAGTTTCTCATACATCTTGATAGATATGCACACATATTTTTTTGAGCCAAGTGTTCAACATGGTTTTCACACATGTCTCAAATGAGGGAATGTTAATCTGGGTAAATATTATCTTGTATAGCATTAACACACGTTTAATTATAGGGTAACAACATGTTGAAACAAGGTACATGTCTCAGAAACACATTGAGACATAAAAATCCAAAAAAGTATACACATTTCAAATCCATACACTTTGGTGAAGAATATGTATGATGAACCCCTCATTACAATTTCCATGGAAATAAAGTTTAAGCTAAGAAACTTGCTCAGTAGTTTTATATTTTCACTATGACATATACAAGTTTTTGGTATAGGTTTCAAATTTGGATTCACTTAACCAAACCACTTGTAGCGAACATGCAATACTTCACTCCTTCACCATGACATTTATGATTTCTAGAAAACATCATATGAATAAATGGTATGCATGAGTATGAGAATTCCTAATTTACATTTATACATGACAATGGTCTATTATGAATGAGCAATGAAAACACATGGGTGGTCATTCTATTTTCTATTTGTGACCTTATTTACAAAATAGGACCTAGATTTGTCTAATAGTGGTGTGGTCTGCAGTAATTACAAAATGATGTATTAAAGTGACTAATTTATTTTTGACACCTTCCTTTGTTTTTACACTCAAAGGTACATATGATAAAGAGTGTATTGAATGGGTCTATGATGCAAGTCTACTTCCTGTGAAGGAATAGTTAACACTTCATTCTTTTTCATCTCCGATACATTTCATGTTAGGTTACATGCAGTTAATAGGATTTGGTTTCTATTAGACACCATTAGGTGACTAACATGGATAAAGAAAATGTAACAAGCTAATACTCAAGCATATGCAAAAGCATGGGGGTCTCCCTCTTTAGGAATAATAAAGTGCATGCCTTATTTACCAACTTTCATGATCATTCCTAGGAAATGCAAATATTTGAGATACACTTATAAGGAAGTGGGATTCAAAGTTCAATTATTCTATGCGAACTGGACATTGACTAGTACTTATTGTTAAAGGTTTCACCATAGGATGCCAATGCAAACATGATGGACTCTGTAAGTGATAAACTCTGATGGAAGAGCTAAAGTGTGATACACACTCGTAATCTTTTTCAAAAGCGTGTAATTTCATTGGTTATGAGTTAAAAATGTGAATGTAACACTCAAACTTTGTCAATTTACTCTTTGACTCTACTAGTTTTGACAATGCACTCTTAGGAAAATAAACACAACCTTCTCATTCCTGGATAACAAAATAGATGTCTCTTGAAAGGTTACAACTGACATGTCATAAAATTTTGAGAGTACAATGCATAAAATCCATAGTAACCGATATCAGTTGAGGGTAGCAAACTTCACGATTAGATGTTGACTGATCCCTGGATAGGGTCCAATAGTTTGGTTAGGATGGGAAACGGTCCTAATACTTTTGTAAATGAGGCAAACATGTTCTGAAAATTAAGCTAAAGAAGTTCATATTTGACTGTGGATCTTGTAAACTTCTGGGCCGTACCTGTGACAAATAACATCAGTTTATACATTGAATACAAGTAAACAATACTTTTTTATTCCATAACTTTCATATTACACACAGCCATTTATATAGGAAATAGCTTTCCTAAAAGATAGGAGGTAGCTATAACTTCTCCTATAACCACTCATAACATACTCTCCTTAAATAATCTCACCAAACTCCTATTCACGTGAGTTTTTATTAACAACTTCACGTATTACAAATATTAGTTATAACAAAACATATAATAAATAATATGAGTTGTTAACCAACTCATATTATATTACAATTAATAATCATGATTAATAATGTAAACAATATTAATCCTAACATTCACCCCCTTAGTGTGAACATTATTAATCACTAATCTTCACCCCCTTAATGTGAACACGGTGAAGAACCATATTCGAAGAAGTTGAACCACCTCCTAAAAGCACTTCTTAGACCAGGTACAAACTCCATAGATTATCTCTTTACCCTCGTAAAGGCGTAGTGTCGAGCTGAATTATGCAGGAATGCTCCCTTCCTCTTTGGGTTCCTGTGGGACTTTCCCTTCCTCTCTGGGCGCCTGAATTCTGAATCTCCAAGATCCACAAGCTTCACACTAGCTGGATAACCATCCCTTGAATCTACCTCAAAATCTTCTCCTGCTCCCAAAAGTGAGTATTCTGAAAACATAACTCTGCCAAAAATTCTGAAAAGGGTTTATTCAGCAAACCATCATACTACAAACAAGAACACTGAAACTGAACTGAAAATAGAAACCACACTGCACACATGTCACCAAACCATCTATGCGGCCCCGTCATTGGCGACTGACGAGAGGTCGCTGATTGACCTCCAACCTCCATTTTCCTCCATCCTCCGATTATCTAAACTCAAAACAAGTAGTCTTCAGAATTATAATCAGGTTCATCAGTCACTCATTCATCTTCTGATTCAGAAGATTCTTCTACAACTATATTTGCTTCATGTGGCTTCAATTTTCCACTGAGAAGATCTTTGGCTCGAGTCGTGCAAAATTTAGACATATGTCCTTTTTTCTTGCAATAAAAGCATTCTAAGTCCTCCTTTTTAAAGAACTTTTTGTATTTATTTTTCACATACATTGTCCGTTTCTTCTTCTATATCTTCTTTAGTCCTTTTTTCTTCAGACAGAAGAGCTGATATCATATCTTCCAATGAGTTGGAAGGCATCTGACCAAGAGTGAAAACAACATTACTGTATTTGGGTGGTAAACTATTCAGCAGAATAGCTTTTGCATCCTCATCGTCTACTGGAGCTTTTACTTCTGCAAGTTGTCTCAGAAGAGATCGTAAATTGTTGATGTGACTAGACATTGTATCTCCATCACTCATTTTGAGCTTGAACAGCTGAAGTTTCAGGGAAAACTTTGCATTGACTGCTTTTGAACCAAATAATTTTCTCAGATTATCCCAGATGTCCTTCGAGTTTTTATCTAGATCAACATAATGTAATTCAGAATCTGAGAGGGCAAGGCCAATAATGGCTTTGGCTTTATCATCCCGTATTTCCCATTCTGCCAATCTGGTCGGATCTGAAGGTGCTGGTTCTTTTCCATCCACTATCCTCCAAAGATTTTTGTTCATCAACTGCATCTGGATCTTGACTTTCCATGTGTGAAAATTGAGACCATTGAATTTTTCCAATGGCATTTCCATTGTAAAAAAGATACAACCTATTATTCACCTAGACACAATTATAACAACAAGAGGACAGTACTTGGAGACTCTTGACAAAATAACTTACCATTTCAATATATGAAAAATAATGACAAACATTTAAAATGACTCTTTTTAAAAACATTGACAATATAACTCTTTTACCTAATGGTGAAATAATAAGATTGACTCATACACAATTATAGACTAAATTTGTAACACCTAGACAAGTGGACATATTTAAAAAGTTGCATCACTCACTATATACAAATGGAATATTACGTTGACTCAAATATTTAAAGGCTAGGCATGACACAATCGACCACTAACTACTTGAATTTAGAATTTAATACTATATCTGAAATAGATCAAAACACTTATAGACATTGACGTAAAACAAAAAAAACTTTAATCTGAACTTTTCAATTTATAGACATAAAAACATAGATTGACCAACCTAGTGATTTTCACCTTCCGCTTGTATTTACTTGGCCACGACGAAATATCTGTAATCTCCGCATATTCTACTTGATGCAGAAGGATGACAGCTGTCAGGAAGATCTCAATGCACTGTACATGCAGATTTCAGGGACGTTTTATAGGATATCATACGACATGTTGAATTCCTTGCATCTAAGGATTTGATTACAAATTTTCATAGAAAATCATTCAATAAGAACTATCAGAGATTATTGTCCCTGATTTATACTCAAGCTTCAATACACAGTCGCTTCTTATAATTTCCACGTTGCCGAAAAAATTTACTGAATATAGTGGCATTATGAAAACAATATGTGTAGATCAAAGTACAACAGTTGTGGATCAATGCTGAGTCTTTGGATACCAAATGTGATTCAAATAGATCAAAGATGAGATATCACAGATAATCGTGATTTTTATTCCACCATGTGAGTTGTGTCCATCAACGAATATAGAAAATACTCATAAAATGTGAATACAGAGTGGATCCAAAATCAATAGAAGAACAAACCTGCGTTTTACAGCTCTAGATCCTACCCGAAGGAGATTGACTGCACTGATAGAAGATGTCTTAACTGACACCAAATTCTGCTTAATAGTTGAGAAATTCACCACAGATATTAACACGGTTTCCAATGAGAAGAATGGACATCAAAAATGCCTTTCACGCCAACTCTGAGTCAAGCTGCAAATGCTCCAAATCAGACCTCTCACATGAGATTTGAGAAGAATGCAATGTAATTTGTTAGAAACAGAATCACAGTCACAGACGTCATTTCAATCTAAAATCTACATGCACGTTTTTAAATCACAAAGAATATGTAGTCTTCCATCACAATTAATAACATTGAAGAAGAAAAACCAGCTTAATCGAAACCGCTCTGATACCAAATGACAAGCATAACATCAGTTTATACATCTGAATACACATAATAATACTTAATTTATTCCATACATTTTCATATTACACACAACCATTTATATAGGAAATAGCTTTCCTAAAAGATAGGAGGTAGCTATAACTTCTCCTATAACCACTCATAACATACTCTCCTTAAATCTCTCACCAAACTCCTATTCACGTGAGTTGTTTATTAACAACTTCACGTATTACAAATATTAGTTATAACAAAACATATAATAAATAATATGAGTTGTTAACCAACTCATATTATATTACAATTAATAATCATGATTAATAATGTAAACAATATTAATCCTAACCTTTCTCTGAGTTAATGACTAGACAAAGAAACCAGATGGATTCCTAATGTCAATCCTTTGATTGTGTGATCAGTGATAACTTCTTTCAGATAAGGTGTTGTTTTAATAATATGTGTAAATTTATATTTGTGCAGTTTGGAAAAGAGAGAAGAGAAAGTGCTCTATGATTCAATTATGTCAACCATCAACTAGGCATGACTTCTAGCGTATAGGGTTCCCTCAGTTTTAATGTGAGCTAAAAATTCAAGCATAGAAGTATGAAATGCAAATGTTTTACAACCCAAATCGAAATGTGATATTCTATGTAAACAAAGAGTGAATAGGAACAATAATGCAAATGCAAGAAGAAAAATAATGATTCTTTTTAGTCCTGAAATATAAATGTTAATGAGAAAAATAGAAGAAAGAGAAGATTTATAGGGAGATAATTTAATGTTAACTTTCTTTTGAAAAGAAACAAAAATAAAACAGTTCCCTAAGAATGAATAAATGCAAGGAACCCCGAATGGGTCCCACTGGGCATGCCAAAAGTTTCACTGGATTCTTAACAAATTAATGAAAAAGATAAAGATTGAAGGTCAAGGAGGAATACTTGTTTGTGATGTCAGTTGAAGGTTGTGCACACGTTATGATTTCCTATCCAAGTTGATTATGAGAACTCCCTTTTGGCTAGGAGGAACCACCTGTAAATGCAAAACAATACCACCAGATCGAGCTAAACAAGAAAATGAGTGGAATTCCTAGTGGGAGATATATTCAGGAAGTGTGATGCTTCCTGAAAAATCTTTCTATCCACTTTTATATATCAGTATTAATGCTATTCAAATAAGACATGAAGTAAATATCATATTGAAATTGAAACAATTTAGGTATCTTGTACAAAATAGTAAGAAATATAAGATAAAATGGGATTACAGTCAAAATGGGTCAGGTGACTGACTGGTATTACATTGCACATCTAGTATAGGCTCTAGGTAAGGTTTGGTAAAAATTAGAAAGGGTTCTAGGTTGTTAGTAAGTGGGTATTATCTCATTGATATGAAATATATTACTAGACATAGTAACTGATGTTGGTTAGGAAGAATGACTGACGTCGGTAGGGGTAATTAGTAAAAAGGACTTAAAAAAAAATTTCAAACTCTCTGTGATTGCACAAAGGTTGGAAAATATGAGGGTAAGGTCATAAAATGGCCTTAAAGGCTTAGAGATGATTAAAAGAGGATAAAAATAGGTGAAAGGGTTTGTTATGGTAGGATGATAGGTTGGTAGGAGGAAGGGAGTGTACAAATGTGAAGAAAGATAAATTACCAATCTGAATAATAAATCTTACTAGAATAAAATAAAAATAAATCAAGAGATGTTAGGTACTTACTAAAGAGTAGGTTTGGAGAGTGCAGGTGATGAGGACAGAGATGGTAGAGATATGGAGAGAAGAGATGTTGTGTTAGTGTCATGGAATTTCAAACCTCTGTGCTTCTCTGTGTGAATCTGTGATCGTGAAGAAGATGATGAATCCCAATGGTTGTTTTTAGTGCTTCTGTATATTTTCCTTTTTTTGAGTGCTTTAGAAATTTTGAGTGCTCCAAGTCTCTATTCATATGAGATCCTGAATTGATTGACCAACTTGGGAAAAGGATTTTGGAAATATATTTAACCTAACTGGAAATGGTTAGGTGACTTCTTTTGGTTGAGATATAACTAGTGTCAGTCAAGGCAGGAATATCCGAGTTTTCCAAAAATAGCCTAATTTTTGCTATTTTTTGCTTGGTCTCCAATCTTCGTCTAAGTCTTGAGTGATAGATCACGGAAGGATGAGTAAGAGTCCTTTTAGGTTTGTTAATAGGAATTAAGTCTAGGTTTTGACTAAGTCCTTAGTTAAGATAAGCTTAGACTTGGTCTTAGGTCATTAATGAGGTTTGAGTGGATCGTCTGAGTGAGGTGGCTAGGTGAGTTGGCTGGGTGAGGTGGTTAAGTCAGGATATTAATTTAATTAACATGTGCACTAGAGGGTATGAATGGGTAGGATATGGTTACTTTAATTGATGAGGTTTTAATGGAATTATGACCCAATTTTGGTGTCTACAATTCCCTTATTTGAATTTTGTAATTGACAACTAGAAGGCCAACCCATAAGTGTAAAAATATGACCTAAAAGATCGAAAAGATACCCAAAAAGAGCAAGTAAAGAGAGAAGGAGCAAGCAGAGGGACAAGAGCACCTGAGCGCTAGTGTCTTTGGTAACTGGGCACCAGTGTCTAAGGCCATCAAAAGATAAATCAATCAAGTTTAGATCATAGGTCTGTAAGGTGTGTACGACTAGAAAGATTGTACAAAAGATAAAACAATCAGAGAGCCAAAATAGAGTTTCAATCACTAGTTTCCTTGCTTAGGAATCATGTATACATTAGTATGCTTTATGACCTAGAAATGTACCCAAGTGCATAGATTTTGTGTCTACAGTGGCCTTTCTCCACAATAATTTTTCACTAAAGGTTTCAAACACATTGAGTGAATTTGGGATCCAAACATAAAGTCAAGTGATAAAAGATGCAATCACCTCTATGACTCATAAGTTTGTTAGAGAAAAATGTTAGGCGATAAACTGCTTCGAGTGGAATTCAAGTGACTCCCATACCACCCTGATTCAAAGAAAAGTGGAGACACTAGGAAAAGGGAAGTGTTACCTAATTCATCTAAATAACTCTCCTAAATAGTCTCATTTGGACAACTTCATTACTCCTATTTCTACACGAAGGTTCATATATTATTTGGTCACACATTCCTCAATTTCATAGACCTTAGGTCAAAGGATCCCCTTGGTTGCAGATTCCCTGCGTGCCTAGTGCTAAATGAAGTCCTTCCCAGTGCACTTTGGCACACTTTCACTCTTTTATTTCCACCATTTCACCTTGGGTGCACCTTGGAGGTGCACTCTCCTTCCTCCCATCATTTCATGCACCTATCTTACTGGTGCCTTAGTTCTTCTTCCCAAAAGTAAAAAAATAAAGTCCTTGGCATCAAAAGTGAAGTCCCTTTCCTTGAAGTCTCACATGGTGATTGTAATAATTTCGCAAATTTGACATATGTTTCTCCATTTTCAGCATGTTGGCTCAATGTTCCTCTCAGGTGTATTACTTGCATGCACCCCTTGTCCCTTATCTTCCTAGTGGATATGCACTTCCACACACCTACCTTTGTGTATTCCTACTGTGCCATCTCCCACAACATTATCTTGAAGGAAAGAGAAGTGCTTGCTACAATAATCAGCTTAAAGACAAACCAACTGGGGCTGAGATTGATGGAGCAACGAACCAATACATGATGTTGGTGCTTACATTTGATCTTAGCCCCTTTTTCCTGAGAGTTACTTTTAAAATATTTATGCCTAATGAGTTTGATTCTAAAACATTCATATGATGGGGGTAAAACCTTGTTTGAAACTAAATTGAATGTCATCTACGTGCTGTGAGATTCCTCTTTCATGGTCGAGGATCATGAAATTTGTGTCGCTTGCTACTACCTTTTGTCGCCCGGACTCCTTTTCCCTTAACGTGACTTTTTGATTTTTCGGTCAGGATTGAATTTTACATAAGTATGGAGTCTGAAATCAGAAGCATGTCCATGTGTCCCTTCGGTGATTTTGAAGAAGACAAAGAATCTATAACCCTCAAGTGAGCGAGCAATCTACCACGTGGCTAGGAAGCTTGACAATAGTCAAGCGTGGTGAAAGATCAAAGAAAATAAGAGGGACTCAAACCCAGACCTCCGATGGTTGGCTCGGTGAGCTAAGCAACTGAAGTTGGTCTATTTTGTCCTTTCTCTCAAGAGACCCCCTTCAGATGCGTAGAGTCTCCATGTGGCATACAAGGAATCCTTCCTAATCACTTAATGGGTAAATCAATATTTTTAGTAAAAGGCTCGTGTTTGGGAGGATAATGCATGGGTTTATTATTATTATTAAAATATTTTATTTAAATATTCCTTTAATTAAATATGAGGATTAAGTCAAACTAGGAATTAATGACATATGATGGAGGGTTAAGTAGTTTAACTAACTTTGTAGTAAATGAACCATCATGTACCTTTAATTTAGGAAGGAATTTACTACCTTTCTTCTTCTTTCTCACCTAATTCTTCTATAAATGTAAGTTGGAAGCTCATTTCAACAAGTTAGATAGATTAGACAGTTAGACTCCTGGGGGAATCCACTTTTGTACACACTACATGTGTTATTGTTTCATTTTTCATAGCACATTACTATATCAAATTATTCATGTTTTGACATACATTTTATCTATCTAATGTGACAATATTTTCTTTATGTGCAACATTTGCCTTACAAGTCTATATGATTCCATGGTTTTCTATTACATTACTTGTTCTTGTATGTTATTACTTGCGGGATTTTCCTTATGTCTTTCTTGTTATTTAATTATTTATATTCTTGTGGCTACAATGGCCTTGATTGTCTTGCAACATCATGATAGGTTTCTCATGTTTGAAACCTACTCTTCACAATCTACATTTTCTTTTTACGTATTTTCTTCTTGTATCTTAGCTTGCACATTGTCTACTTGATTGTTATCCTACATATTATATTTTACATGTGCGTTTATATTTCTTTCACTAACACTTGTTTCTAGCCAATTTTCTTGTGTGTGCCTTGGTTTTTTTGTCTTGTAAATCATACACCTATTGAATCTCTGAGTGATCCCATGTAATGTTGGAAAATCCCCAAGGTTTGGTACCTTGTTTCCTTAGGATAAACCTCCAAATAAGGTTGGCTTCCTTTGAAACTTGGAGCACTTGATTTAAGATCAATATGTAAGGCTAAAACATTTGAAAATAATTCTAATCTACTCAGCTAATGAGCTTAAAGTTAGAGATAAAAGAATAATAAGGTGATGCACCAAGTATATTTAAAAAAATAGACCCACTGAAATGCACAATCAACTCCCTAAAACAATATATGATATGCACATGTCTTTCAATTCTCCTCTATCCATGCCTATAAATAAAAATGCAACCTTTTAACAGAAATAAAAAACTTTTCCACAAATGATATAAAAGTAGCAATATCACCTTTTGCATGAATTGGAACAAGATAATTGCGATAAAGGTGGAATAACCAATCACATCAAGGAATTAAACATTGACAAGCTATAAATTGATCAATGATTAACATAAAAGGATTAAATTTATAATAAACTAGACTTTTCATAGCAAAATATTGTTCTAAATATAACTGAAAGGCTCAAAGTATATGAAGTACTCTTCCAATCTTGAAGAGTAACTTTTCCAAATGATCTATCTCTCTCTAAACTTAATGCATTTTTTAAATATTTAGAAGTTCCAAAGGTTGATCCATTATAGTTGAACCTTAACTAAAAAATTACTAAAAATAGAGTATAATAAGTTCAAGGGAACAGGATTCCATAAAAATAGCAAATTTGTTACAAAGGTTTGACTAAGTCAACCCAACAACTTTGACTGATTCACACTTGATTTAAGATCAATATGCAAGGCTAAAACATTTGAAAATAATTCTAATCTACTCAACTAATGAGCTTAAATTTAGAGATAACAAAATAATAAGGTGATGCACCAAGTATATTTAAAAAAATAGACCCACTGAAATGCACAATCAACTCCCTAAAACAATATATGATATGCACATGTCTTTCAATTCTCCTCTATCCATGCCTATAAATAATAATGCAACCTTTTAACAGAAATAATAAACTTTTCCAAAACTGATATAAAAGTAGTTATATCACCTTTCACATGAATTGGAATAAGATAATTGGGATAAAGGTGGAATAACCAATCACATCAAGGAATTAAACATTCACAAGTTATAAATTGATCAATGATTAACACAATAAACTAGACTTTTCATTGAAAAATATTGTTCTGAATATAATTAAAAGGCTCAAAGTATGTGAAGTACTCTTCCAATCTTGAAGAGTAAATTTTCCAAATGATCTGTCTCTCTCTAAACTTAATGCATTTTTAACTATTTATAAGTTCCAAAGGTTGAGCCATTCCAGTTGAACCTTAACTAACAAATTACTAAGAATAGAGTATAATAAGTTCAAGGGAATAGGATTCCATAAAAATAGCAAAGTTATTGCAAATTTTTGACTAAGTCAACCTAACAACTTTGACTAATTCATAGCTTGGAACCATCCCAATCATGGCTGCACATAGCTCATCTTGGACCTGCATCATCTTTCTCTTGTTCAGTTTTTCCCTTATCTTCTTCCTCCCACATAGCCATCAAGTGTTGGTAGTCAACAACATGATTGAAGATTCCTTGTACCTCTCCTTCCTCTGGTCTGCAAGCATAATGATTTATCACGTTTGTTGTATCAATATCCCTTGCAAATTTATATAGAAGCTTTTTCAACATATTCACCACTTTCTTTAGTTGACTTATAAAATTCTGGCATAAGACCAACCTATCAATTGAATTGCTATTAAAATTTGTAGTCATTTCATCATCTTCCATTACCATATTTTTGAATTTTGATTTAATTTGGTCCACTAGAAGAGCATAAATAGTCTCATTCAAAAATTTCCAGTTGATATTATCAAACTCCTCTGAAATATCATTTAAAACATCTATTATTTTCACACATTTCTCATCCAATTTCTTAATCAAGTCCTACAATACTTGGGATCTAAATTCCATGGCCTTTTCAAACTCAAACAACTTATAAAGTATCATCAATTACTCCTTCTTGAAGGAATAAATTTGGGTCCATATCTCTAATCTCACTGCATGTATTTAAATTCAGATTCAAATTATTGTTATCTTCATAGAGAATTTCATCTATCCTATGAATAGAAGTTATCTCAGTTTGTAAATCATTACACAATTCAACATTTTCTTTAACTAAAGGATTAGATTCCTAAAGCATATGTTCTATCCATCCATCCATTAATATTCCCTTCTAACATATCTTCTCAATTTCATGATATGAAATATCATCAAAACCAGAAGAAACTGTTAGAGTAGTTGTAGTTGAAGGATCAGTAGTTAGAGTAGGTTTTGTGACTTTCCTTAATAGGGCGGTGACTTGTTCAAACTTTGACTTAAATTCATCTTTGGAAGAATTATCTTTATCTTATTTATCCAAAAAAATTCCAAGGGCCACCTAAACATCTTGTTTGGAACCTTCATGTGTTGCCCTCCCTAGTGAAACCCTAGAGATTTGATAATTTGCTACTATTATAGTTTTTTAGTTTTCCCCTCAACGGGAGTGTCTACTTCCATGAACCATTTCTCCTAATTGGTTTAAAAATAAAAAAATATATGATCTTGGTTAGTTTGGCATGTCTCTTCGGAGTAGGTTCAATCACACTCAGATCTATCACATCTACAAGATGTGCACCTTCTTCTTCTGCTTTGGGGTTTGGTGATATATATATTTAGGTATAGTAGATGCAGATGATAGTGGAATGGTTGAGTTCAGCACCTGGAGCACTAGATAAAACAATAAAACTGGTAATATTAGTTGGAAATGAAATGGAGGTGGTAATAATAGAAGGGGTGGAAGTGAGGAAAACCTTGAGAGTGGATGTAATAAGACTGGAATTTGAAATGGAAGGAAATGAAAGTTGCTGAGACAATGGAGTAGAAACTGGACATCCAATCATTTCCACTACTGAGAGGATGGGAAGGGATGAAAATACTTGGGAAAGGGTTGGTTCAGTCCTACGAGCTTGCAATCGATCCCAAATGAAGGGGCAGGAAGGCTCGAACAATGGAGTCCAAGCAAGGTCAGAGAGGGAGGCCAATGAGCGTTAAAAGAGTCCAGAGGCTCAACAAGAAAGAAAATGGAGAAAGAGGAGCAGGCCCAAATTGGCTAGGGAAAGAAGAGACAGCGGAAGCCTCCACGTGTCCAATTGGTGCATCTACAAAGGTCAAGCCCAAAAGGTGGTCTCCAACAAACATCATCCCGCCATGTGTCTCAACGGTGCACCTCCAGAGGTCAAGTCCAAACAGGGTCTCCAAATGTGCGCGGAGCTTCCACGTGTCTAAGGTCTGATGAGTTGCTCCTAAATGGGTGGAAAAGAGATAGGTCGGCCGTTTAATCGACTAAGTATAAGAGAGTCGGTGGAAGCCTCCATGTGCCTCATCGGCGTAACTTCAGAAGTGAGACCCAAGGGATAGTCCCTAAATGAGCGCTAAGCTTGCATGTCCCAGGTTTGAAAAGGAGACAAGTCAGCAGTTGAAAAGTCTCAAGCAGCGGAAAGAGCCGCATGTTCAGCTCGATGCACAATTTTAAAGGTGTGACCCAAAATGGAGACTCAAACAAGCGCAGGCTCACCACATAGTCAGGGTCCAACAGAAGTCAAATGGGCAACGACCCCAAATTGTTTAAGTATAAAAGGACCAAGCAAAAGCCTCCATGTGTCTCAATCGGCAAAACTTCAAAGGTGGCCCAAAATGCAAAGGCAGTGTCCCAAATGTGAATTGGCTAAGTATAGAAGCTTCACGTGTCAAGGTAACTTCAAAGAGAATACAATCAATTCCCAAATGAATGGGGCCACTAGAGTAAAAAATAAGAGATGATCGTTGAATCGGCTAAGTGTAGAAGTATCAGCGGAAGCCTCCACGTGTCTCTTGTGCAAATTTCAAAGGAAAAATCTAGAGGCAGGTCCCAAATGTGTGCTGAGCCTCCACGTGTCCAGGGTCAGACATATGGCCCACCAAAAAAAGGGACTTAGCCAAAACATAAAAAAATAGAGAAAATCTGTGAAAGGAGCCACATGTCTCTTCAGCACTCTTTCAAGAGGTGAACCCAAAAGGAAGTCCCCAAACGATTGCCAACCCACCACGTGGTCAGAGTCTAAAAAGGTAAGGTCAGATGTTGAAAATTCCAAGCTCGGGACATGCCAAAGGAAGCCTCCATGTGCCTCATCACACAACTTCAGAGGTAAAATCCAAAAGCAGTCCCCAAACATACGCCATCTCTCCATGTGTCTCGGGTCAGGCACAGTGTCTCTGCCAATAGGGGGACTTTCATAGAATACAAAGGAAATAGAGTAGGCCCATGGATGATGCCACATGTATCTTTGGTGCAACTTCAAGAGTGTAGAGGAGGGGGTGAAACCTTGAGATGCATGGGGCTACCATGTGGATATGCGTGAATAGACTCCAGACTTGAAGTACCTTCAAGTGGCCATATCTTTCGATCAGAAGCTCAGAATCGAGTGGGAGGGGACGTTTTAGAGAGCTCTCAGCACCTGCTACCCACCTGCCACCATTAATGTCTCGAC
The DNA here is from genome assembly GCA_019776745.2 of Taxus chinensis. Lineage (NCBI taxonomy): Eukaryota > Viridiplantae > Streptophyta > Pinopsida > Cupressales > Taxaceae > Taxus > Taxus chinensis. Next base: position 58,091 of record JAHRHJ020000954.1, read on the forward strand.
CCACCATTTTTGAGGCCGTCAAGTCTCCCACCTACCACCATGATGAAGAATGGGTTTCCCTTCTTTCCCAGCAAGGAACAACGATGGGGGCATGGGTGTTGCAGCGAGACCCATCATTGTGGTAGGGGAATTCAATGCTCCTTTAGGGGTGGTTGGAACAGGGTTGGATTTTTCCCTCCTTTCTCTCTCTCATTCTTCCTATATATTGTACAAGAGGGACAATTTCAAAGGGTTGGACATTTCTGCTCTACACCCTCCCTTCTTCTCTTTCCCGTAAGTGGATTTATGGAGTCCAAGCCTCCCATTTAAATTGTAATGCAATTTTGTGCCTCTCTGCCATTGTAATGCATTGTATCGACTTTTGGAGCAATAATACATGTCTGTGGATAAATTTCAACCCTCTCTTGTGTTCATTGTCTCCTTTATGATCTCTCATTGTAGTCCTAGTTATTTGTGCATGGTGATTGTATTACATTTTTATGGTTTGTGTTTATTGCAAAGCAGGTGTTTCAGCATTCCTTTGGTGCATCACCCTTGTTAGTTTAGGTTTTATTTCTTGCATCTCCCTTAACCCTGTCTCCTTGGAAAGTTAGAGTAGGATTTAGAATGACCCTCTACAATCTAAACGTGTGCACCTGAACAGAGGAATAGGAACCATCCTTCATCTGGAGAGCTCTCTCGACTCGCAAAGTCCCACACTTTGAGAGATGCTCCATGTTGTGCAGTCACACTGAGGATCTCAACCCATCAAGTTACAGATTTCAAGGGTGCTGTGATTTTACAACAACAGTTTTGGCACGCCCGGTGGGACAAGAAGTCTTCATTTTTACTACAGCAAGATTGATGTGCACTTGTTGTAAGTCCCCAGCTTTTAAGAAGCTCTGAAATTACACATCTGGTGACTCCAAAAGAGGCAGAATCCACTGGTTTCAGCATTCCAAGCTTGTCAAGTTCATGAGAAGAATACAAACAAGGTCAAGAACTAGAGAAGAGGGACTATTTTTCTATCTACATTTATCCCAGAAAGAGCAAGGAGAGGAAGAAGAGCTCAAAGGTCTCCATCTCCACCAAATAGAACTTTGTCAACACCTCCCCCTGGTAGGCCTTTCATTCAATCAACAAGGGTTCTTAGGCCAATCATAATGGCACATCCACAACCCAATCCCTATGTCAACTTCACTGGCAGCAGCCCACTGGCTCTCAATGCACAAAATCTAGTTCCAGTTGCAGCATTGAAGAGCATTCCATATTTCACTGGAGAGAACCAGACTACTCCTAGTGACCACATTCAAGACATTGCAAATGTCTATGTAATTCATGAAATCATTGAGATGGACATTGTAGTCAAATTGTTAGCCTCTTCATTCAAGGGTAAAGCTTTGCAATGGTTTAGGAGTCTAACAACAGGATCTATTCAGAATTGGGACCATCTGTGCACTTCTCTTCACAATCAATTTGGAGAAAAGGGGGATAATCTATCCTTGTTGGAACAACTGACAACAATCAAGAGGGATCCTAACGAGTAGTTGATTGACTTCAACTTCAGATTCTAGAGGATGTGGGATAGGATTCTGGTGGCCGTGAGACCAACAGATGAAGGTTCTTTTCTATACTTCCTTAGAGCTTTAAATTCTGATATTTCCATGATGATTCAATCAATGGGAGGTATAACTTTACCCGCATCATATAACATTGCTATTAGAGCTGAAAATTTCTTAATCCAGGCCGGTAAACTTGCACCTAGGCCACCTATGCCTCTATATCCAGAACTAGGAGCTCCAAGCACTAGTCAAACACCCACATTAGCTCCCATACCTACTCCAAGGAATCAAAGTTCAGCTAAAGCTTCCACCTCATCTTCTAGCTCCTCAAATGAGCTCCAAGAAGTCTTGAAACAACTACAGAACCTAGGAAACAAGATAGTGACTATCAAGACACAACAAGCTCAGAGTTCTAGGCCATATCAGCCTCAAACTCAGTATCAAGCTAGGACCCCCATACCAGTAAAATAAACCACCAAGTCATGCCACAAATCAAAATTTGAACCAAGGACAACCTCAAGCTGCTAGGCCATTCTGACCATATAATCCAAATGCAGCTTCAACATCAAAAGCTTTAGTTCCAACACAAAACAACATGGCACAGGAGTATGACTGGTGTTACCCTTGCAATCTACCTCATAATCAATCAACAGGCCTTGATGGTACAGACCATTGGTGTGTCCCAAGAACCTAGTCAAGAGGAAAATCAGTAGCAAGAAGCTCAGCAAGAGACACCTCCAACTGAAACTATGTTGGTTAATTGGAAAATAGAAGACTTTTGTGGAGTTAACCAAGCCCCTTCTCAAAGTGTAGCTGCCAATACATGGTCCAAGAAAAGGAATATTGGAGAGGGAAAATCATCAAATTCAAGTAATCCACAACCCTCTATTACTCCACAAGGTATTGGCAATCAAAGTGCAGCTCCCAATGTGCAAGGTCAGCCCAAGCCACCCCCTAGACCAGCTCAAGTGCCAGTTGTAACAACCCATGTGCAAGAGAAGAATATGCAAGGAAAAGGTAAATAGGGAGATACCTCATCTCCATTCAACATCATTGAGAAGATGAAGAGGAAAAATGTAAACATCTCAATGTGGGAGTCATTGGCTATCCCAGGACAAAGAGACCTATTGCAAGCTGCTATGGAAAATTGGTCAACATCAAATCAGTCACCCAATCAACAAGAGAAAGTGCTTACCAATGCAGCTCAGCCTGAAGGAAATCATAGAGATCACAAAGGTAAGAATCTGAAGCCTCCTCCCTTCTATGTCTCATTGATCATTGGAGACAAGCTAGTGCATAATTGCATGATTGATTCAGGAGCAAGTAGCTCTGTAATGCCAAAGCAAATAGCTGATCAGCTGGGTCTTCAATATGAAGTCATTTCCAAAGGTGTGGTACAATTGGATGGTACAACAGTAACAACAGTTGGAGTAATCAAAGATTTGAGCCTCACATTGCATGCATGTCCCAATGTGACCGTCTTGCAAAATGTATCAGTCATAGACTTGCCACCACACTTTGCATTGTGTTTGTCAAGAGACTTCATTGCTAAAATTGGAGGTTATTTTCTACTGATTGGTCACACATGTTATTCAGAACAAGGTATGGAGCTAAGGCTACAATCAGATCTGAGCCTATTGCAAACTTCCATATCAAGCCTCATACACTAAGTCCAATCAATGCAAATTGTTCATCCCTTGATCAAGAAGATTATCCAAGCACCCATGAAGCTGATACCAAAGTTGGATATATTCCAGACTTGACCCTTGATGAATGGGAAAACAAGAGGCATGCTTTTGACCCTTACAAAGAAATGGAAGAATTTGAATTAGGATTCTATTGCTTGCATGAAGAGAATCATCCTCTCCCTAGCATCATCAAGCCAAACCACAAGGATGATAATGAGGTATGGAAATTATTCTTTGATGGCTCAAGAAGTAGACAAGGTGCAGGAGGAGGAGCTATGCTTGTTTCACCTCAAGGTATGAAATATTACTCAGCCTTCCATTTCCAATTTTCTTGCTCGAACAACACAACAGAGTATGAAGCCTTGATCCATGGACTGCATTGGGTAAGAAAGAGAGGGATTAAAAACTTACAAGTGTTTGGCGATAGTGAGCTAGTTGTGAATCAAGTCCAAGGATGAAATGCTGCCAAGAATGATCTGTTAAAAAACTACAAGAATTAGGTATGGGATCTCATTGAATATTTTGAGGCTTTTAGCATCAATTCCATCCCAAGGAAGAAGAATGAAGCAACAGACAGATTGGCAGCAATTGGGGTGGCATTTGATGTGGTAGAGAGTATCAAGAGTGAGAAATCTCAGCCCCATATTAAAGTGGTTGTAAGACCAGTTGTTCCAGACAACAACACAAGTTGGCAAGTCTTCGAGAATGATCAACAAATTGTCAATTTTTTACAAGAAGAAGTTGAGTTCTCTGCTAGAAACCAAGACAAGTTGGAACAAGTGGTATGGTGACCAAGTGGTGCAGCTGAGAACCAACAAATTACCAAAGGGTCTTGTAACTTTGGAGTCAATCTTCAACCCAAATGATCAATTTTGGAAGGAGAAAGAAAATATTCAGGTAAAGGGTGAAGATTCAGAGCCCATTTCCATAGATGAAGGAAAAACATTGCGAATTGGCAAGGTAAGTACCCAACAAGAAAAATATGAGTTCGTTCAACTTTGTCAAGAATTCCCAGATGTCTTTGCTTGGACTTACAAGGATTTAAGAGGTTTCAACCCAAGGTTGGCACAACACACTATCGAGCTGGATCCAGGATCTAAGCCTTTCAGACAGAAGCAAAGGCTAGTAAACCCTCACATTGAACCTCTCATGAGAAAAGAGTTGAACAAGATAATTGAGGCCAGCATCATCTTCCCTATCAAGCATTCAAGTTGGGTTGCAAACTTGGTGCCTGTGAGGAAAAGAAATGGAGAAATCAGATTGTGTGTAGAATTTCATGATCTAAACAGAGCATCACTCAAAGATCATTACCCACTTCCATCAATGGAGAAAATCTTGCAGGTTGTAGCTGGCTCTGAGAGGTTTTCATTGCTAGATGGATACTCAGGCTATAATCAGATAATGGTGAAAGAGGAAGATCAGTACAAGATGGCCTTCACCACAAAATGGGGCACATATGCTTACAAGAAGATGCCATTTGGATTGTCCAATGCTGGAGCAACATTTCAGCGAGCTATGGATATGGCATTCAAAGGCTTAATCAACAAGATGGTGCTGGTATATCTAGATGATATCACTATCTTCTCAAAGAATGCAACAGACCACCTCTTTCACCTCAGGAAAGTATTTCAAAGGTGTAGAAGGTTCAGAGTGTCATTGAATCCAAAGAAGTGTGTATTTTTGGCACACGAGGGAAAGTTGTTGGGACACATTGTCTCAAGAGAAGGGTTAACAATTGACCCTGAAAGAGTTGAAGCCATTAGAACACTACCACTGCCACATCACAAGAAATCCCTCCAAAGCTTCTTAGGAAGGATAAACTTTGTCCACAGATTTGTGCCTGATTTTTCCACTCTTGTAAAGCCTTTAACGATGATGCTAAAGAAGATTCTTGCATTCAAATGGACAACAGAAGGAAAAGAGAGTTTTGAGGCCATCAAGCTTGCAATATCACAGGCCCCAACTCTTATTAACCCAGAATTTTCAAAGGACTTCATGTTGTATGCTTTTGGAGGGTCAGACACAATCTCAGCTATCTTGGTTCAGCCTAACAAGGAAGGTTCAGAACATCCCATAGCCTTCTTCAGTCAGAGCTTGGAAGATTACAAAGTAAAGTATTCTTTCATTGAAAAGCATGTCCTTGCTGTCATTAGGAGTTTGAAGAAGTTCAGACACTTGGTCTCGAACAACAAGATTCAACTGCTAGTGTCTCATGCTGGTGTCAAGGATTTTCTCCTAAACAAGGACTTGAATGAGAAGAGAGCAGGTTGGATCACTCGTGTAATGGAGTATGATATTGAAATCAAAGTGACCAAGCTGGTTCGTGGAAAGGGTCTGTGTGAAAGCTCGCTTCCAAGCAACAAACTGAGTCAGCGAAAGAAGAAGAGGTTGTCTTATTAACGTAGAACAAGCTAGAGCATATAGCTAATGATGCACCCATTCCATGTTGGAGACAAAATTTGGTGCATTATCTCCAAACAGGTTCATGCCCTCCAGAAATGAGCAGAACAAAAAGAAGGTACTTTAGATTACAAGCCATCCCGTATGTGCTTGTTGATGGTGTTTTGTTCAAAAGGGACATCAATGGTGTCCTATTAAGGTGCATTGGGACAGTCCAAATTGAGAAGGTGTTACATGAGTTCCATGATGGAGAAGCTGGAGGCCACTTTGCTCCATGGGTAACAGTGCTCAAAATTATGAGGGCTGGTTACTATTGGCCTACGGTGTTTAGGGATTGCTACTCATGGATCAAGAAATGCAAGAAGTGTGCATTCTTCATAGGGAAAGAAAGATTAGCAGCCTTACCCCTTCATCCAATTTCAGTGGATCAACCATTCATGCAATGGGGATTAGACTTCATTGGAGTAATCAACCCAAATTCAAGTCAGGGCCACAAGTGGATACTCACAGTGACTGACTATTTCACCAAGTGGACTGAAGCAGTGGCACTCAAGGAGGCAAATGAATCCAACATTTTGGACTTCTATGAAGGGATAGTCATGAGGTTTGGTGCCCCTACTACTATCATATCAGACAATGCATTGGCATTCCTTGGCACAAAAATTACTGAATGGGCTGTCAAGAATGGTGTATATCTCAGCACCTCTTCAAACTATTACCCTCAAGGTAATGGCCAAGCAGAGTCCACAAACAAGAACTTGTTGAGAATCATCAGAAGGACTCTTGATGAGAATCAGAGAACTTGGCACACAAAACTCAAATCAGCTCTTTGGGAAGATAGAGTCACCCCCAAGAGGTCAACAGGTAATTCTCCCTACAAATTAGTCTATGGGAAAGAGGCAGTGTTGCCTATATCTTTAGAATTTCCCGCATTAGAGCTCATGAAGCAGTTGGAGTTGTCTGAGTTGAACCAATGGAGGCTAGGTATGCAGAGCTAATTGAATTAGAAGAAATCAGGGAACATGCAGTTCAAACAATGGAAAGGATCAAGCCTTAATTAAGAGATGGTTTGATAAGAAAGCAAGAGCAAGGACCTTTCAGGAAGGGGACTTAGTTCTGAAGTGGGATGCAGATCGGGAAAAACTAGGAAGGCATTCCAAGTTTGATGCCATTTGGAGTGGCCCCTACATGGTCACAGGATGTAAAAGTAGCAATGCCTTCCAATTGTCTACATTGGATGGAGAGGAACTTTCTATTCCAGTCAATGGGATCCATCTTAAACATTGCTACTGAAAAGGAAGGTTTCACCCTTGTAAATATTAGCATAGGATTTTAATTTCTCTAAGTGTGTGTGCACATTGTCTTGTTGTAGCATAGGTTTTATTTCCCTAAGTGCTCTGGCACAGGTTTTGTTGCTCCAGGTTTGTGTCATTATACAGTTTGATGTGCCTCTAGGTGAATGCACCAGGCCCTTCAGCATTTACAATAGGGAGACCCATAGTTTCCGTAATAGTTGCTAATTTTAAAATAGAACAAATACAGAGCAACTAAAATCAGGTCTCGAGGGAGTCCATTTCCAGAACAATGGGGCAGGTTCAAGGTCACCAAGTGCAAGCGTCAGATTCAAGCTTCAAGAACAGGACCAGTATCAAGCCACCACCCATGAATCCATGCCCAATGGATAAACAAGGCTACTGATCTCATTCACCTAGCAGGCAGATGTCCCCATGAGTTGCCAAATTGTTATCCCAATTTTTCCCCCTAGGAAAAATTGATCAAACATGACCCCGCATAGAAGAAAATTGGAAGGGTCGGTTCAGTCCATGCGAGATCACATTCAATCCCAAATCAAGGGGGGAAGGGCTCAGACAATGGAGTCAAATAAGATAATGGAGGGAGGCCAAATGGCAATCTAGTCCTTCATAGGACTCAATAGGAGTGCAAATGGAGAAAGAGGAGCAGGCCCGAATTGGCTAAGGAAAGAAGACTCAATGGAAGCCTCCATGTGTCAATCGGCCACATCTACAAAGGTCAAGCCCAAAAGGTGGTCTCCAAAGTGGCCATCCCACCACGTGTCTCAAGCGCACCTCTAGAGGTCAGGTCCAAAGTAGGTCTCAAATGAGTGCAGAGACCTTCCACGTGTCTAAGGTCTTGAGTGAATCTCCTAAATAAAGAGGGAAAAGGGAAAGGTCGGCCTGAATTGACTAAGTATAAAGAGTCAGTGGAAGCCTCCACGTGTCTCAATAGTGCAACTTCAAAGTTGTCAAGCCCAAGGAGGAGTCCCCAAACAAGCAAAAACCCTCCACGTGTCCTGAGGTCAAAAAAGGAGACATAATCGGCCATTGAAAAGTCTCATAGAAAGGAGGTCCACATGTCTCATGGGTGCAACTTCAAGGGTGACCCAAAGAGGAGGTCCCAAACAAGCGCAACCCACCACGTGTCAAGGTCCAGAGTCAAATAGTAGAACAGCCGCCAAATGATAAGTATAAAAAGGCCGTGGAAGCCTCCATGTGTCCTCACATGTGCAACTTCAAAAGGAAAAAAAGAGGCAGGTCCCAAATGTGCACTGAAGCCTCCACATGTCTAGGGTCAGAAATATAGCCGAATTGAAAAGTCTAAGTAAACGAGGGAAAAGTGGAAAGCCTGCCACATGTCAACTCGACAGCATCTTTCAAAATCTAGGAAAGGTCCCACACAAGGTCCCAAACAAGTGTAGCCTTCCACGTGGTGGGTCCCACAACATATGGCCCTCACCAAAAGGAGGGACTTAGCCAAAACAAAGAAAAGGAGACAGATCCAAATGCCTCAATGGAAGCCACATGTCTCTCAAGCATAACTTCAAAGGGTGGTCCAAAAGGGACCCCAAACTAGCGCCAACCCTCCACATGTCCCAGGGTATAAAAGGTAGAGCCAGCCATGTTGAAAAGTCCAAGGCACCAGCGGAAGCCTCCACATGCCTCATCCATGTAACTTCAAAGGTAGAATCCAAAATAAGTCCCCAAACATGCGCCAAGCTCTCCATGTGTCTCAGGTCAGGCATAGTGTCTCTGCCAATAAGGGGGCTTAGGTAGAATACAAAGGAAATAGAGCAGGCCATGCAGAAGATGCCCATGTGTCTCTTCGGCACAACTTCAAGAGTGTAGAGGAGGGGGTGAAACCTTGAGACATGTGGGGCCGCCATGTGGATATGCGTGAATAGACTCCAGACCTGAAATACCTTTAGACGGCCATATCTTTCGATCAGAAGCTCAGAATCAAGTGGGAGGGGATGTTTTAGAGAGCTCTCGGCACCTGCTACCCACCTGCCACCATTAATGTTTTGACCCACCATTTTCAAGATCGTCAAGTCTCCCACCTACCACCATGATGAAGAATGGGTTTCCTTTCTTACCCAGCAAGGAACAACGATGGGGGCATGGGTGTTGCAGTGAGACCCATCATTGTGGCAGGGGAATTCAATGCTCCTTCAGGGGTGGTTGGAATAGGGTTGGATTTTTTCCCTCCTTTCTCTCTCTCATTCTTCCTATATATTGTACAAGAGGGACAATTTCAAAGGGTTGGACATTTCTGCTCTGCACCCTCCCTTCTTCTCTTTCCTATAAGTGGATTTGTGGAGTCTCAAGCCTTCCATTCAAATTGTAATGCAAGTTTTGCCTCTTGGCCATTGTAATGCACTGTATCAATTTTGGAGCAATAATATGTCTGTGGATGATTTCAACCCTCTCTTGTGTTCATTGTCTCCTTTCTGATCTCTCATTGCAAGTATTGGTTATTTGTGCATGGTATTGTATTACATTTTAATGGTTTGTGTTTAAAGCAAATAGGTGTTTCAACATTCCTTTGGTGCATCACCTCTGTTAGATTAGGTTTCATTTCTTGTATCTCCCTTAACCCTGTCTCCTTGGCAAGTTAGAGTAGGATTTAGAATGACCCTCTGCAATCTGAACGTGTGCACCTAAACAGAGGAATAGGAACTGACCTTCATCTAGAGAGCTCTCTCGACTCACAAAGTCCCACACTTTGAGAGATGCTCCATGTATCAAGTTACAGATTTCAGGTGTGCTATGATTTTACAACAATAGGAACTCCCAAGAACAAATGAGATCCTACTTGGAATTATATTGGCCTTTTGAGTAGACATTTTACCTTTCATGGGTGTAGGGAGACTTAGTGTTAGTTTGGCTTCTACTCTTATAGATTGATCTATCACTTTGGGTGAAATTCCCAAGGTAGCTAACCAATCATATGTCCTTTGAAAAATGGGCCCTTCTCTTTCCTTAGTATTGTAAAGTTCTTCCTTGGACCAATCTATCCATGGCAAAGGATGATCAACAACATTATTGTTCATGTACACTAGATATTTAACTTCATCATCATCCTCCATCCCTTTCGGAATATCCAAAATATTGAATTGTCTAACGTCATTCAAATTCAATGTTTCATAGTTTCTTTGTAAAGCCTAATGATAACCTCATCCCGATTTAAATGAATCCAAATATCCTCTAGCTGAGGCACTGCAAGAAGGCTTCCATACCTATTTCAATAAATTTACCCTAGTAATCAAAGTTGGTTCTGGGATGGAAAGTTCTCAAAGTAACTTCTGACATTTCTCCATCCACATTCTTTTATTTGTAAATATTCCACATGTGTATTGAAATAGGAAACTAAACTCCCACCTTATGTCTGATTTGTTTTGAATTTTGTGATAATCCAACAATTTCCAAACCAATTCTAATAAAACCCATTTGTTCAGTAGTACATCTTTGTAACTTGCTTGGAGCACCGCAAGAAACCAAGAATCCTGATGTATGTAAATGTTGGGAACTGAAGATAGATGGCTCCCCATTCCCATACCTCTTTAAAATCTTCATCAAAAATCCTTTGATTATACAAATCTTTATAAAAATGATTAAGGAGGACAACAAAAAAGGCATCATTAACTCTATGAAAAAGTTTTTTTCCTTCTTCCATTATAATTTTAGGATAAAAGTGATAAATCTGTTGTTGCACACTTCATTAAACCTTTCGTATTCAAACCATTGAATTCCCCCATGACAGCGGACATCATAAACGAGGAAGGAAGTCATGAAGAATTTTTTAGGCGTTAAAACATTCTCTGGAATTGAAAACAAATAAAGTTGTTGATATGTTCCCCCCACTATATGAACTCCTTATTCTTCTTGATAGTAGTAATGTAGAGGAACTCATCCATTCAGATCTGAAACTTTTTTTAGAAGATACTGAGATATAAATTTGATCAACAATACAATAAGATCATTTACTTCCTGGATGAAGTGAGTGGAACAATGTTTTAGGAAGCTTGATGACACTCTTGGCTAAGTAAATCTTCATTATAACCTTTGTACACAGTTCTGTTTCTTTATCCCAATGTTCCATGGTGGCTTCTAGTGAATTTTTTTTATCCTTCAACATCTAGAAGTTTACATAAATCCTCTAAGAAATCGACATCCATCCTGATTACAACCCTGTTTTCTTCATCTTTTACTTATTCAGAATCTTTATCAAAATGGGTTGTCACTACTAAGATAAACCTAGGACAATGCATGGACAAAGAAAAAAAATCCTACAGTGAGAATGAGCACACTTTTGAATATGGCTTGCATCCAAGGCTTCTTATTAGGGGATTTTAATCTTTCCCTAGAAATCTAGAAAATCTATTTGTCCAAGGTCAGTATCTCCAATATTCCCCAAATCTGAAGATAGGCATGAGTGAGGATCAATAACTCCTAAAAATGTGTACTTCATCTTTCATCTTACCCTTTGATGAGGAAGTTGACATTAATTGATGAATTTTAAATCCGAATAGTCTTTGGAAATTTTGTAAGAAATGTAAAGGTTCCAAAATTTAAACTTCTCGAAGTCTGAAAATGGTAATTCTGAAAACTGTCAACTCTTGAATTTAAAAACCTCCAAAGATCCTTACTTCTATCCAATCTAGACCTGATCTTGAAACCCTAAAACTAGCCCTTTTTAGCAAAACTCTAAAATTATTAACTCAAAAAATCCGAAAACTAGGTTGAGTTCTGAAACCCTGAAAATGCCAAATCTGAAACATGAAACTACACCTCTGGAAAACAATAATGGGAAGGGACAGATTTTAAAAACCTGAAAATCTAGGTGGAAAACCTCATGAAACTTGTAATGTTTGGGTTGTTCTGAAAACCTAAAACAGTCCTCTCGAAAACTCTTGTCCCAACTCTCCCTTGAAAACTACAAAGGTCAGTCCAAATGAAAAGTAATTGAAGGAAATGGTTGTGAACAAATTCATTGACTTAATAAAACTAGATGCCTCACATGAATTGACATTTGCAGTATTGTTACAAAGACAGAGAATGCATTGTCATGGCTAAAGGATAGGGAAACAGATGATAAGGTTTTCCATGTCAAGAATGAAAAGAAGAACAGAACAAAAAAGAAAAAAATGAACAAACAAATTCTCTCAATAATAACCAAAAATAAATAACTTAAAAATTTCACCTTGAAATTACAAAATGGTGTGGTAAAAATAGAGTGTCAGAGAAAAATCTAGGTGAAAATGACATGTAAAAATTTGAGTTTATATCAGAAACCATGGAATTAATGCTTGGAAGTTGACATGTGTGAGGGTAGTTGGAAATTAAATGTTTGTGGAAATTCTAAAATTTCAACCCCCAAAAATCTGAAATGAAGCGTGATCATTGCAATAGCGAAACCTGAAGTCTGAAACCCAGAAAGTCTGAAGTTCTAAAATTTTGAAAAACATTCAGAGTTTTAGACTTCAGAACTCAGAGTGAAATTATCCAAAAAACAATGAGAGACTTTGAAACCTGAAAGTCTGAAGTTCCAAAATTTGGAACTTTCATGATTTTGGAGTTCAGAAGTTCGGAACTCCTGAAACTCGAAAATAACAAAAAATATCTAAAGAGGATTTGAAACCTGAAATCTGAAAAGTTCAAAAATTTCAGACTTTCAGGGAGTTTTGGAGTAAATGGAACTCCAAATCAAAATTTTATTTCACCTTTCAAAAAATTCTGAAAAGAAAAAACCCTAAAATTTGAAATCCAAAAATTCAGACTTCAGTAAGTTTTCGGAAAACTTCAAAATTTTCAAAAAACATGTTCAGGCTAAGAAGAATTCAAGAAGGTTTAAAGAATTTTTAATTTTTTAACAACACCTTCATCTTAAGGTAAATTTAAAGGTTAACATTTTTGACGATCTCCAAGGAATGCTTGCCTTGCTAAGCTTTAGGCCAGTAGCCTTAAAGGGAACCATTGGGAAAAAAGATGGTCCTAAAAGCAAGAATACATTCAGATCACACACCAAATGAAAAAAACGTATGCAAAAAAATGAAAACATCACAATGTGCAACTTGCACTTGGAGGAAAATCCTGACAAAATCTTAAACACTGTAAAATGACCATACACAAACTACCATTACATCAAAATAAATCTTTGAGATGAATCCCATTAACATGGATGGGAAAATCTTCTCCATTAAGTATTGATAAGAAAAATGAGTTTATTATTTGTAACTTGTGATAATATATGGTCTGCTCCAGAGGGATTCAAATTTAGCATGCATACCTGGCTTGGCTCTCTATCAACATCCCATTTAAGAACCAAATCTCCTTCATGGAACTCCTTGTTGGACGCCCTTTTTTCGAAAGATCTTTTAACTTGATACTGATGTTTTTCTAGAGTCTTCATTTCTTTATTCCTTGTTTCTTCTAGCTCCATTAATTTGGAATACATGACGGTCATTGAATCACTTTCCATAAGTTCTAGTTGATATGCTAATTCCAAGCAAGGTAGTTCTAGAGATAGTGGGAGCTTTGGTTTCCCTTCCATAAACTAGCATGAATGGTGAATTTCCAATAGCTCTTTTGGGTGTGATCCGGTCCGCCCACAAGGTGGTTTTAAGTTGAGTGTGCCAAGTTCTTCTATTGGTTTCCATTGTGTGCTTGATGATCCGTATGAGATTTTTGTTACTGGACTTGAGCTAATCCATTTCTTTGTGGGTAGTAAATTGATGAGGTTTTGAGATAAAACCCATTCTTGACGGTTCATTCAGTTAGTTTCAAACCCAAAAATGCCATTAAATTGTTTGAGATTACCGTAAATGGAACACCAAAACGTGTCATTATTCCTTCCAGAAAATCAAGAACAACCTTTTCATTTCCCTCTTTTAGTGCCATGGCTTCTGTCTAGAGAGTAAAACAGTCCGTCACAGTGAGAACCCATTTATGCCCATCACTATATGGAGGATTAATGCATTTCAGATGAAATCTAGTCCCCACTGAACAAAAGGTTGGTCAACCTGAATTGGGTGAAGAGGAAGGGTTTCCAATCTCTGTTTCCCTATGAAAAAAGACACATTCCTTGCATTTTCTCACCTAGAGATGGGTATCCTTAAATAAATTTAGCTAATAGTAACTGACCCTCATGATTCTTACCGCAGTAGTAGTCCTTGTAAAATAATGTCCCTCCAGAAAAACCATTGTGAAATTCTTGTAAAATCCTATCCAGACTTGTTCTGGTCCTATACATAGAAGTAGAAAATCATTTAAATCTCTGAAAAAAAGGAACATTATCCACCAAAACATAAGGAATGGATTGAATATAGAAACTTCGCCTTTGAGTTTTATACATGTCAGCAGGATATATCCCTAATAGGAGGAAAAGTTTTCATTTTTGACAGCCTATCATCCTGGTCGTTTCCCTGAGGGTTCATTCAGGAGGATTGTTTATTTTTCAACCTTCATCTCCAAATCTATAGCCAGTTGTTGACATACACCTTTACCCCTAACTAGCTTAAGTGAACTTTAATGTGTACATCGTATTCTATAACTTTAGTAACCCATCTGACACGTTTTGTCATTCATGTATTTATTTAGCAAAAATTCTTTAACTCTGAGATGAGACACCATCAAATGAATTTTGTTATTGGATAACATATTTTTGAACTTATTCAAAGCCCAAATTATGAGAAAATACTTGTTTCTCAACAAACGAATACTTTAGCACAAAATCCTTATAGGGATTGACTAAAGAAGGCAATTGGTTATTCCGTTAATTCGTTATTTTTTTAGGTGACGATACCTGAAATGTTTTCTTGACCTGCAAAATCATAAAGAATAAAATCCTTATCAAACTTGGGGTTCATCAGTGTGGGAGCTTGAGAAATTATTATCTTAATAGATTCAAAGCTCTATTTCCCTTCCTTTATCTATGAGAAGGGAATATTCTTCTTCAACATGGCTGTCAACAGTTTAGCTAATGCTGCGAATTAATGGATAAATTTCCACACGAAATTAATGATTCCAAGAAAAATTTGGAGACCCTTCTTGTGACTTGGGAAGAGATAAAGAAACAATTGAATGAATCCTGGCTAGATCGATTGACAGCCATTTCCGCTGAAATAACATGCCCCAACAAATTCCTCTCGTGCACTGTAAAAATACATTTCTTGGGATTGAATAAAACCCTAAATTCCATACATCTTCGAGAAAACCTTCCTTAGATGCGTGATGTAGTCTTCTGCACTGCTTAAAGTATATAGTTATATCATCAAGGTAAACCAATACGATATCGTTGATTAACACCTGAAATGCCATGTTTATATCTCTCTAGAAAGTAACACCAACATTGGATAATCCAATTGGACATTTTACTATAGGCATACAGTACCCCACTTAGTAGTGAATGTTGTCTTGACCTGGTCAGATTCTTTAACCTAAGATCTGATTATATCCAAAATATCCATCAAGAAATGAAAATCTTTGCACTCCTACTACTATTTGGAGAATCTACTCCATCGAAGGAAGAGGATAATGATCTTTTAACGAGGAACAGTTCAGATCTCAGAAATCCACATGTAGCCGAATTTCTTCATTCTTCTTCCGTATAGGAACCAGATTGGCCACCCAAGATGAATGCTTGATAGGAAAAATTATAAAGGCCTCTGATGATTTTGATGAGCTCCTTCCTCATTAGTTGGTTCGATTTTGGAATTAATTGGCCTTTATTTCTAATGAACTGGCTTTAAGTGAGGGTCCAGTTTGATAGTATGTTGATTTATACCTGCGTCAAACCACGTAGGTCTTTGTAGCTTCACGCAAAAATGTCGTGATACTCTTGACAAAGTTTGATAAAAAAAAAAATTTGGAAGTGCATACTTTACCAGGGTGTCATTATTCCCTTCATTTAATCAACTTCTTGTTGATGTCATATCAAACCAGGGGTGTGTCTAAAGCTATATGCAACAAGAGTAATTTTATCGATCTAGTAGTTGACTGTAGTTATTTTTGTATTTTCTGGGGGATCTCTTCAATGTCTTAAGGACTTCTTGGTAAAACCTTATTTAAATCAAACTATGAAAACTTGCTGAAAGTAAACACACTGAAAGCTTTGCTGAAAGGAAACACACTGTGCAGAATGGAAACACACTTGTTGTTGGAAAATAAACACACTTCTGAAAGTAAACACACTTTCTTTTGGAAATAAACACACTCAATTTAGAATGCTTGAAAACAATTGCAAGAAATATAAGAATCTATCTAAACACCTGCAGGAACAAGTATACAACAGAGTTTAACTGAAAGAATTAAAACAATACAGAATTAACAGATCTAAGCTATTTGCTGAAGAAATATAAATACCAAATAAATGAATATCCTGGTCCTTGGGGGAGTGGGCCCTTGCTCCTCCTCAAATCAGGATTTAACAACTCAGAATTCTCTCAAATAGGAATGGCTATTTTATTGATAAAACATTCGGTATTACAAAACGTACTGGATCTGAGTACTTAGTCTATATTTCTCTTCTCTGTTCTATTTCTATCTCATATCATATTCTCTATATATTATCTATCTACTACTAGGTCTGCTTTTATATACATTTTACAATCACAGCTGTCTCAATGATTCTGATGAAATCGAATCATGCCCAGAATAGATGCTGAGTCAGATTGTGGTTGATCAGATAGCTGTAAGATAACTCTCCCTGGATCTGCGTTCAGAAATCTTCTCATCCTTTCCTGATTGAAAGGGTCGTAGATGCAAAATCTCTAGATGTGGTTAGAATAGATAACTCCCATCGGTTCTGGAACTTCAGAGAAGTTCCAGAACCATAGGAAATTGTTAAGGATCAAAACTGTGAGAGTTCCGGAGCTATCCCCAGGAGTTCCGGAACTAAGTCCAAAAATTCCGGAACTAAATACTGGAGTTCTGGAACTAAGTCTGAAAGTTCTGGAACTAGATGATGACTGTGTGATGGAGTTCTGGAACTAGCTTGGAAGTTCTGGAACTAAGCTGTGTGGGAACAGATGCTACCAAAAACATACTGAATGCTACCTGCTTCATTTCCTCAACTGATTAGACCTGCTTTATTACAAAACTAAATTTCAAACACACACTTCATCAGGAATTCTAGAGCTTTTAAACATTAGAATCACAATCAATCAAAAGACAGACAATTACATCCTAACTCATATCAGATCAACTAAAAGTCACAAAATGCAATCAAACTTAATAAAAAGGAGAGTAAGATGAGATCATATATTATACATTAATCAGACATATTCTGGCCTCATCATTTCCCCCAAACTTACTTGTTTGTAAGTCCCTTTACAAACTTCATTCTTCAAAAGTGGGGTTATATGTTCTGCATTCCATTTGATTGCTCAGATCAAATGGCTGAAACTAGATTTTCCAATGTTTAAACTTAGATGTACTGTACCCAGCTCCTACTTCTATTTTCCTCTCCCACTATTCAAATTCAGTAGGATCTTGAGGTTCTCTATTTTTCCAAGGAGACATGGGGGTGAGAAGTAGAGGGGGCCTTGTTCACATTCCCATCCATATTTTCCTGTAGGTTTCATTGACTTGGGGAATTATTGTGCATAATGCTTTTTCCCTTTCTAAACTCCAGATCAGATTTGTAGGGGAAATTACTTCCCTTCTTCTCAAGGAAATAGTAAGGAGTTCCCACCTCTTTGAGCATCCTTCATAAATATCTTCAAAAATTTCCTCCTCATAGGAGGTGAAGGCATCAATACTCTTTTGCAGAATGGCAAGATAATGTGTCTTGAATCTCTCATCAAAGGCATGAGTTCTAAAATGTGTGAGGAAGGCAGAAGGTTTACCATAATGAGCTCTCATACAGAGACCTGTTGAGCTAGCTTTCAATAAAAATTCAGATTCCCTTTCCTTCCATGCAATTTGGTTTTGCAAAACAGAGACAAATGCATTGAGCTGGCTCTCCCCCACATACAAATTGATCATAAATCTTGTGTTTTTCTCTAGCATAAAATTACAAAGATAAAATTCACACAAAAGATTTTTCTGCTCAGGACTGGATAGAGAGTAAGCTGCCATGAATTCAGATTCATCTTTTAGTTCATGTGGAAGCCCACATGCAATCCTTGACAGCTGCCAGTGAATGAACTGCTCTTCTAAAAACACACTATATGCAGGAGAGGGCCTCCTACAGGAAAGCAATTTTTCACTCATAATACAGACCATATGAATTTTTGCAAGACATTTATATTTATTTCCTTCCTCCTTATAAAAATTTTCTTCCCATTATTTTCTTGCCTTCATCTCTTCTTCCATCTTGGTCTTCAATTCTTCATTTGATGTTTTGGCTTCTCTGAGTTCCCTGCAAGTGTCATTCCATAGTTGTTTGAGTGGAAAATAGGTTAACTCAGTCTGTGCAGAGACTGTGGACACAACACTCTATTTTCTGGAAGTCTGAAATTCTTCCTCTTTTTCTATCAGTTGTTTCTTGGTTGCTGATAATTCCTCAGTCCTGGCTGCAAGCTGAGTTGTTAGCTCTCCAATGAGCATTTCCCTTTGTTCTAATTTGAGTTTGAGGAAATCCAATTCCTCATCCTTTTCTCTGATAATGAGCTCTGCTCTAGACAAGAACAGAGCTTGTTTAACTTGATGTCTTTCTTCTTCCTCTGAAATTACTTGAGGAGTTGGGAATTCTTCCTCTATCAAAGGAAATTTTCCTTTTCTTCTCCAGGATGCCAACTCTTCTTCTTCATGTGGCAATGCTGATGGTTCAGCCAATTCCTGAAAATCTACTCTTCAAATCTTTCCTCTCCTCTGTCCATTTCAGCTTGACTTGGCTCAGGAGGAGTCATGGCCATGCTACCCAAAATATCAGCAACTTCCTTTTCCATCCTTTCCTGCTCACTCCTTCCCTCTGGGGTTTCCCTTGACCTCTTATGAATTTTTCTTCTCTGGGGAATTTCAACATGCCCAGCAGTGGATTTCCTTCTAGAGCTTCTTCTTACTATTCTTTCTTGCTCTTGCATGGGTGAGCTATCACCGTCAGAGACAGATATTGGCTCCCCTGAAGCTGTTGCAGAAGAAGGAATTTCCTTCATAGGTACAGAAGGCTCTGTTGTTTTGATCTTTCTCACCGACCTTCTTCTTTTTGGTATATTTTCTCTTTCCATTTCCCTCTGTTCTTCTGCAGGGGCATCAATTTCTAGATTAGTTGAAGGAGAGAATGGGGCTGGAATTGTCCTTCTGATAATATTAGGGTTTTTCTTGAACTTGCCAAGAAACTTGTCCCAAATTTCTTCTCCATTCTTCTTTGACAGAAAATGGTGCTGGCATATTAAATGAATTAGACCATGATGCCTGATTGTCCCAACACCCCAGGAATACCTCTGAGCCATGGTCTGGATAGAATAAAAAAGAAACCCTAGAAGGTTTATTATGTACTCAGGTTTTTTTGCTCCATGCTTCAGATATATGAGCATTTTTAGGACTTCTTTTCCCACAGACCCAAATTGACCATCACAGGTTAAATATTTCACTATCCAAAATGCTACCCTGTCAAATGGTTTGGGAAAACTGGCCCTTCTGACCCCTTTTATGATTTTCTTTGTATTATAGATGTACTGGGGTTCAGTTTCTCCTTCTTGTAGTAAGACTTCAACCAGTTCTTTCAAAGTCCCTTTGGCAGGTTGTGGGACATGCACAATTGGCACTCCAGACACGTTACTTACAGTATTCACAGAAAAAGGAATAAAGATATTTCTCACCTTTGTCCTGGATTTCTCTAGGTTTATGATGAATTCTCTTACCAATTCATCATTATGCCTTGAAAATTTCTTCAGGAACTCTAGCCATCCTGCATGCTCAAAGATGGATGCCACTTCTTTGTCTGCGAGCAGCTGGGAATCATCCTCTGGTTCTGATTTCTTCTTAATCCCCATATTGGCTTGAGTTCTGTCTCTTTTGATTTTGTGCAAATTGGTTGCAGGCCCTCTTGCTTAGCTGCAGAATTGATGACTTTGGCTATGGAACCTCTGGAACCTCTGTTCTTAGCTACGGAACCTCTATTCTTAGCTCTGAATTCTCTGTTCTTGCTGCGGAACACAAACTTAATTCGCTGCTCCTTCCTCAAAATATCTCTGCAACTTATTTCACTTGAGTTTTGCAATAATGATTACTAATGATAACCATGCCGCCACTTATTCCATCCAAATCATCTTCATGATTACACACTTGTAATCATAATGTATAAATAGATGACTCATCATACCTACTTTTAAATTAAGTCAAATCACACATGCAAACATTTAATCAACCCTAAATAAGTTAAAAGATATAATTACCATCCTTGATGATGTAATCCTTTTGCTATGATGACTCGTCATTCCTACAAGTGGAACAAAACATGATTAGATAAGACAACTGGAATTCAAAAGAATTCCCTTATTTGAACTAGCCAAAAAAGAGGTCAACCGCCATTTGCTGGTTTTCAATTGACCTTTGAGAGAATTTTTTTTTTTTTATTTTTTATTTTATTTATTTATTTATTTTTTTGGGGAAGAAAATGCCATTTGTTGGTTTTCATATTCTTCCCTTTATTCTGGATCTATCATCTGGTTATTTGATCATTTTGGAAGAACTGGGTTCTTCCATATGATCAAATTCTTTGTCTGCTTCAATCTTCCTCAAGAATTCATCCTTAGTGGGAGGCTTCCTATAGAGTTTCAGCCTATGTCCATTGACCAAGAGTGTTCTGCTGTTTGCCATCAATGGGAAGTAACTGAAAAGAACCATTGTCAAATATCTTCTCAATCTGATAGGGTCCCAACCATCTGGTTCTCAATTTTCCCTTGAATTGTTGGTACTTAGAATCGAACAGCAATGCCCAGTCTCCTACTTTGAATTGCCTTTTCTTGATATGTGTGTCATGTCATTGCTTCCTTTTCTCTTGAATTATCTCTGTCTGCTGAAGTGCTTCCATCCTTAATTCATCCAACTCATTGAGTTGAAGGATTCTTTCTTTTTGAGCTGCATTCAACTCAATTCCCACCTTCACTGCTGTCCTCAATGTCTGAAGTTCAAACTCTATAGGCAACAAGGGATTTTTCCCATAGAATAATTCATATGGTGAAAACCCTGTTGTAGTTTTCCAAGTTGTATTATAAGCCCAGACAGCTTCAGGTAGTCTCTTTACCCAATATTTTCTCCCAGCTTCAACTGTTTTGGTAAGGATGTTCTCCAATTCTCTGTTTGTTACTTCAGCTTGTCCATTTGACTGTGGGTGGTAAGGAGATGACTTCCTATGATTGATTTGGTAATACCTTGTGAAAGCTTGAATCATATTAGACATGAATTGTGGTCCCTGATCTGAAACTATGCTCCTTGGTGCTCCAAAATTTATCATAAATTTGTTCCAAAGGAAATCAACAACTGCTTCCTCAGTGGCATTTTTTAATGCCTGTACTTCTACCCATTTTGTTACATAGTTAGTACACACAAGAATATATTCCTTTGCTTGTGAAGGAGGATTAAAGGGACCAACAAAATCCAATCCCCATCTCTCAAATGGTTCAACCACAACTTGAGGTTGAAGAGGCATTTCATTGGTGAAAGTTGGTTGTCCCATCCTTTGACAAGGATCACACCTCTTGATATATCTCTTCACATCCTTGTACAGAGATGGCCAATAATAACCAGTGCCAAGTATCTTATGAGATGTTCTTTTCACTGAATAGTGTCCTCCACTTGGTTCATCATGACATGCTCTGAGGATGTCAAAGATTTCATCCTCTCTTACACACCTGCATAAGACAAAATTAGGACCACATTTAAATAGCATTCCATTTAACCATTTGAATTGTGCACTGGTTTTAATTAACTTCTTTATTTGTTTCTTAGTGAAAGAAGGAGGAAACTTCCCTGTTGCAAGATAATTTTCCATATCAGCAAACCATGGTGTACTTGCTGAGATTGCAAATAGTTGTTCATCTGGAAAGTTATCCTTGACTGGATCTTGCTCCCCTGTGGTGGTTAGTCTTGACAAAAAATCAGCTACCACATTAGATTTACCTGGATTGTCCACAATGGTAATATCAAATTCTTGCAAAAGTAATAACCATCTAATTATTCTTCCTCCAACCACTGGTTTGTTCATTAAATACTTAATTGTTGAATGATCTGTGTGTACAAATATCTTATACCCTGTAATGTAATGTCTGAATTTATTGATTGCATAAATCACAACAAGAAATTCCTTTTTCAGTGGTGGTGTAATTATTTTCAGTGGGAGTAAGATTCTTGCTAAGATAATAAATGGCATACATCTTTCCTTCCTCATCTTTCTGTCCCAATACTGCACCAATGGAATAATTTGAGGCATCTGTTTGGATATGAAATGAATTTTCCCAATTAGGTCCTCTCAATATTGGGGCACTGATTAATTTTTCTTTAATTTCTTCAAAAGCATGCTGACACTTTTCATCCCAAAGAAAATCACAGTCCTTGGTTAGCAAATTAAACATGGGGGCAACAATTTTACTGAAATATTTTATAAAGCACCTATAGTACCCAACATGCCCTAGAAATGATTTGATATCTGTGGGGGTCTGAGGAATAGGTAAATCTGAAATGATCCTAATTTTGTTTTGATCCACCTGAATTCCTTTTTTTGAAATATGGTGTCCTAATACAATCCCCTCATCCACCATCATCAAACACTTTTCATCACTAAGAGATAGGTTGTGTTGTTCACATCTTGTTAACACTCTGTCCAAATTTCTCAAAGCATCTTCAAATGTATCTCCGTGTACAGTGAAGTCATCCATATATACCTCAACACAATCATTTGTTAGATCAGCAAAGATTGCAAGTACAACTCTCTGGAAAGTTGCAGGAGCATTACATAAACCAAATGGTAACACCCTATAGGAAAAGGTTCCCCATGGACATGTAAATGTAGTTTTGTCCTGATCTTCAGCAGCAACTCTGATCTGATTGTACCCACTAAAGCCATCCAAGAAAGAAAAGTATTGTTTACCTGAAAGGTTATCTAGGACTTGATCTATGAATGGTAAGGGAAAATAATCTCTCATTGTGGCTTTGTTCAGTTCCCTATAGTCAACACATATTCTCCATTTTCCATTCTTTTTGGGAAAAATTACAAGAGGAGATACCCACTAGCTATCTGAGATAGGGTAGATGAAACCTACTTGTAATAGTTTTTCAATTTCTTGTTTGACTATATCCCTTAAAGCTGGGTTAATCCTTCTTTGAGGCTGCCTAACTGGTTTAATGTTTTCAGTATAGATGTGATGAGTGCAGATACTTGGGTGAATCCCCTTCATGTCTTTGTAATCCCAAGAAAAAGCTTTAGTATGATTTTTTAGAACATCAAACAATTTAGCTTCTTCATCATCCTTCAACCAGCTGTTAATGTTTAAAGTTTTACCCGATTGAATTTCAACATGCTTGGTTCCAATATGTGATGAACTGATTTGTGGGAAGGGTTTCATTAAAGTATTTAATGGACATGCATGTGGTAACAACATATGGTATGTAGAAACATCTCCAAAATTTCCTTGAGACAGAATACTAGAAAAAGGACAGTAATGAGAATTATGATACTTATCTCTTTGCAGGCCCAATTCTTCGTCACTGCTACTTTCTAGAAATTCTTCACCACTTCCTGATGTACTTGAAACTGAAGCTATTGATTCATCCTCTCCCCATGAGAAATATCATTCCTTTGGAGTGAAATTATTTTCAATCAAAGAGAACTGTTGTTTTCTTGGTTTTGGAACTAAATGTGGTTGTTCCAGAACTATGTTTATAGGTTCTGGAACTAAGTTCGTGGGTTCTGGAACTATTTCTGATTGCTTCAAGGACAACTGGTTCTCCTCCATTGGTGGATTAATTATCTTATCTACTTCTCTTACATGATCCTGTAATGTGATCATAGCTAAAGAAAACAATTTTTTCTTATTAGTTTCAGAGGAATCAACCCAAAATTTTTCATGATTGTCATTAAAAGGTTATGCAGTAAGATATAAGGAAATTTGTTTAGAGTTCTTACCATTCGAGATTGTCATATCACCTGACCTGCAATCAATTAAAGAAGCAACTGTAGCTAACCATGGTCTACCCAAAATAATGGGATAACCCAATGTTTTACCTTTTGGCTGAAGTATAAGGAAGTCAACTGGATATTCCCACGACTCCACCATAACCACCACATCTTCAATAATTCCTTCTGGTTTTGCTACAGACTAGTCTGCCATCTACAATATGGTATTAGTAGGTTGTATACCCATTAATGGTAATGTTTTCAGAGTATCCACTGTCATTACATTGATAGCCACTCCCAAATCTACCAAAACATTATGTACATCCTTATTTCCTATAGAGACAGAAATAATAGGACTTCCAAGATCTCCATATTTGGGAAGTAAAAGTTTTCTTGCTAATAAATCTGTAAGTTTCCCATCTACTTTGATAGTCTTGGGGTACTACTTCTTCCTTCCAAGATTTTTCAGACATAAGATTTTGATTAATTTGTTCAATTCTTGAATGTCATTAATTACTTGTAATAGTGGTATTTCAATATTCAATTTCCTTAATTCCTGTACCAATTTAGACTCCTTGATTTCTATAGCTTCTTTAAATCTTTCTGGAAATGGAGTCTTAGTAGAGTTGCTATCTAGCTCCTTTTCTTTTCTTTCTATATCCTCTTGTGGAACAACAGTACTAGGGAATTTCATTTTCTTCTGTCATTTCAGTGAAAATAAGGGGTGGTGTTAATGATTTTTGGAATCTAGTTTGAATATCCTTACAATCCATAGCATGTAAATCAACTGATTTTTCTAGTTCTATTCCATAAACAGGATTTGTTTGTTTGTTTCTTGGATTTTCTACTAGCTGTGCTGGCATTTGTGTTTGGACTACATTCACTGATTTGTGAATTTTGTGCAGGGGATCCATGATGGCCTGTTGATTCTAATTTGGATATGTTCTTCCAAGCATAATTACTAGGGTTTCATCTAGGTTGTGACCAAGCATAAGGATTTCCTTGACCTCCCATGGTTGTTGATGCAAACCCTGAGCATACCAAATTATTTTACCCAATCTTGAGGGTTCCAAGTTGGTTGAGGTACCCAAGGTGGTTGTCCCAATTTTTTGGTACTGACTGAGCAGCTTCCATGGCATCGTGCTTGATTAGGAACTGATCTTGGCATAAACTGCCCTTGGTTAGGTTCTCTCTACAATAATTCAATTCTTTGTTGTAGATGAGGCAGTCTGGTTTGTTTAAGTGATTCTTAATAATTGGAAGTAAATGAACAAACATCAGTATCATGTTCTTTAGATTCACAGATTAGACACATTTCTGAAATTTTATAGAAAGGACAAGATCTCTTAGTGCATGCTTCTTCCTACATCTAGGGTAATACATAGCCAATGGTTGAGTTTTGGAATTTTCATTAGCTTGTAATCCATCCATAGTAGAGGTTAATTGCACTAAAAAGGTCCTATTTTAAAGTTTGCTAACTCATCCATTAGATTTCGTTCATATCTAGATTAAAATATTTTCACTGATTTTCCTTTTCTAGGTGGTACCTCTATGCCTTCTGGAATAGCTTCTACAAATCTCCAAGAGTAGGATTAATTCTTAATCTGAGAATCAATGTCTCACCTCTAAATATCAAGTTAAGGGCTTCCCTAGAAAGTCATCCACTTCTTTAAGAAAAATGGTTTTACTTAACTCCTCTTGAAAGCACAAATCCACATCTTTTTCTAACAAAGAGGAATCTGTCTAAATAGTCTTCTATGTTTTCATCTTCCTTTGACTTGATTTTGAAGAATTCTTCCTTCCTATTTCTCCCTCTAGGAATAATCCTCTGATATTTATCTAGGAAGGACAGTCTATATTTTTTCCCAAGTGCTAATAGAGTTGGATGGTAATCCCATGAACCACCTCATTGTTACATCCTTCAAAGTGGATGGAAACAACTTGAGTTTTTGATTATCAGCGCCTTATAATCATAGGTGACATATTCCCTTGAATTTAATCAACTTCTTGTTAGGATGTCATATCAAATTAGGGACGTGTCTAAATGCTATAGGTGCAACAAGATATAATTTTATCGTATCTAATAGTTGAATGTTGTTATTTTTGTATTTTTGGGGGATCCTTCAATGTCTTAAGGACTTCTTGCCATTTTAAAACCTTATTTAAATAATCAACTATGAAAACTTGCCTTGAAAGTAAACACACTGAAAGCTTTGTCAAAAGGAAACACACTATGTGAGAATGGAAACACACTTGATTCTGAAAGTAAACCCACTTTCTGTTGGAAATAAACACAATCAATTTAGAATGCTTGATCTAAGAATTCCAAAGAAAAAGTGGCAATTAAGAATTTCTAAACACTATTTGCTGACAGGGGATGATGGTGCCTTCAATTCTTGAATTAAAAAAATACTTTGAATCAGACAGATGTTAAGAATTTACTGAAGAAATATAAATACCAAATGGGATGGATATCCTCATCCTTGGGGGAGTGGGCCCTTGCTCCTCCTCGAATATAGGATTTTGACAACTCAAAATTCTCTCAAACTAGAATGGCTATTTTATTGATAAAATATTTGGTATTATAAAACGTACTAGATTTGAGTACTTAGTCTATATTTCTCTTCTCTGTTCTATTTCTATCTCATATCATATTCTATATATTATCTATCTACTACAGGTCTACTTTTATATACATTCTACAATCAGTCTCAATGATTATGATGAAATCGAATCATGCCCAGAATAGATGTTGAGTCGGATTGCGGTTGATCAGATACCTGTAGGATAAACTCCTTGGATCTACGTTCATAAATCTTCTCATCCTTTCCTGATTGAAACGATTGTAGATGAAAATTCTCTAGGTGTGGTTAGAATAGATAACTCCCATTGTTTCTAAAACTTCAGAGAAGTTCCAGAACCATAGGAAATTATTAAGGATCAAAACCACTAAAGTTCCAAAGCTATCCTTAGGAGTTACAGACATAAGTTAAAAAATTCTAGAACTAAATACTAGAGTTCCGGAACTAAGTCTGAAAGTTCCTGAACTACATGATGACTGTGTGATGGAGTTTCAAAACTAGCTTGGAATTTCTGGAACTAAATTGTTATCAGAACAGATGTTGTTGAAAACATACTGAACACTTCCTACTTTAGTTCCTCAACTGATTAGACCTTCTTTATTACAAAACTAAATTTCAAACACACACTTCATCAAGAATTCTAGATCTTTTAACCATTAGAATCACAATCAATCAAAAGATAGACTATTACATCCTAACTCATATAAGATTAAGTAAAAGTCACACAATGCAATCATCTTCTTCTTTGACCACCATGTTAGAGCTTTGTCTTTTGGCTTGATCATCTGAATTGAAGATGGATTCTAGAGTAACTAAGCCTTTTGGTAGCTTGTTGCTTTTCAATTGTATGATTTGATCACCATATGCTTCTTGCAACTTAGCTTGACCTTTCGTGGAAAACTCTGCCTCTTCTTGTAGAAATAGAACAATTTTTTGGTCACTATCAAACACTTTCTAGCTACTTACATTATCAGGGACTGCATGTCGAACCACTATTTTGACAGATTTCCATCCTTCTTTTGTGATATCAACTGGTATGTTGTATTGCGAGCCAATCGTAGCAAGCCTATCAACATCTTGATTTTGATTTCTAGGAACAACATGGATCCCAAAAGCTTCAAAATATTCAATTAAATCCCAGACTTGGTTCTTGTATGATCTTAAAAGATCATTTTTGGATGCACTACGTGTCATCACTTGATGAACTACTAACTCACTATCTCCAAAAATAGTCAGGGCTTTAATACCCCTCTTTTGAGCAAGTTGAATTCCTTGCACAAGGGCCTCATATTCTGCAACATTGTTAGTACAACTAAACTACAACCAGAAAGATGAGAAGTATTTATCTCCTTCTAGAGAAATTAGCATAACACTGACACCAGATCCATTCTTACTCCTTGAGCCATCGAAGAACAATTTCCACAGTCCTTCAGGATTGCTTTGTGTTTTGACAAGTTGTGGTATGGTTGTTCCTTCTTCGTGGATGTAGTATGTGCCCAATCCTGTCTCTTCCAATAGTATCAAACCAGCTTCTTCCTCTACCAACACATTAATATAGGGATCATACTGATGGTCTCCACTCACTTCATCCAGCACAGTATCAGGGACTTCTTCCACAAGAGTGGTTGGTTCATGATCAACAACTTCTTCCTCTTGATCATGGATGGTATAATTCCCATTTATAGGACTAGCAGTGTAGGGTTCTACATGATTATGGCATATTGGTTCCACCCTTATAGTTACCTTGGTTCTGTATCGAGTCCATAGAATCATATGTGACCAATAAATTGATAGATAACTACCTGTTTTGGTAGTGAAATCTCATGATAGGAAGATGGCAAAGAGAGGAGGGAGATCAATGACTGATATGTCTTGGGTGAATGACAAACTTGGGCATGCATGGATGGTAAGTTGAAGTCCTTTGATGATGCCAACAGTCTTAATGGTTTTGCCATCCAGCTAAACAACTCCTTTTCTAATTGTCATATATTGTATTCCTAACACGTCTGTAATTTTCTTGGGCATAACTGAGCTACTGGCACCAGAATCGATCATGCAGTTATGTACCAAATGATCACCAATGATCAAAGAAATATAGAATGGTGGTGTTTTTTTCACCTTAGGAATAATTTTCCCTTCTGGTTGACACAAACTTGTTACAATTGTTGCTCCATGACCCAATGATCCATCAGTTGTACCAAAATTATTCAAATCCTTTCGCAACAAGTTTCTCTGAGAAGGAATGGAGAGTGTGTCCCACATAGTAACACTCAAATTGGTCTTCTTCATTTATTCCACAATACTAAAGGGAATTTCTCCTACTTTTCTAATGTTTCTTTGAGCATCATCTTTTAGAAAGTGCTTTTTGGGTACCGTGATGCCTGAAGATCCATCTCTGTTTACAACTTGGTTGGTATGTGTCTCTGAAGATTTCTTTCTCGCATCTTTATCAACAACCACCTGTAGCTGAGGCTGTGAAGTGGATGCTTGATCAAATTTGGAAGGTTGAGATTCCATTGCTCTCTTTTTGGAATGAGTATTTACTGCTATTGATGAGGAATCTGTATTCACCCCGTAAAAATATTTTGCTTGCCAATTTAGCAAAGTGGTTTCTTCAGGTGCCTGTGGTTGATCTATTATTTCCTACGTAGATGAATTTTCTGTTGGCTCTGAAGGGGTAGATACGCTTTGAACCATAAGGGCTTGGCTAAGAACTCCATTGGGGAAAATATTTTGATTGTGAGGTTGAGAACAAGGATAACACCATTCATAATATTGAACCAGATTATTCTGGATAAGTAAAATAGCTTTAGAAGAACTAGCAACAAGAGGATTCCCAAAATTTAGTGGTTTGACATTTGCAGCTTGACTTGCAGCTTGATTTTGAGGCTGATTATTCCCTTGAAAAGGAGGATGGTTAGCCTGATACTACTGATTTTGTGGTTGGTATGGACGATTATATTGAATTTGTTTCCTTTTGAGTGCAACGAGCTCATTCCCAAAAGTTTACAGCAGTGACTTGACTTCAAATAGGTCATTTGAAGGGGTGGGGATAGACTGAACTGGTTTCTTGGAAGCTTATAGAATGGGAGCAATGGTAGGCTGAGCATTTGTAAGATCTAGAGACAATGACATTGGCGGTCATGGAGCTATCTTTCCATCCTAAATCAAGGAATTCTCAGCTCTTATGGCAACTTCGTAGGCATCAAGTAATATAGTCCCTCCCATGGACTGGATCATAACTACTACATCGTTGTTCAAGGCTCACAAATAGTACAGGAATGAATTATTTGGAGAAGGATTTATGAGTGCTAGAATCCTATTCCAAGTTCTTTGGAATCAAAAATTGAAATTGCTCATGTATTCTTGGGGAGCTCTTTTTATGGAAGTGAGTTCTTCCAAGAGTTACAAGTGATCACTCTTGTCTTATAATTGTTTTCAAAGCTTCTCCCCCAACTCATCCCAAGTGGTAATAGTTCCATCCCCTAAATCATGAAACCACTGAAGTGATTTTCCTTTGAAGGAAGTAGCCAGGAGTCTGACCGCAACGTTGTCTTCTATGACATTATGTACTGTGCAAATGTTGGCTACATCAAGAATATGTTCTATAGGAGTGATATGAGTTTCCCCTATGTAAAAGGGTAAGATTTTGAGTGCAGCAGTAGGTATGGGATCCCGTTGGGCTAATAGAAGAGGGTTGCCCACATTGAACATAGGAAATACTTGGTTCCTGGCCATTCTACTGAGAGGTTGATTATTCCTAGGTGGAGGGAATCTTCTGTAAGGAGGAGTAGAATGACCCCTGCATGGTGATGCTATGACTGGTGAGCTTGAAATGCCTCTTCTTCTTCTTGGAGGAGACAAGGATAACTCAATATGCTGATAATTTCCTTCTCATCTCGTAGAAGCTCTTGTCTGAATTCTTTGCATATGTTAACACACTGATATATGAAATCTAGAGATATGGAGTCGTTGGGTACTTTGAGTTATGCAAATATGAAGAGAAGTACCAACTCTCTCTCATCCCACCGGGCGTGCCAAAAATTGTTGTCACGCGAATCATGCACCCATTGAATCTCTGAGTGATCCCGTGCAACATTGGAACATCCCCAAGCTGTGGGACCTTGTCACCTTGGGATGAACCTTCAGAGAAGTCCATCTTCCTTTGAAACTTGGAGCACTTGATTTAAGATCAATATGCAAGGCTAAACCATTAGAAAATAATTCTAATCTACTCAACTGATGAGCTTAAAGTCAGAGATAACAAAAGAATAAGGTGATGCACCAAGTATATTGAAACAAATAGACCCACTTAAATACACAATCAACTCCCCAAAACAATATATGATATGCACATGTCTTTCAATCCTCCTCTATCCATGCCTATAAATAATAATGCAACCTTGTAACAGAAAGGAAACAACTTTTCCACAACTGATATAAAAGTAGCGATATCACTTTTCACATGAATTGAACAAGATAACTGGGATAAAGGTAGATTAACCAATCACATCAAGGAATTAAACATTCACAAGCTATAAATTGATCAATGATTAACACAATAAACCAGACTTTTCACGGAAAAATATTGTTCTGAATATAACTGAAAGGCTCAAAGTATATGAAGCACTCTTCCAAGCTTGAAGAGTAACTTCTCCAAATGATCTATCTATATCTAAACTTAATGCATTTTTAACTATTTATAAGTTCCAAAGGTTGAGCCATTACAGCTGAACCTTAACTAACAAATTACTAAAAATAGAGTATAATAAGTTCAAGGGAACAAGCTCCCATAAAAATAGCAAAGTTGTTGCAAAGGTTTGACTAAGTCAACCCTACAACTTTGACTGATTCAGAGCTTGGAACCATCCCAATCATGGCCACCTGGCTCATCTTGGACCTGCATCATCTTTCTCTTGTTCAGTTTTTTCCCTGATCTTCTTCTTCCCACATAGCCATCTGGTGTTGGTAGTCAACGAAATGTTTGATGATTCCATGTACCTCTCCTTCCTCTAGTCTACAAGCATAATGATTCACCACATCTATTGTATCAATCTCCCTTGTAACTTTAGCTGGAAACCTTTTCAACTTATTCACCACTTTCTTTAGCTGACTTATAAAATTCTGGCATGAGACCAACCTGTCAATTGAATTTCTATTGAAAGTTTTAGTTATTTCATCATCTTTGTTACCAAATATTTGAAATTTGATTTAATTTGGTCCACTGGAAGAGCATCAATATTCTCATTGAAAAAACTTGTAGTTGATATTATCAAACTCCTCCGAAATATCATTTAAACCGTCCATTATTTCCACACATTTATCATCCAATTTCTTAATCAAGTCCTGCAACACTTGGGATCTAAATTCCATGGCCTTTTGAAACTCAAACAATTTAGAAACATCATCAATTACTCCTTCTTGAAGGAGTAAATCTGGGTCCATATCTCTAATCTCACTCCATGTAGTTAAATTCATATTCAAATTATTGTTATCCTCAGAGAGAATTTCATCTATCCTGTGAATAGAAGTCCTCTCAGTTTGTAAATCATTATACAATTCAACAACTGTTTTAACCAAAGGATTAGCTTCCTGAAGCATTTCGTTCTATCCATCCATCCACTGATCTTCCCTTCTGACCTATCTTCTCAATTTCATGATATGAAATATCATCTAAACTGGAAGAAATTGTCAGAGCAGTTGTAGTTGAAGGATCAATAGTTGGAGTGGGTTGTGTTACTTTCCTTAATAGAGCAGTGAGTTGTTCAACCTTAAACTTCAATTCATCTTTGGAAGATTTATCTTTATCATATTTCTCCAAAACATTTCCAAGGGCCACCTGAACATCCTGTTTGGCACCTTCATGTGTTGCCTTCCCTAGTGAAAACCTAGAGATCTGATAATCTGTTGTTGTTATAGTTTCTTTAGTTTTCCCCTCAATGGGGGTGGCTACTTCCATGACCCTTTCTCCTGATCAGTTTACTGATAAACTAGAGATGATCTTTGGTCATTTGGCATGTCTCTTCAGAGTAGGTTCCAGCACACTCAGATCTATCACGTCTACAAGAGGCACCTTCTTCTTCTGCTTTGGGGTTTGGTGATATAGCCATTCAGGTATAGTGGATGCATATGAAAGTGGCATGGTTGATTCAACACCTGGAGCACTAGATAAAACAATAGCACTGGTAATATTAGTTGGAAATGAAATGGAGGTGGTAATGATAGAAGGGGTGGAAGTGAGAATAGCCTTGGGAGTGGATGCAATAAGACTGGAAGTTGAAATGGAAGGAAATGAAAGTTATTGAGACAATGGAGTGGAAACTGGAGAACCAATCATTTATGCTACTGATAGGATAGGAAGGGATGAAAATACTTGGGCCATGGATGGAGATGGAAAAGCAGAGAGGAGTGAAGGAGCAGTGGATAATGATTGGGAAAGTGGAGTTGAAGATAATGACAAATAATGAAGAAGGGGGTGGAAAATCTTGTGATACAACTGGAGAATTGCTAACTTTGACAACCTTTGTTACTTGTATTGTAGGGACACAACCTTGGCAATGGGAAATTTTGGAAGAGAGGAACTCCCAACAACAAATGAGATCTTCCTTGGAATTATATTGGCCTTTTGAGTAGACCTTTTACCTTTCGTGGGTGTAGGGAGACTCAGTGTTGGTTGGGCTTCTACTCTTATAGATTGATCTATCCCTTTGGGTGAAATTCCCAAGGTATCCAACCAATCATATGTCCTTTGAAGAATGGGCCCCGCTCTTTCCTTAGTATTGCAAAGTTCTTCCTTGGACCAATCTATCCATGGAAAAGGTTGATCAACAACATTATTGTTCCTATACACTAGATCCAATACTTCATCATCATCCTCCATCCCTTCTGGAATATCCGTAATACTGAATTGTCTAACCTCATTCAAAGTCAACATTTCATATTCTCATTTCCTAATGATAACCTCATCCTGACAATGAATCCAAATATCCTCTAGCTGAGGCACGTGAGAACTGGCCAACCCTGTTTCACTGAATTTACCCCAGTAATCAAATTTGGTTCTGGGATGGAAAGTTCTCAAAGTAACTTCCAACATTTCTCCATCCACATTCTTTTCTTTATAAATGTTGGCACATGTATATCTTCCTATTGAAATAGGAAACTGAACTCCCACCTTATGTCGTTTGTTTTGAATTTTGTGATAATCCAATAATTTCCAAACCAATTCTAATAAAACCCATTTTTCAGTAGGACATCTTGGTAACTTGCTTGGGGCACCCAAGAAACCAGGAATCCGGATGGATGTAAATGTTGGAACTGAAGATAGATGGCTCCCCATTCCTGTACCTCTTTAAAAGCTTCATCAGAAATCCTTCGATTATACAAATCCTTATCAAAATGATAGAGGACAACAAAAAAGGCATCATTGACTCTACAAAAATGTTTGTTGCCTTCTTCCATTGTAATTTGAGGATAAAAGTGATAAATCTGTGACACACTTCTGACACCTTTTGTGTTCAAACCATTGAATTCCCCCATGGAATGTAGCATAAACGAGGAAGGAAGTCATGAAGAATTTTTTAGACGTTAAAACATTTCCCAATTGAAAACAAATTGAGTTGCTGATATGTTCTCCCCATCGTATGAACTCCTTATTCTTCTTGATAGTAGAAATGTAGAGGAACATCCATTCCTGAAACTCCTTCGTGGAAGTGAGACCCAAAATTTGACTCAACAATACAATAAGATCACTTACTTCCTTGGATGAAGTCTGAGCAGAAACAATGTTTTAGGAAGCTTGATGACACTCTTGGCCAAGTAACTCTTCATTATAACCTTTGTACATAGTTCAGTTTCTTTATCCCAATGTTCCACGATGGCTTCTGGTGAAATTTTTGCATATCCTTCAACATCTGGAAGTTTAAATAAATCCTCAAAGAAATCAGCGTCCAGCCTGATTACGACCTTACCGTCATCATCTTTTACCGATTCAGAATCCTTATCAAAATGGGCTTCCACTGCTAAGATGAACTTAGGACATTGCATGGATGAAGGAAAACCTACGTGAGAGTGAGCCCACTGTCGAATATGGCCTACATCCAAGGCTTCTTATTAGGAGCTTTTAATCTTTCCCAAAAATCTGGAAAATCTATTTGTCCAAGGTCAGTATCTCCAATATTCCCCAAATCTGAAGATAGGCATGAGTGAGGGGCAACTCCTAAAAATGTGTACTTCATCTTTCCCTTACCCCTTGATGAGGAAGTTGACATTAATTCAGAATTCAGAATCCGAATAGTCTTTGGGAATTTTGTAAGAAACCATAAAGGTTCCTGAAATCCCAAAGTCTGAAAGTCTGAAAATGGTAACTCAAAAAGGCTTCAACTTTGAAATACAAATGAAATCTGAACTCCTCATAGTCCCAAAACCTTTGAAACCCCGACTACCGAAATCCTCATATGTCTCCAAAACCCTAAAATTTGAACTCTAAAAACCCAAAAATCTGAAACCTTCATCTAAAACAAAAACCCTGCTGACCTTCAAAAAAATCCAAAACTCCGAACTCTGAAAACCCAAAATCTGAAACTGTAAAATTGAAAGGCACATAATGAAAATTGAAGGAAATGGTTGCACAATTCTTGGACTTGATAAAACTAGATGCCTGCATGAATTGAATTTTGTAGTATTGAGAAGAGAAACATATGTCATGGCTAAAGGAAGAACGTTGTATGATAAGGGTTTCCATGTCAAGCAAGAAAAGAAGAAAAGATAAAAAAATAAAAAACAAAAAAAAAAAACCTCGATCAATCATAACCAAAGTAAAATAACTTAAAAAATTTACCTTGAAAATGATGCCTTGAAAGTACAAAATGGTGCAGTAAAAATAGAGTGTCAGAGAAAAATCCAGGTGAAAATGATAGGTAAAAATTCAAGTTTATATAGGAAACCCTAGAATTAATGCTCAGAAGCTGACACGTGTGAGGGTAGTTGGAAATTAAATGTTTGTGGAAGGTTTGAAATTACAACCCCCAAAACTCTGAAATGAAGTGTGATCATTGCAATGTGAAACCTGAAGTGTGAAAACCCCGAAAAATTCCAAAATTCTCCAAAAATTTGAAGTTTTGAAATTTTAGAACTTTGGAGTTTCAGACTTCAGAACTCCAAAGAGTGAAATTATCCACAAAACAACATGAGACTCTAAAACCCAAAAGTCTAAAGTTCCAAAATTTTGGAACTTTAGGGCTTTCAGAGTTTAGAACTTTGGAACTCGGTCACGAAAATAACAAAAAATGCTAAAGAGGATTCTGAAACTCTAAAGTCTGAAAAGTCCAAAATTTTAGACTTTCAGGCTTTCGGAGTTCGGAACTCCAAATTAAAATTTTATTTTGCAATCAACAAAGCTCCAAAAAGTTAAAAAAACGAAAACTTGAAATCTAAAAATTTAGACTTCGGAGTTTCAGAAAACTTCAAAATTTTAAAAGCACATTCAGGAAAGAAGAATTCAAGAAGGTTTAAGGAATTTTGACAATTTTTAAACAACACCTTCATGTTAAGGTAAATTTAAAGGATCGGAACTGTTTGAGACGGATTGCATTTTTACACACCATATGCAGTTGTGTTCTACATTTCGGGAATCAATTAAAGGTTGGAGGATGACACAAGAATTTTTTGGCCAAAAAAAATCATAGTCTACACAACTGGCATGAGATCACCCAAAAAAATCATTCTTCTACATCATTTTTAGGATTATTTATATCTCTTTTCTCATCACAGATCAAGTGCACATGTTCCTTTTTTCACATTTTTACATACTTTTTTACTTGTTTTAATCATATACACGTATTTACTACTTGTTTGTTCTTCTCTTTTGTAGGTCTATCCTTATGGGAATTGGTACTCACATCATCATATCAATCACAATCAACACATCAGAAATAATCGACATCAACAATAGGAACAATCATGACATATACACATACACTCTTGCCCTAGGGTCATGCTTCACACTTTTTATCATTCCATGGTTTTCCTTGTCTCTCTGTACGTGGTTTTCCATCGATCTACATGGTTATCAGGTATGCATATTCTATCTGCTTTATTTTATAAAGCTTTCACTCAACAACATAAAGTGGGGGCAAATGGAGACACTAAATAATGCACTTTTGGTATCTATCTAGTCTTAATCATACACTACTATTCATATGATTCCTAAGTAAGAAAAATACTAACTGGCCCATGTCTTTGGCCATCTTTCCTTTATTTTTGTTGATAACTTTGATCTTACACTCTTGTTTGTCTAGTCTACCTTTTTTATACTTCAACATTTCTCATCTTAGACATTAGCGCCCAACTAGGATGTCAGTACCAGGTGCCCACATCCCCTCTGGGTGCCCCTGACCTCTTTATACTTTTTTCACATATTTTGGATCCTTTCCAGCCATTTCGGCAGCTTATCTTTTTGTTAGTCAGCCTTTTGGGGTTAGTTACAATTTTCAAGCAAGGGAATCATATAAATATAAAGTTATGTGATCATAAAAAAATGCCTAGCACTAAGCATTAACTATCACCACCTAAGGTTGCATTCAAAGGCCATTCCAAGAGTACTCTGTTAGAAACTGGAACACTAAGAGGGGGTGAATCAGTGTTCAAATCAATTTTTATATGACAATTCAACCTTTAATCATATGTTTTATCATTGTATTAAATTGTAACAACAAAAATTAGATGCAAAATGAACACACGCAAGAGAGTGACTAGATTTTTAAGTGGGAAACCAAATTTGGGAAAACCCCACTAAACCAAAGGACTATTTTCACAATGGTTACTATATTGTTAAGCTACAACTCAACCAATGAAGCTAATACTTCATATCAAGCTACAACTTACAAGAAAGCCACTACTTTCTTCTTGTGTTGAGCTACGACTCACTAATTACATAAAATTTGATCACACACTTTAATTTTGGTGCTAGACAATAGATTGTGACCCTAAATTTTCTCACCAACTCTCTCACTTCTTCTGTAAACTAACTATTTCTTCAATTCATTATGCATTCTCTCATGCTCTCTGATTTTTCAAGGCATTCACTATATTACCTTAGTTTTCAGCTCAATATTTTGCATTTTTCACCTTGTCAACTCAAATGTTCATATCCTAAATATTATTAGTTTAGTTTCATACTCTTCATTGCAATATTACTTTATCAAAAACTTCAATATTTGTTCATCTCACAACTGGTTACAATTAAATATCATTTTCTCATTACAAGCTTTGTCAACTCCTCTAAAAAAACTTGTTCAAAATAATGAATCTTTTTTTATTCCCAAGCTTGCAAACACTCATAAATTTTCACTTCACCTAAAGAATTTTCATTTTTACCTTCAATAGTATACGTATAGTGGAAGTCAAAAGGTGATCCTCTATAGCTTCTCAAAAGATTTATCATGACACATAAGTTACATTAGTTTTTAGAAATCATTCACAAGACTATTTGATTATTATATGATGAATATATAACAAATCAAAACTTCAAAAAATTCTATCACTTCATGATACAACTTCTTAACTCCAATAGGTGAACCATTAGTAACTATTCTGACATGTGTATAGACATATTCAATTCTCTTACTAAGGTGGAAAATTCCTAGTTAAATGTTACAATTTCCTTTGAGCTCCTCCATGATATTTTTATGATTTTGTTCACTCAAAAAAGGCTTTCCAAATTCGCTTAAGCATCAATCATGGGCTTGGGAACTCAGCTAAAATCATATTGTTTTGGCAAAGGTAAGAAGTGACTAAACTATGAGACCTTTTTCATGCTTTATGGAGCACTCCCTATACTTCTTCAATCTACCTTTATCATCATGTGGACCACACTCCACCATTTCACAATCATCTTGAGATATTTGGCTTTTATTCAAACACATTTCATTGAGATTTTTAATGTACGTGTTCTTAATACGAGCTTCTAGCACTTTGATATGCCATTGTAAAGTTCTGTCAACCCTTAAATAACTTTCAAATCCAATGAGAGATGATTAGAGACATCTTTTATCTTTATAAATTTTTACAAGGTGTTTTAGTCGAGCAAGGATGAAGAAAAAGCAATATATTTATCTCCCTGCACTGTAGAAAACATGAAGATCATGTCACAAGAAAATATTGATGATGTATCAATGAAATGCATAAAACCTTGAATAATCTTAGAGACGACCACCATACAGAGAAATTTTTTAAGTTTCATGCATTTCCACCAATTGAAGCTCAAGATTCAAAAACAATTCTGGCTCAAACCCTATTAGGAGGGTTTCTTTGACTGTTGTTGTGGTCCTCAAAATTCCCCTCTTTTGAAGTCAAGTTTCAAAATTTTGAGTCTGGTCCTTGGAATTATTGGATCCACGTCGAGCTTGGCATTATTTGTAGTTTTCCCATTTCATGGAGAACAATTTGAAAGTTGGGCTGTAATGATAGAATTTTCTTCCCTTATTTTTATTTTTCTTCCCACAGTCAGGAATGATAGGCATATCGTCCCTATTAATTTTTTGCCCCATAATCACATGAGTAGTACATGGGACATCCTTGGTTGGATGTGATTTGGCCATGTTTCAAGTGTCAATAGGAAGCCTCCATGCATCCAAACTGGCGCAACTCCTAGGGGCAGGGACCAAGGGACAGTCTTCAAATAAGCGCAGGCTTTCCACATGTCTCTAGGTCCAAAATAAAGACAAATAAGCTCAAATCAGCTAAGTATGGAAGGTTCAGTTGACGGCACCATGTGCCTTATCGGCACAACTTCAAGAGTTGAAGCTAGGTGGCAGTTCTCAAACTTGCGCCAGTCCTCCATGTGTCCCAGGTCTAAAAGGGACAGAGCCTGATTATTTAAATAGACTAATTATGAGTGGGTTGGTGGAAGTCTCCACATGCCATCAACGACACAATTTTAGAAGTAAAACCAAAGGACCAATCTCCAAATGAGCACCATCTCGTCACATGATTAGATTCAAAGGAGAGATAGAGTTGGCCGTTGAAAATTCCAAGACCAATGGAAAGAGCCACGCGTCAACTTGGCGTAATTTCAGGAGGTGTTTCTAAAGCATGGAAACTCAAATGAGCACCTAGCTCTCCACGTGTCTAGGGGTCAACATAAGTCAAGAAGGAAACAGACCTGAATTGGCTAAGTATAAAGGAACCTGACGGAGCTCTCCACATGTTACCCTGACACAACTTCAAAGGTACAAAATGCAAAAGGCATCAGCAGGCCCGCTCCAATCAATTTCTTCCATGTTGGCGGCCCAAATTTAAAGTTATAGAAGAAAATCGAATGGCCCATATTTTAACTGGCGAAATAATGTAATGGTTTGTATATTTGAAAACCTAGTTTTTCCACCATTAACGTTTCTTTGCGAATCAAGAATTTGAGCACAAATGGTGGGAATGATTTGTAACTATTTCTTGCTTGCTAAGTTGTAACTATTTTTTGCTTGCTAAAGGAATTTGTAACCGTCTCTTGCGAGCTATATCAGGGGCTTTCAAAGCCATTATATGAGGTTGGGATTTTGATATTCTAAAACTGTAATTTCTAAATTGGAATAGATCAATACAAAGGTTTTTCCCCTTTTTCCTCTATTTTCTCTTTACCTTCTTGCTCTGATATGTGAATCATTTAATCTGTGCATGCTTAGAAACTTTGTGTTCTAGAGTTTATACAATCTCAAGAACTTTGAGTCAGCGGCTTGTGACTCGTTATAAACGTGAATGGTTCTATTCTATATCTCATTTGCTCAATACATAAAGGTGTTTCTCTGCCATCTCTTTTCCCTGAAAGTATTGTCTTCTTCTGCCTTGCTCCTCACTGCAAGTCTTCTATCCTTATGTATTGATAACTTTCCATGCATAAAACACATTTCAATATATCGGGAAACCACCATTGAATGAAAGATTGTGTATATTGTACATAGGTTTTTCCCCTTCTGTTTCAATAAGGGAACCTCTCCCATTAAAGATGAGGGACTTGTTTGTCCCCTGATTGTGGTTTCATTCCAAGTGCAAATCTGAAACCCAACAATTGATTTGGCAAATCCGACTGGGGAGGAATTTGTTCAGAAAATGCCCAATCTAAAAAGATCGAACTAATTTGATTGCATTTCTTGTGATCTGATTGACAGGTTCATAAAGGAGTTTTGTATGGACTCGGTTGGGTAGAAGGGGCTATTGGGTTGAAGATGTGCAATTTCAAGGCGGCTTGAGATCAAGCTAGCGGCGGATCTGTGCGCAACTTCCTCCAACAAGAAGACAACTATGAATCCGAACTAGGGCAGGCGATCAAGGCAAAGATCTTGTTGACAGATAGAGCTTCAGGGTAGTAGGAGTTCCTCAGGTACATCATAGCTCTAGTGCTTTGTCCCCATAAGACTATGTTGGTTTCTCAATATGCATTTCTAGCAATATTTCTAAGTGGTGACCGATACCCCGGGAAAGCATGGGTATCCAATAACTAGGCCTACCTGGATCGATCCTCAACCATTGGATGAGTTACCTAGAGCTAACCATCGAAGAATTTTCCCAAATTTAGAGTTGATGGAATATTTCACCCTGATGAACACCTTTCATCCGGGATGTAGTTGCATTGGTAGGTTCCTAATGAAGTTGAACATGAGCCTTTCTATGTCCGCTCTGTATCAGTGGAAACCTTGCAAGACAATGTTGTAGACCAATAAATGTGACCATCTCTCTCTGTTCCAAGGACCATTTTTGATTGGAATACTATTTTAGGACTGAATCTAAAGTAGTGTATCAAGCGTTGTTTGACAGATGTGCATCCTTGGTTCTAGGGACATGCGGGTATTATTCTCATAACTCAAGATGGTTCCCATATGAGCCTATCTGAGATACTTATTCGGTGGCCAAGTTAAATCAAGTTTTGGGTAACAGGCTTCCTAACCTCCCCTTGCATACTGTGGTATGCCTTGGATCAGATATTGGAAGTTTTTCATTCTTGAATGCTCAAGTGTTATAAGTAAGCTATGGACTGAGGATAGAAAATGCATTACGGGTTTAGATGTTCGTTTGCCCGAATATGCATTGAAATTGATTTAAGTAAAGGAATATGACCTGATCAAATCTAACAAGCTTAAATTTGGTAATTTTTCAGCATACCCAAGCATCTTAGACTATGAGAATACTACATCTTCGATGTAATTTATATCAGTTGGTAGTAAATACGGGCCATGGTTGCAATGACTTGTTGTCCCTTCAATAAGCAATTAGCTCAATATGCTCCATATCAAAAAGTTCCATGGATTGACATCTTTCGAGCCTAGGAACTGCTTGCCCTCTTTGTAAACCTAGGATTTGGCTATCTGACGGTAGAATTTTAAAGATAATCTGAATAATCCTATCTCTGGCGGTAAAGTTGTTGAGTCCGATGACAAGGATGATACATATATGGGATCTATTAGGAATAACCATTTGGTAGTAGGTGGTATGAAGAACTGGAGTGTCAACATGGTGGTTCTTGATAGTTCGATTTCCTCACCACTCAGGATGTGGATGATGCCAGGTATGACTTTGATGATGCTAGTGGCTAAGATGAACAGTGACTCATGTGTTGGTTATTTCGTCCGATCTAGGTAAGTGGCAAGAAGTAAAGAAGCGAAAAAATAAAAAGTGGTACAGCATGGGCAAACATATCCAAGGAGTAATTTTTCATCCCAGGGTGGGAAGTAATTTCAAAAAGATAAGCTCCTATTTTTAGTAATGTTTACCCATATAGTTTTTCTATGTTAGTCCTTCTGTAAGCTGGTACTTCTAGCTTGTAAGAATTCACTGTTTAAGCCTTTTGTTTTCCCTGATAGATAAAAAGGGCCTCCTACTCATAATGAATAGGGATTCGGGTTCCTTCAACCCGATATTATCATATTATAGACCAAAAAAACGATCAATATTCATTGAAAATCTGAAATAAGCGAGTGGGGATCAATGGCATCCGGAAGGAAGTGACGAGGAGTGGGTAACTTTGGAGGATTCTAAATCTAAAACCCTAGCCCATTATTCTAAAGGCCTTTTCCCCACTCCTTCTTCTCTACCTCAACCCATCCTTGTGGCTATAGTCACTTCACCCAGTGAGAATATCAAACCCTTCTATGTGACTGTCCTCATAGTTGGCCACAAGCTTAGCAATTATGTCATTGATTCTGTTGCATCTAATAATGTAATACCTGTAAAAGTGGCTCATGCTTTGGGTCTAACCCTAACCCACATTTATGGTTCTTGCTATTACATGGAAAGTAGAGAAGTCCCTTTGGTTTATAGAATCAAGGATGCACAAGTGGCTTTTGCTACTTTAC
The DNA here is from genome assembly GCA_019776745.2 of Taxus chinensis. NCBI lineage: Eukaryota > Viridiplantae > Streptophyta > Pinopsida > Cupressales > Taxaceae > Taxus > Taxus chinensis. The sequence goes on from JAHRHJ020000954.1 coordinate 100,996, forward strand.
CAGAGAATAAGGTCTTGGCCACCATCTTGGTTGTTGATATACCTCCTTCCTATGGCATACTGCTAAGTAGGAACTTTTGCAAAGATGTTGGAGGTGAAATCTAAATGGATTGGTCACATGCCTTGATCCCTGTCAATGGGAAGGTGAAGAAGCTACTTCCTAAAAGTAGAGTATATTGTGCAAAATACAAATGATCCTAAAGAAAAAATACTGTATGAATACATTGGACGGGAACTACATGATCATGTCACAAGAGGAGACAAGTCTACCAAAGGAAGTGTTACTTGATCCTAATGGTGTGTAGACTTTGGAGTTTGATGGAAGTTGTTCTTTAGCTAGTTCTAGAGTTGGTGTAGTGCTTATTTGTCCTGGGGGTAGGGTTCATCCTTTCACTTTCAAATTTCAGTTTGAAAATACCAACAATACTACCAAGTATGAGGCCCTTATTCTTGGGTTGAGCATGGCGAAGGAAATGGGAGTGAAGAATATTCTTTCTCATCAAGATGTAGAGCTAATTATAAAAGCAAGTTAGAGACCTTTATCGAGTAAAGAACAAAAGGTTGAAACACTATAGGAATCTGGTCTGGGATTCCATTGAATTCCTTGATGCTTTTTCCATTGAAGTTGTGCCAAGAGAAATAAACACTAGGGATGAATCTCTAGCTATTTTTGGGTCCTTGTTGATTCCTCATCCTGATTTTCCTCAGAAGAAATTCACCGTTGACCTGATCCATAGACCCAGTGTGCTTGATAATGCAAATAATTGGTAAGTTTACATATGATGACCAACATGTGGAAAATACTTTCTTTGAAGGCGTAGATACAATATTTTACCAATTGTACCTTGAAGTAAGTGACTTTTGGCTACCATAGAGATGTCTTGGTTGTTGTCATCAAATCGCAAAGAGGGTTTGTTAAAGAAGATGATATATCAAGAGTTCTAGTACATGTAACTGGGTAGATGTGTAAGAAAATTCCTAACGTGATGGTGAGCTTGGAGTTCATCTTTACCATAAAATGATCCCATTATGTTTTATCATTGGAAAATGTTGGGGTTCTAGTTTAGTGAAAAATGGAGGTGTTGCAAATATGTCAAGAGGTATGTCACATGTTGCTAGCAACTACTCTTAAGTTTTGATATTGAATTTTGTGGTTGTTTAGGGTAGACTTGTGTGTAAAATATGGAAACCATCTTAAGCGGACATAGGACTTCAACTCCTTTTCAAATCGCTTGCAAAGGAAATATAATCCAAGGCATAGGTTTTCTCATCTTTTCCAAGAAATGCATAAGATTTTGTAGGCTAGGATCATCTTTCCCATCCACCATGTTATGATGTCGTAATTGCTAATATAGTTCCTATCAGGATAAACTTATGGTTTGATCCAAATAAATCGTAGACTTCAACGAGAATCTAAATCAAAACTCTTTGGAGGACAAATACCCTCTGACTGATTTTTGACCATCAAATGTACTCACAAACCACGACCTATAAACATTGGAAAAACTATCTAAGTATCAGAACTAGATATCTTATGGCTACAATGAAGTTGAGCGAGATTGAGTTGAGTTTTCAACATAAGCAACTTCCTTTCCTACTCCTTACATTGCAAAGTTGCATAAAAGAGGATGCCATTTGGTCTCATCAATGCTAGTGCTACTTTCACAAAACACCCCTGTACTTGGATTTTAGAATTTTGAATGGGAAAGTTGCATTGTTGTGTACTATGGTTCCCTTGACAATGTGGGGTAAGTGTATCAAGAACTTAGAATGCACCTCGAATGACCATTTGTGTTCTTATTCACCACCCCTCTAGAGAGCCTTGTTAACCCTTTTTGCAGTTTTGGGAAGCCGCATAAGAACTCTAAAATTTGGGTCACAGAAGTTTTGGTGTTGGAACACATTTGGACCCTAAGCGAAGAAATCAAGATATCAACCTCCCTACAAGAATCTCAGAACCTTAATCCTTAGCAAACTATAGACCTCTTCCCCTCAAGTAAGAAAGGTATCACACTTGTTCCTAATGTGTAATGATCAAGTATAATGCTAAACCAGAGTAAACACATGATTCCTTAGAGAACAAATCCTTAAGAAAAGTAATAGCAAGCCTGCATGTTTGTCTAAATACTTCCTGGTTAAAAATCTGAAGTTATATAAATTAATTGAGGATAATTAGAACAGATGAAAAATGCAAATGGAACTCTAATCATAGGTAAAATGTTAAATGAAATAAAGTAAATAATGCATTATCCAGTTGTAAAGAAGAATGAAGGTTTTCATAGGTATTGTGTTAGCTTCAGAATAATTAAGGTCAAGATAATGAAAATAGGATTGTAATAAATCATGTAACCATGAAAATGGTGTGTCGTGGAAAGTGCCTATCCGATAAAGTACACTATATTGTAGTTAGATCGTTGTGTTGTACTTTGTCAAAATTTAGGAAGATAGTGGTTTTGTTGTGCATCATGTAATTTTCATTATGTGGTACGTGTGGAACCCTGTTGATATAGATATCTCAGGTCCATGTGAGTTATCCTAGCAAGATCCCATGTGGTATCGTGTATCAAGTAATTAGGTAAGACAAAAAAATTCCAATAGTTTTGTTGTTAATTTTTGTGATGTTAAATTGTGGGTGTGACATTATGACTCTATGTGACACACATTCTAGAGGGATCTGCCAAGGAAATGTCCAAACAATGGAGTAAATAATGGCCAAAAACTCACGGGGACTCAAAATAAAGGTCAAAGGGACCACGAAGGGGGGTATGCTGAACCATAGCTACAATTTCTAGTCTATGAAGAAAATCCTTCTCACTTCAGTTCCAAAGAGCTCAAACAGACTGTCAAACCTGAGGTATGCATAATATGCCCCTTCTGGGACACCGAATGAACGCACCAAACGTGAGGCTAAAAATTTCAGGGCAATTTTTTTTTTTAAGTGTGTAGACAAGGAGAAACAAAATAATTTGTTCTATACTTTTCATGACAAGGCTTGTGGAGGTCATTTCTCCTTTACTGTAACAGCTCATAAAATACTTCATGTTGGTTATTATTGGCCCACTCTATTCAAATATGCATAAAAATGGGTTGGTAAATGTGAATCATGCCAAAAAATTTGTTGAAATACCTAAGTTGGCTTCTTTGCTACTAAATCTAGTAGTGATTGATGATCCCTTTCAACAATGGGGATTATACTTCATTGGAACTCTTAACCCATATTCTAGTGTTGGACATACCCATGTGTTGGCTGCCACATAGTACTTCACCAAGTGGGTGGAAGTCATCCCAGTCAAGAGAAATACTTTCAAGTTAGTTTACATCTTCATTAAGGAGAACATATTGATCAGGTTTGGGACCCCAAACAAAATTGTGACTGAAAATGCTTCCAAATTTTCTTCTGCTAAGATGATGGACTTATGCTATGGGTATGGAATCTCACTTTCTCATTATTCATATTACTACCCTCAAGGGAATGGATAGGTATAATCAACAAACAAGAACTTGGTGAACATAGTTAGGAAGATTGTAAATGATTCTCAAAGGAATTGGCATAAGAAGCTATATGATGCACTTTGTTCTCATAGAATTACACCCAAGAGACCAATTGGAATTTCTCCTTTCAAACTGGTATATGGTGTGGAAGTTAAACTGCCAGTCATTGTGGAATTTATAGCCTTTCATCTGATGAAAACCATTGAAGATTCAAGTTTCAGTAGCTCTTAAGACAAGAGAATTTTGTACCTTCAGAAGCTTGATGAGGACATGTTGCAAGGGGTTCACTGGATAGCATCTCAGCATTTGAAAGTGAAGGATTTGTTTGACAAGAAATCCAAACCTAGAGTTTTCCAAGTGGGAGACATTGTGCTGGTTTGGGACAAAAGACATGAGCCACGAGGAAGCCATGGTAAGTTTGATTCTCTTTGGCTTGGTCCTTTTAGAATCAAACATTTTTCTAGAGAGAACTCTTTTTATCTGGATTACATGGATGGTTCTCCTCTCCCACTTCCTTAAAGTGGGTAGTATCTAAAGTTGTTCAAGTCCTAGGTGCCTAGGTGGTCTTTCTGTATATTTTTTACAGTGTTTTGGTTTTGGGTTGTTCCTTTGTGTTTCGTTTCTATTCTTCCCTTTTGGTTTTTTTTGTTTCTTTTTCCCGTCTTGTGTGTGTTTCCTTGTATTGGTTTTCATTTTGACTCCTTTTCCCAATGGATAAGGCATGGGTCCTCATTCCTATATTTATCTACAGTTATTGATCTTTCCTTATGTCTTTTTTTCCAAGCCAAGTCATCCCCAAAAAGAGCTAGCTATTGTTATCCTCAAAATTCCCCTCTTTTGAAGTCAAGTTTCAAAATTTTGAGTTTGTTCCTTGGAGTATTAGATCATGCTAAGCCTAATATTATTTACAGTTTTCCCATTCATGGAGAACAATTTGAAAGTCAGGATAAATGGTGAAGTTTCTTTCCTTTTTTTTTTTCTTGTCGCAGTCAAGAATGACAGGCATATCTTCCCCGTTATTTTTTGCCCCACAATCCATGGGTAGTATGTGGGCATATCTAATTAAATGTGGTTTTTACATGTTTCAAGCATCAGTGAAAGCCTCCACATGTCCAAATGGTGCAACTCCAGGGGCATGGTCTAAGGGAGAGTCCTCAAATAATCGCAGGCTTTCTGCGTGTCCTAGGTTCAAAATGAAGGTAAAATAAGCTCAAATCAGCTAAGTATGGAAGGTTCAATTGACGACACCACGTGCCTCATTAGTGTAGATTCAAGAGTAAAAGTTGGGGGAAATTCTCAAAATTGTGCATGTCCTCCACATGTCTCAGGTCCAAAAAGAGAGAAAGTCGATCGTTAAAATTGACTAAGTATGGGTGGATTGGCAGAAGTCTCCATGTGTCCTAACGGTACAATTTCAGAAGTGAAATCAAAGGGTCGATCTACAAATAGTGTCATCTCATCATGTGGTTAAATTCAATGGGGAGATAGAGGGTGTCTTTGAAAAGTCCAAGACTGGCAGAAGGAGACATGTGTCAGCTCGACACAATTTCAGGAAGCGTTTCCAAAACGGAAACTCAAATGAGCGCTAACCCTCCATGTGTCTAGGGGTCAAAATAATTCAAGTAGGAAATAGACCTAAATCAGAAAATTATAAAGGAACTGGTGGATCTCCCCATGTGTTAGCCTAGCATAGCTTCAAAGGCAAAAAATACAAAAGGCATCCACAAGCCCACTCCAATCAATTCCTTCCACGTGGATGGCCCAAATTTAAAGTTAGAAGCAAATTGACCCCATGTTTTAACTTGTGAAATAATGTAATGGCCATATATTTGAAAAATAAGTTTTTCTACCATTAACGTTTCTTTGCAAATCAAGAATTCAAGAGGGTGCAAATGATTGGAATAAGTTGTAACCATCTCTTGCGAGCTATATCACGGGATTTCAAAGCCATTGTATGGGTTGGAATTTTGATATTCTGAAACTGTAATTTCTAATTGGAATAAATAAATACAAAGGTTTTTCCCTTTTTCCTCTGCTTTCTTTTTCCTTCTTGGTCTGATCTGTGAATCATTTAATCCCTACATGCTTATAAACTTTGTGTTCTAGTTTACACAATCTCAATAACTTTGACTCTATGGATTGTGACTATTAAAAATGTGAATGGCTCTATTCTATATCTCATTTTCTCAATACATATAGGTGTTTTCTCTGTCATCTCTTTTCCCTAAAAGTATTGTCTTCCTCTACCTCCCTCCTCTCTTCAATGTCTTTTATTCTCATGTATTGATAACTTTCCAGCCATAAAACACATTTCAAGATATCAGGAAACCACCGTTGAATGAAAGATTGTATATTTGTACATAGGTTTTGCCCCTACTTTCAATAAGGGAACCTCTCCCATTAAAGAGGAGGGACTTGCTTGTCCCCTGACTGTGGTTTCATTCCAAGTGTAAATATGAAACCCAACAATTGTGCATGCCTGAGAGGGCATAAAATTGATTTTTTCATCCAATTTTTTGATGGATTTCAACAATCCCATATTTAGGATACTTGCGAAGGTATTTATCAGCTTCTCCAAGCTTTGCATCACCTTGTAGTGTTCAACAACATACCCATCTATTTAATTTAGTAGTGCATAATGTAGATGAACAAGAGAAAGTGCATTGATAGTCAAGCAAAAAGTAGATTTGAGGTCTAGACAAGAACTCTGAATGGATTAAAAGAGTTAATGAAGTATATATAATTTAATTCATTTCTCAAGGATCATCTACAAACCAAAGGTTTAGATTCACTTGTTATACCATGCTTACACAATGGAACTGATTTTATTATTATTCAATCACCCCCTTTTTCAATTAAATGCCCTCCAATCTCTATTAATTAAATTAAGTAATATTAATTAATTAATCATTGAAATATTTCATATGCCCAACTATCCCATCCACAATTAATCTATTAATTAATTAATTCTTTAAATTTATATTAATTAATTAACTCATCATGCCCTAACTAACTTCTATTTTGGAATGCTTTCATTCCAAATATACACTCCTATGCATCCCTATGCTTTTTCTAACCTATCCTTATCTCCAACTCACCTACACCTCATCCTAAAACAACCCCTTCCACCTAATGCTTTAAAGCATTTGGCCAACTCTTAAAAAAGAAGTGGAATCACACCATGGTAAAAAATAGAAAAAAATTCCTATTGGGGAAATTTCCCCAGAATCAGTGGTGACCCAGCCTGGTGCCACCTGACCCTATAAGACTTTTTTCTTCCTTTCCATTCATCATCAGAAAATTGAGTGCAAACATCTTTTCTCGTAACCTACAGACAATATTTCATGTCTGAACATTCCAGAAGCCATTACAGACCTCCCATACCTCCTTGCAATGTGCATGCGTCAATTGTGATCAGTCTTGTTGTGAGATTGTCACCATTTTACATATGCTTTAATCAACTTTATCATATTATCTTGTATTTTTTGTGATTAACCTTTTACAGGTTTAGATCATCAACAACAGAGCTCACAGCCTTCGTCATCAACCTCTTTCTACAAATCTACAATTGCAGGTTGATCCATCTGGCTCACCTTTTCTCAGCCTTATCAATCCTGACGCAGTCATTGTCGACCCTCATAGATCGCCGTCAACTGAGCCTTATATCCTTACCTTTTCTATTCTAGAGCCATCCCAGTCCCTACATGTGCTTACCCTCTGTTCCAGATTTCTAATCTCTCATCTAGTCTCTTTGTCATAGAAAAATCAACCTATTTACAGCCTAGTCGTCATCGACTAGGGTCCTGGTTTCAATCCCCATCCTTAGTCCTTGTTTCTTATATTCTCCCTAGTTTCTATTCCTCTATATTTCCTCTACAGGTTGACTCCAACATTTCTAGGCTTTTACAACTTCTAGATTACACTCTGATTCTGCACAGTCTACATATTTCTCTCATTTTCCTGATCCAACCCCTCAGGTCGTCGACTTGTCTTTGCATAGTCTGGGTCACCATTGACCCAGACCAGGTAAGCTATCTTTTTAGTTTAATCAGTTAAATATCTTAAATCAATCTCATATCCTTTCAGATATTTATATAATTTATTTCTGCATGTTATTTACATTCTTGATCTATTTCCATCTTTCTAAACATGGGGGTTGACATCCACCAAGGAAGCTAACCACTTCTTGGATCCACATTGTCTGGGTAGCCCCCACCATACATCTATCTAATCCAATCCATTTTAGTTTTCAGTCTTTTTTAGGCAGCAAAACAATCCATCACTCAGCCTGTATCAAGCATCAAGCATTTGAGGTAACATAAATCCTCTATCATTTATGATTGTTAGTTTCTTTAGTAGCTAGTGCATTCATTTACATTAAAGAATGAGAAATTTGGACAACATTCCTGGCATGCCTAGTGGGACCACCCTTTAGGTGGTTTCTTTCTTTTCTATATAGATATTTTTTCTATTTCACACTAACACCACAGTGAGAGGCCTTCCTTTATTGCTTTCTCGGTTTGTGGCTTGGATCGCTCATCACTCAAGAAGTGCAGATAAATAGGAAAAGTGTTATCTAGGTATTCCACTTTTTCCCTATTTACTCCTTTTTGCATTGTACTTTCCTATCCCTGTTTGTGTCCTCATCCAATATCACATTTCATTTTGGGCTTAAAAAGAATATTATTTTTACATCCTGCTTGCCCACATAGCTTAATTAGGGGTTTAATCCTCTACATCACACATCTTATCACACACATCCTTAAACCTCACAAAACAAATTAACACATCAAAACATCCCTTTACCTGGTCTTCTAATTGGGATTTCATCACCCAACAGTAAACCACCTCAAACATTCCCTAACCATAACAAACTGAAACCAACATAGTTTCCTTCTCCTAGGTACCTGGTTAACCATCCCCTTTTCTTTTCCACATTCTTAATAATCAAACATAAAAGAAAAAATGTCTTCTTTACTTTTCTTGGGTAAAACCTATTTTCATGCCCATAGTCACTCATTTAGCAGCTAAAAGAAAGGAATTTTTTTTTACTTCCAATGATCCCTTGTCTCAACAAATGTTCTCTACAACAACCACCTCATATGTACCCTTGAGCACTCAACCACTCATTGACGTCTCTCAACCAGAGCTTTTTGTTCACACTACAACTTTAGGAGAGACCAATCCATTCTTTTACCATCAATCTATCCCATCTAGGCCAGCCACCCCACCATCAGTCTGATCAGAACCCTCTGGACCACCTAAGGTCCCTCTTGGTGATACCATGTTTCAAGAACTTCTGGATGCCAATCCAGTTACACTTCAAGATTATCTCCTTAGGAGATCAACCCAGATTCCCCCAGATGGACCACCACTCCAACAACTCTATCCCTATCAAACCAATCCTCAAGCCACCCAGCCTACAGCTAATGATATTTTTGTAGCCCATCATTCTTCCTCTACCAATCCTTCTACTCATCAGACTACCCAAATAGTCATTCTGATCCCTCACAATCTCCCGTTGATCAACACAACAATCAACACTACTCTTCCCCTCACTTCTTTGGTCACTATCCCCATTAGTGTCCCTACTCAATATGCCCAAACATCATATCCCTTGTCTGGGAAGTATGATCTTCTTACATCCAACATGCCAATAAATACTTCTCAAGCCCCTTTCATGGGTGCTTTACATTATGCAATATCTAACCCTTTTCAACAACAATATCAACTTGTTCATACCCACATTCCTACTCAGCACCTGCCACAACAACCTGCCCAATCCCAACAATCCTATCATCTTCCCATCACCCAACAATAGTTCTTTCAACAACCACCCTTTCAATCACAACCCATGGCTTACCCCCAAAAAATTCCCAGACACTAACACATCTACAAGTTTATCAAAAAACCCATCCAACCACTTCTTACATGCAACCACCAACCCTCATCCCCCAACATACTCTTTCAAATGATCCCATGCATGCCCTTGTAAATAGGTTAGCCAACCTTGAAGCTGCAACTTTAGGGACCAAGGTCTCATTATCATATGAGAAAATATGCAATGAGCCCATTCACCCATCCATACCAATTAAACCATATCCTCTACACTAGGAATTGCCAAAATTCACTAAGTTCAACAACAAAGAGGATCCACAACAACATCTTCATGCATTTAAACATGCATGTTATCTTATTGTGCATGATCAGGACTTGATGCTTCACACTTTTCCCATGTCCTTGGTTGGTACCACCTTGGACTGGTACAATAACATCCCCCAATATTTAATATTTTCTTTCTCCCAACTCGTGCAGTTATTTCTAGAACATTTTTCGATTAACATTGCATGAAAAATAACTATCAATGATCTATACACCATCAAAAAATTTGAAGATGAATCCTTTACATATTTCATTAAATGATGGTGCCTCACTATAAGCCAATTATCCTTTCCTCTTCTACAAATTGATCTCATCGAGCTCTTCTCATGTTCATGTGTGATGCATATATCTTCAACTTTACGAATCCAATCATTCAAACCTTTGACGAGGCCTTCACCATGGCCCACAAACTTGAAACATGTGCCCTTGAACAGGGCCATTTAAAACTCAAATCAAATAAACCCAAACATGAGTTTACTAAATCATCCACACCAAATGACAAATCAAAGGTGACAGCCAATGCCCTGGTTGTTAAATCATCTCCCGCATCTACATCTAGCACATGGACTCAACAAAGAGTCACTCAACCAGCACCCAACTACACCCCCTTGGGGAGTCATATAATATGATATTTGAACAAATTAATGACAACAAACCTTGTCACACTTCCTCCTATCTGACCAGTTGATGAGTCAAGACCAAAACCTGTATGGTATCATGAAGATCATTACTACAAGTATCACCAAGTCCAAGGCCACGACATAGAAAGATGTCATACTTTCAAGGATTTGGTCCAAAGACTCATTGATCAAGGTGATCTTCAAGTCAACAATCCAAATGCCTCACCCAATCAACCCCTTGACATTTTCAAACAACCTTTCCCAAATCATACATCGACTAAGCCAAGCTACCACTTCTACCACAACCCAAGCACCTAATGCTCATACTATAAACACCATGAACACTAATGATCAAGAACCTATTCCATCCACAACTTCATAATTGACCACCTCTATTCCCTTTTACATCCTCCCCACATATTTTACATCTACATTTGTCTCAGAGTCTACTCCTACATCTACAACTACTAGAACCCTATTAGAAAATATATCATTTATGCCCTTAGAGACATTCATGAAACAACCATTTCAGCCTATTTCCACATCCAGGGTTGGTCCTTCATCAACTTCCTTATCCACCTCATCATCCACTTCATCCACTCCAGTAGGCTTGACCACCTCACCTATATCTATTCCACCCTTGCCCATCATACCATCTGTGGAACCCATACCGGTCCCTCCTCCCACTCTCTTACCCATACCAACTACTGTGGTTACATCCACACCACCTACTCCTTTTATCCCAACTCCATCATTTGAGGAATGTTTAAAATAACTTTACCTTGCAATGACCTCAAATGTCTCTTTTATGTCATCAACACAATCCCCTCAATCCCCATCTTCCATGGATTGTCTCAAACAAATGTTGTTTCATGTACCTGAACCAATCATAGCATTACCATCTGACTCCCCAGTTAAGATTGTTGATGCTCCTCCTGATAGTGTGTCCCCACATAAAAAACCTATGATCCCTCCTAGAGGTAAACCATCTAATCCAAAATCATCTTCTCCAGAACCACAAACATTTCAACTGTCAATCCCAGATCATCATACACCAAAACATAAATCAACAGTAAAACTGAATCCAAATCATCAAAACATTAATAAATTTGGGTCTTATCTCAAACATCTGAATTATCACATAAGACATCTTCTAGCACTCTAGTTAGATCATACACAAATATCTTCCAACACTTACTGCAAACCTCTGCAATTACACTTCCTCCTATCAAGGCCTTTGACCCAAAAGGAAAGAAGCCTCTATGGTTCAATCCTAACCTTATGTGTGCCTTTCATCATACCCCTGGACATGATATTGAGCATTGTAGAGCACTCTAGGCCATTATTCACAATCTCATTGAAGAGGGGAGACTTTCCCTTGGAACGAGTCAGTCCTTTCCTTCCATATCTAGTCCAACATTGGCTATTTCACCTTTTGGAGATGACTCATCCCTAGTGATGACTCCTCCTTTGTTCATCAATGTAGTTTGAGTAACCACTCGATCTAGCCACATGTGAGCCCAAATCAACCTCTAAACCAAAGGCCAAGACCTTCATCACCATCCCTCCTCCTAAGGAGTTGGCCACATCATCAAAACCAAAGGTTTCTATTTTAGCAGCCCCTAAGCCTATCGAACAAAGTATCGTTAGACAACTTCATCAAGCCCGGGTCAAAATGTCATTCTACAAGATCATCCAAAGCTTTCTAGATCACAGAAAGACTCTTATTTAAGCCTTGAAACACATTCTGACATGTGATGATGAGGCTTAGTCCTTCGCATCCTTGTAGGAGCACTTACGGATTCTACTACTATATCATTCAATGAGACTGAAATTCTGGATATCCCACTGGAAGAACATGACCTTCCCCTCTTTATTATGGTTAGGATCAATGATACATTCATTTGATGGTCCATGATTGATAGTGGGGAAAGTATTAATATCATCCCTTCACATATTTTTGATCAACTTAAGATTCCAAAGGAATCTGTCACTCAGACACCTGTGGTCCTTCGCTCCTTTAATGATGCCATCTCTCCCACCTTGGGAATGGTTCATCCTTCCCATCTGTTGGTGAGAATCTCATCCATCAGACCTTTTATATCATTGAAGGATAATTTCAATATAATGTTCTCCTTGGGTGACCATGGATCCATGCCATGCGTTGTGTCCCCTCGACACTTCATCACTCTTTTAAGTATGAGCATGAGGGAAAAATATTGATGCTTCCTGGGGATGCTCCTCCCTTTCAAGGATGCAACATGACTTATAGACCAAATGACATGCTTATCCCTAAGGATGATCCATCTACACCATCCACCAGTTCAACCATTCCCTCATCCAAACTCCCTAACAAAGACTCCCTAGATGACGTGGTAAAAAAACTTACGATGGGGGAGTATCACCTTCTCATGCTTAACACCCTTCCCACTCCCAACCATATTGGTAGACCCAATAAGGCACCTATGTACCAACTAGACATCAGAGACATTGTTCCTTTTGGTCCCCCACATCGTCGCACTAATATTATTTATGGTGGTTTTGATATCCCCCTCTTCCCACATCGATGATATTCCACATGCCAAGCTTTATACTGGTGGATTTAGATTTCTTGACAACCCATATTTTCCTATAACTATTTCCATCATTGTGCATGGAATGGATTTGGCTTAGGCTGTTATGAACATGACCCACATGGTCTTATTCTTGATCAATGTCATAAACCTTACGAAAAATTTGGGTTAGGCTATAAAGAGAGATACTCTGATCCCATCCCACCATATGAGATACTCATGGACATGCCTCCTCCACTCTCCTTTTCTTTTCAAACTTTTGAAGATGAGGGCATATCTTCTCTACCTTCTCCATCTTTTCCAACCCTCGAGGATCTTATCATGCTCAAAGATATGGACATACCTTCTTTACTTTCTCCATCTCCTCTGACTCTCGAGGACATGAACATACCATCCCCATATTTCTTGACTCTTGAGGACATGGAACTGGATGACACCATTTCCATTGCCTCTGACTTTTTTTTAGTCTCCACCATAACTTTGGGACTGGTCACCTATCAGTGTGACAATCAGGTTAGGTCCCTTCCTCTTTTCCATCTAGAGATGATAGAAGAAGATTCTTCTACCATTGATGTCCTTCAATGTGTTGATGATGATGCCATCCTTTCCCACATGGGGGTAGAAGATTCTTATCTTCAGAAGACCTTACCATCTGACTCACCTACTCTTCTTAATGAAGCCACCATTGATGTCAATATTGGGACTCACAGGAGCCTCACATTCTCAAGGTGGGCCAATCACTTGATCCACATGAGCTAGAATATTTCACCACATTCCTCTCCCATCATAGCCAAGAATTTTCATGGTCATATTCAGACATGTCGGGTCTTGACCCCTCTATCATCATCCACAATATCATCACTTATCCCAATGCTAAACCTGGTAAAGAAGAAGCTTCACTGCATGCATCCTGCATTGCTCTCCTTGTTAGAGAGGAGTTGCAATGCCTTTTAGCAGAAAATTTCATCATTCCCATTGACTATCCCCAATGGGTTTCCAACATTTTCCCCATCACTAAAGCATCAGGAAAACTATGCATATGCACAGAATTTTGGGATCTCAATCTCACCTTCCCTAAGGATGACTTCCCTCTTCCAAACATTGATCAACTTGTGGATCTTACTGCAGGTCATGAGATGCTTTCTCTCATGGATTTTTTCTCTAGTTATGATCAAATCCTCATTGCACCACAACATCAACACAGAATCTCTTTCATCGCCCCTTGGGGGACCTTTTCTATCGTGTCATGCCCTTTGGTTTAAAGAATGTCAGTGCAACTTATTAGTGGGCCATGAATTGCATCTTTCATGATCTCATCCACAAAACCATTGAAGACTATGTCGATGATATTTTAGGAACATCTAAGCATCCACGTGACCATATTTCTATTCTTGGCTCCTTTTCGATTACCTTATCTACTTTTTCCTTCATCTTAATCTAACTAAGTGTGTATTTGGATTCTTAATTGGAAAAATCCTTGGCTTTAACATTTCTATTAGAGGCATGAAGTTGACCCTGTAAAAATTAAGGAAATCATTGAAATGCCTCCTCCTTCCAATCTTAAGCAACTTGCAGCCTTCAAGGCCACCTTCAATCTGTCCATCTGCCATTTCATCTCGTAACTTTCGATCATTGTCAACCTTTTCATCACCTCCTTCAGAAGGACATTGAATTTGATTGGGATCATGATTGTTAAAAATATTTTGATGACCTTAAATAGTATCTTCTATCTCCACCAGTTCTCACACCTCCACATGTGAGGGGGAGCCATTTTATTTGTATATCTCTGCCACTAATCATGCTCTAGGAGCCATGCTAGCACATCATGATGACCAAGGTCATGAGTAAGTCATTTATTACATCAGTCACACTCTTCATGACTATGAGACCCACTACACTGAAGCCAAAAGGTTGTGTTGCACCCTATTCTTTGCTACATCTAAGCTTCAACATTATCTTCTCAACCACAAGACTTATGTCATTACTAGATTTCATCTTCTCAAGACATTGCATTCTAAACCTTATCACAGTGATCACGTTACTCGATGGCTCATGCTCATGGAAGAGTTTGACCTTGAGTTTATTTCTCAAAAATCCATTAAGGGACAAGCTATTGCTGACCAATTGGTAGAAGCCCCTCTTCCTAGTACACATCTACCTCATGAGAAATTTCCAGATGAATCCATTAATCAATTTCATCATGAATATGACACTCTTAAATTCACTCTCTTCTTTGATGGCTCAAAATGTCAGCAAGGGGGAGGTGTTGGCATTGTTCTCATTCCTCCTTGGGAAACTCCTATTCCCCTCACATATAAACTCAATTTTGAGTGTACAAATAACATGGCAGAATATGAAGCCCTCATCTTGGGTCTTGAAACCACCATCTTTTTAGGTGTTCAAATTCTTGACATCTATGGGGATTCTGAGCTCATAATCAAACAAGTTACAGGTGAATATCAATGTAAAAATGATACTCTTCAAAAATATCATGACATTGTTCATCTTCTTCTTGAAGCTTTTGAATCTTACACCATCTAAGTTGTTCCTTGATTGACAAATCATTTCGCTGATATGATGGCATCCCTCGTGGCTCTCATCCCATGGACAATAGAGGAGTCCAAGATCCCTGTTTTCATTCATCACCATGACCAGCCTTTTCACGAATTACCTCAGGTTAATCTTATAGAATCTAATTCACCAGACCTTTGGTACTCTCAAATATTTGATTATCTATCCAAATCCATCCTTCCTCCTGATCTCTCCAAAAATGCTAAGAGGTATTTTCTTCAGTGTGCTCACCGCTATGTGATCCTTGGTGGAATTCTTTATAAATGTGGATTTGATGGTGTTCTTCTCTGATGTCTCAAATCCCATGAAGCCTCTTGAGCCATCCAGGAAGTCCATGATGGTATTTGTGGTGGAAACTTTAGTGGCTTAGCCATTGCTAAGTGTGTTCTTCATCTTGGCTATTACTGGCCTTCCCTCAATCATGACTGCTGTGAATATGTTAAGAAATGTGAAAAATGTCAGCAACATTCCAATCTCATTTGTATTCCTAGTCAAGCTTTGCAGCCGGCTCAGGACCTTTGGCCCTTTTCACAATGGGGCCTTGATCTTATTGGTCTTATTAATCCTTGTTCTTCACAACAACATCACTCAATCATCACTGCCACTGAATATTTCACCAAGTGGGTGGAAGAAATCCCACTCACCTCAACTAAATCTGGCCCAATCATTAATTTTATCTATCAACACATTATCTTTCATTTTGGCATTCCTCACAAACTTGTTATGGACGATGGAAAGTCCTTTAAAAATAAATATCTCAAGAAAATTCGTAATGATTCAACATTCAACTCATCTTTTCTTCTCCATATTATCCCCAAGCTAATGGCCAAGCCTGAAGCTACTAATAAAACTCTTAGAGAACATTCTTTCCAAAACAATTGATCAAGCATGTCATAATTGGCATCTCCAGCTTCCTTTCACCCTTTGGGCCTATCGTACTAGCATTTGTACCTCCATGGGGGCTACACATTTTTCTCTTGTTTATGGCTCTGAAGCCATCCTTCCTCTTGAAGTTCAAATCCCATCTTTGCATGTGTCCCTTCGTGACTTCATCTCTGATGAAGATTATTGCCAAGCTCATCTAGCACAACTTGAGATACTAGATGAGTGTCACCTTCTCGCTCTTGAACACCATCATGTTTATCAGGAGTGCATCAAATGTGCTTACAATAAGCACCTTAAGGAATGTGAATTTAATGTTGGTGACCTTGTCCTCAAAGAAAATCAGAATGTCACTACTCTAGAAAGGAGCCAATGTGGAAATTTTTCCCCTAACTGGATCAGACCATACATTATCATGCATAAGTATGGGTCAGGAGCCTATCATCTAGCCTCCCTTGATGGTAAACCAGAAGTGGAACCACTTAATGCATTGCACTTGTGACCATTCTATTGTTAGCACATTTACCAATGTGCCCTTAGTCATGTCTTCAGATCATTCCTCCATCTTAGTCATTTCCATTTCTCATTGTGATGATTTGGAACTATGTGGTCTTCCGTCACTTCCTAGATGTGACCTTAAATATGGGCACCATGGCTCTTCCCATAGCATTTTCCTTATGGATAGGTTCTCCCCTTTGGTGAGAACTCACAATCATCACATCCATCTCCCTCTTATTCACCTATTGGAACCATGCAAAGGGTCCAGGGGTGTCTCTTGTACATCATTTATCCCCTCCTCAGTGGTTTACTTAGCTAGTCCAGCTCTCCCCCATGTAAAAATCAAAATTCATGGATGCTTAAATAAAAATTCAAAGTCATCAAAAATAGACTGATCCCTCGAAGGACAGTTGTTCATGCAAAAAAAGAAAAAAAAATCAAAAGCATGAAATCAAAATCAAAATAAAAAATAAATAGACTGATCCCTCGAAGGATGACTATCATTTATTCTTTCCATCTATATATTGTAAAAAGTAGACCATACCCTCGAAGGATGGCTACTCCTTATGGAATTTGAAGGCTTCCCACATTGATCAACCTTCCATTTTATCAGCATCCTAAGAAAGCTTCCCGCATTGATCAACTTTCTCTTTCCCCTTCCCAGAGCTGGGGCATAGTTTTAGGGAACACCACTTTTGGAGAACCCTCTTTCCTCTGTACAAGTGCATCTCAAACCCCTTTTTTCATGTCAACATTAGGTTTATGAGATCATCTCATCCATTGTTTCCTTATGATCTTTGAAATGACTAACTATCATTGGTTATTTTCTAGCATTTTCTTTGGTCACATGTGCCTTGCGTTACCCAGGATCCTTTCTTGTTTACCTCCAATGTGGTTGGAGGCATGTTTTCCCTTGCATGCTCCTTAACAAAATGTAGTCTCATTTGTACCTTTAGGTCACTATGCTTACATTGTGCCTTATCTACTTTTAGTCTATCTCCCTCACCAAAAGTCCCATTGGGCCATACTTATATCCCTTTTTTGGGCATATGTTATTTTTCCAAAGTCCACATTCATGGCCATATTATATATTCTCCCTTTTTTCTATTTTCATATTTGAATCCTCTCCTTCTCATTTCAAAGTCCACTTTATGGCCATTTTCCCTTTTAGGGAATTGTCTTTTCAATCTCGAAGTCCACTTCGGTGGCCATATTTACTCTTCCTTTGGGAATTTTACCTCAAACTATCCTAATCTAATTTGTGCACAAAATCTACTTTGTGTCTATACCCTTTTCCCCACTTGGGGCATATTTTACTTTTTTTTTGCCTTCATGGCCATACTTTCCACTCTTGGGGCATATTCTATCTTCATCCATATTTTTTGGACTATTCCTTCTTGGCCTTTTCATGTCCCATTGGGCACCATACTTTTTATCCTCGTTCCTAGTGAAATGCATACCTTTCACCTGATTCCTCGTGTATGAAGGATTTCACATACTTTTCACATATAGTTGCACATATTTTGATGACTTTCCCATGACCCATTGGTCATCCCAGCCTGCATCCATACTGCAGTGATCTTCACCCACTCACTGGTCTGTAGAACATTGTTGTCCTGTCTCTGTTGAGACCACAATTTTCCCCTACCGATGTGATATTGGAGTCACTGCCATAGTTTTTCATTATTATTGTGAATCCTTTTTTCCTGGGGCATTTTTCCTTGGTTATTCTTTCACCCATTTATTCAATCACCCACCCACCCTTCATCATCTACCTTTTTCAAATGTGTCATCGATTTTTCCTTGGCATCATCAATTCCCCATTTGAGGGGGATCTTATCATCAATCCTTTATCCTCATCCAACCCCTTTTTTTTGTCTTGTGGCTTGCTACCGCAAACCACTCAATAAAAAGGGCAAAATGTAGACACCTAATTTTGGTATATATGCCTTCATTCACCTGCATGTGCACATATTTTATTATTCATTTATTAATTAATTAAATGCCCATTTTTAATTAAATCCCTCTCCAATTAACATTAATTAATTAAGTCCCATTAATTAATTAATCATTAAATATTTATTAATATCCCATACATTAATTAATTAATTCCCTTTTATTAATTAATTAATTAACATCCACTTGCCCTAACTACCTTCTATTTTGGAATGCTTTCATTCCAAATATACATCCCATGCATCCCCATGATTTTTATAACCTATCATTATCTCCAACTCACATACACATCATCCCCAAATAGCCCATTCCTTCCTAATGCTGTAAAGCATTCGGCCATCTCCTTAAAAAAAAGGGGGAAATCATGCTAAAAAAACAAGAAAAATATTCCTATTGGGGAAACTTTCCCTGGAATTTGTGGTGACCCAGCCTGGTCACCACCGACCCTATAAAACTGGTTTCTTCCTTTCCATTCATCATCAGAAAATCAAGTGCAAACAGATTTTCTCACAACTTGTAGACAATATTTCATGCCTGAACATTCCAAAAGCCATTACAGACCTCCCATACCTCCTTGCAATGTGCATGCGTCAATCGTGATTGGTTTTTTGTGATTATTTCACCATTTTACAATGCTTTAATCAAATTTATCATATTATCTTGGTATTTCTTGTGATTAACCTTTTGCAGGTTTAGAGATCATCAACAACAGAGCTCACAGCCTTGTCATCAACCTCTTTCTAAAATCTACAATTGTAGGTTGATCCATCTAGCTCACCTTTTCTCAGCCTTATCCATCTCTTCACAGTCATTGTCGACCCTCACAGATTCACCGTATCAAATGAGCCTTAAGAGCCTCTTTCTTTTCTATTCCAGAGCCATCCTAGTCCCTGCATGTGCTTACCCCCTATTCCAGATTGCTAAGATCTCATCCCAGTCTCTCTGTCATAGTAAAATCAACCTGTTTACACCCTGGTCACCATCAACCAGGGTCCTGGTTTCAATCCCCAGCCTTAATCCATGTTTCTCATTGTCTCCCTAGTTTCTATTCCTTCATATTTCCTCTACAGGTTGACTCCAACATTTCTAGACTTCTGCAGCTTCCTAGATTGCACTCTGATTCTGCATAGTCTACATATTTCTCTTGTTTTCCTGATCCATCCCCTCAGGTCATCATTGACCTGTCTTTGCATAGTCTGGGTCACTATAGACCCAGACTAGGTAAGCTTGGTTTTGTAGTTTGATCAGTTAAATCAATATTAAATCAATCTCAATCCTTCCAGATTCAGTAATTTTCTATTTCTACATGTTATTTATAGTTCTTGATCTATTTCCATCTTTCTAAACATGGGGGTTGACATCCGCCAAGGAATCTAACCACTTCTTGGATCCAACATTATCTAGGAAGCCCCCACATACATCTATCTAATCAAATCATGTTTCAGTCTTTTTTAAGGATCTTGTTGCACAAGAATCCATCATTCAATGCCTGTATCAAGTATCAAGCATCTGAGGTAACATAAACCCTCTATCCCTCTTAGTTGGCTAGTTTCTTTAGTAGCTAGTGCATTCATTTACATTAAGAATGAGAAATTTGGATATATTTTAATACCAAAAAAACCAAATTTACTTTCATTGATTCAATAGGATGCCTAAGAGAGAGAAAAACAAGGTTAGAAGAATGATGAGAACTTTCTTGTTCTTTAACCTCTTACCTTCAAATTTTTTTGAAAAAATCAAGCCTGGAATGCTCTTAAAAAATTCCTTCTATGATTTATCTAAAAGAGTATCCATATTTTTTCTTGGATGCTAAGAAGACAAGGTGCTTGATTTTCATTCCTTAAGAAGCCAATTTTAGAAAAACTTGCATAACTTCAAAAAACCTCTTCAAAACTTGATGAAACTTGACATGAAGCACTTAAAGATACCTCTCTACAAACTCCATAGGTTTTTTTTCCATAAATTTTCCTAGACAATTAAAACCTATCTCATTTACCTCAACATTCACTGTCAGTCCTCAAACACATTTTTGGTGAACTTTTGAATTTTTCCTCTAGGAGATAAACTGAGCATTGTGATTGCTCATACATGCCTTAAAAAATTTTGTAGGCTCCTCCCATTCTGTACTAATCTTTTCATGAACTTATTTATACCCATACACCTCATTAGGCTCTAGGATTAGGTCTAAATGAGCAAGTTTCAACTAATACTTCCAAAAATTGACCTGAAGCTCACTTCAAAAGATCTTACACATGTTGAAACCAAAATTTATGACCTGTAGAACATCTGAGCTAAGCATACCAACTAGAACCATGCCTTTAGTGGACATCAATCTCACTTTCCAAGCCTATAGCACTCTGAGACCACCTTGAAAACCATCTTGAAAGCTCAAAGAACCAGCTTGAGACCACTACACACCACTGACAAACACTTATCTACATGACATTTCACTCCTCCTTTTCCATCAATTCCATGTAACATCAATGACAATACCATCTAATTCAATAGGATTCAACACCCTCAATAATTAGTCTAGCATCCACATACAAGGGCAAGGGACTGATACTTCTACATACACTTCATAGGACGGGTAGTTCATTATTTTATGTACACATTTATCTACATTTTCTACATCTACATATTTGCTTTCTATCAAGTGCGACATGCACAAGAGCCACCTAGGGAAATATTTCGACACACACACACACATCTAACTATATTGGGTCTGAAATGTAGTGTAAAGCATGGTCGTAATTTCACTTGTTTGATAGCCAAACAAAGTCTTACCCCCTCATTTACATTCTTTTCTTTTTGGGATTTGATGTTATTTTTAGGGTTTTACAGGTTAATTCTTTATTGCAGGTTATCAATAACATTAGCGATCATTGTGTGACATACTAGCAACAAGAAGTGAAGGACAACAAACATCTTGTGACCATCCAAACAAGGTTTCCTAAGGTTCTCAGTAGTCACATGCACCCAAAACTGGTCTCCAACACCTGCAGGTGTCCCTGTCCCATTCCAGGTGCCCTAGTCCATCATATTCTAGCACCCCTACATTTTTCTGGGTTTTATTGCAACACTTTGCACTTCATATCTTTCTAGTTCATCATTTTTTTTCACCTTCAGGATCATAGTGAAATAGCTAAGTCATTTTATCTCCTCATTTTCACTTAAGGTTTTAAATCTTAATTGCTTATTTTCTTTAGTCAAATTTTGTACTTCATTGCTTATTCATTTATTGCTAAATTTCAATCAAATTTAGGAATATATAAATTCTATATTTTCTTAATCAATTACTTCATTGAATTAGTGAATGGGTTTATGGAGAAACTTCATTGGGTGCTACCCATGCATGGGTAACATTTGGAGAAGTAAAAGCAATGAAAGTGGGTTTTCCTCCACAAGTACCATAGGTTATTTAGGTTTGTTGTGTTTCAAAGTTATAAATAAAGATGAATTACTTTTCCTTTCTTATTTTATGGAAATTTAATACACTCTACTATTGGAAGCTTCATCATGTGAATGTGTCCAATACTCAACCCCAAATCCTTGTTAAGCCTTTATTGTCCAATGGATAAGGCATTGTTGTACTAAAGCCTAAATTGAGATTCTAGACTTCCTTCTAATGCATGTAATCTTCATTTCATGCCATAAAGGGGAGGAAATATAGACGCATAAATGTTGGCATATAATATGTAATTGCATTTTAGTTGACAACCCTATTGAAAAATTTGCCCCTTTCACCTTCAAACATCGCTTTCATGCACATTGTAATCGCTTTCAAAGTTTGACATATCCTTGAGAAATCTCTATTTGGGAGCATCAGAATTTCATTATATAGGATATACACTACTTAGTCAATCAACAGAAATGTCATTAAACTCTAGTCCAAATGGTAGTATAATATTCAGTAAGAATTTTGGGATATTTTGACATAGTTTCTTGATCTTCCTATTTAGAACCATATTTTGGGACTAAAGTGTGTATCCTTCAGTTTGATTCAATTTTGGCCAAACAGTTTTTTCAACCACCCAGTGATCACTGTTTAGATTTCATATCTTTTCAGGTCATTGGAAAATATTCCATAGTAAAACTACTACATGTGAAACTAAATGATACAGTGTTTTCAAAGTATTTAAAGTAAAAACATCTCTAAAAATCTCTCAAAGTAGGATTTTTACACAAGATTTTTGAGCTAAAGGTTTTAGACACCTTCAGTGGATTTTGGAGCTTAACAAATTATTCACAACCTGAGAGAATATACCATCAATAAGTCTTCATCCATCCATAACTTGATTCAAGATTCATGTCGTTCTCATTCCTATAGAGCTCACTTGCAATCAATCCTAAGAAAAATTTAGGTACACACCTTACTATTATCTGAATCACTTTCATGATTTAGACTACTTAAATAGTTATCCATATGGATATCACAGGATTTCCAGGTGGACAACATACATTAGTATTGGCAAACTTCTTTTCAGAGTAGTGGACCAATGTATATGGTGAAGGAAAGTCTTTGACCCAGTAATAACAACCAGTGGTTAAAATGAATTTTAGACCATGGCTTCGGAAGTTGGCAGGGTATTTTACACTATTTCACACATAGGGTTTAAAATATGTGAGGTCATCAACAATTACAATGCAAAATGTACCTTTATTTGGGTGGTTCAAAGATAAAGTCAATTATAGAACATGAAGCACATAAGTAAGGAAAACTATGATAGTTTCATGACCGAATATGGGCACACTCAAATTTCTTATAGCACCATATAAACCTCATTTAGCTAAGTTTAGGAATCACATTTTAGAGAATCAATTTCACCTCCAAAAGTCATGCCTAGTCTTGAAAAGTGCACTTCTGCACTGTGCATGCACCAACTCCTATGCTTTTACACTTCCAGTAAAGTGCACTATCTCCACCATTGTGTTTTGAAAATTATTTTTGATTGTCCCTATAGACTCTCCAAAATTTCATTGATAGATATTTTCTCTTTGGAATTTTTATTAAAATAAGAATATCTAGTTTGTAGTATCTTTGCATGTCCTTTGAAACTAAATATGTACACTAGGAAGCTCATAAGGTTTATTTTTCTATGGTCATGATCATGTGATTGGAACATACTACAAAAAAACTGGCCATACATTCATACATAAGGTAAAATTTTATGCAAGTAGAATTTATTTTCATGGTGGTTAATCCAAACATAAAAAAACTTTATATTCATTAAGAAGTATTTTTTCCAACCATCATGAAAAACTAATATATTTTCCAATCTTAAAATTTTTGCACAATTGTCGATGTAAGAAAATGAATCCCCACGAGAGAACTGTCATTTCAAGTACTATCATAGAATATTCCTATCAATTCATAATATTATCAGTAATGATTTTTAAGATCAAAGAATATGTAAATAATGTTGTTAAACAATCAAAATATTATTCCTTTCTAAAAATAATTGCATTAACCATCATTATACAAGATAAACTTATATACTTGTCATTATCTCTCAAAAACGAGATATCCTTTCAACCATTGGAACATAATGTCGTTATCTTTCTGAGTGTTCCAAAATCCCAACTCAAAAACATCACTAGCAATTGAAAAATGTAATTTATCCCATAATGTAAAGAAAATTGCAAAACCTATTTCCCCTTCTCACTTTTGATATGTCTAAATTTTGTATAGCTTTGTCCACATAGCCAAATTTAGTTTCAAAATATCACTTTAAATAGATGAACCATTTCGATTCCATATTATAAAATCAATCGACAAATTTTAAATTGTAAAACTCACATAACCTCTGGGAATATACTTCGGAACATAATCAATCAAATCTACTTCATAATAGTTCGGATGGGGCCTACATCTATTTATACTTAATCAAAAACCAAATTTATGTCCAAGATATACATTACATAATCCACTCAAATTTGTAAATATTTGCACAATGGTTCCTAGAATCTTCATTTTCCATTTCTTAAATCATTAATAATATTCATCTAATTAACTGAAGTCTTAGTCAATTTAATATAAATTGAATTAAATCTAATTTCAGAGTAATTACTGTAATGAATCGATATACAAATGATAATGTACAATAAATACACAAGCAATGAACATGTAACAATATGAAACCCTAAGCAAGAAAGAGAGATAGAGGGACTTAGCTAATTTACGAGTGATTAGGAAGTGTTCTGGATTAAGTGAACTACTGAAATAGAATGGGAAGAACAGTGTCATTCAAGACTCACTAGAGGTTCTGGAGCTCATAATTGTGCATGAAAAAAGTACCCACAGGAGGACATGGGAGCACCTGCTAGCGATTTAGTAGTGTCATTGTAGATGCTCAGTGTCTGTTATTTTCTATGCTGTGAGGAAGAGCTTCGTTGTTTATCTCTATGTTTGTCACTTTGGTTCTCACTCTAATGTCGTTGAATGTACCTGTAACCTACAAAATAAATGTCTAGCTACACATACCCACAAACCACATCAAATCCTAAAAATAAAGATGTAGAATGTGGAGTCGAACTGACCCCAGTGGTCACCCAAAGAGTGAACTTAGTACCGAGCGCTACACTACATTTCAAACTCCATGTATTTTTATGTGTAAGTGTGTGTAATGATGCCCTAGGATGCCCTTTTGTAAGTTGCACAATGATAGCGGGCTAGATCTAGAATGTAAAAGATGTATTGAATCTGTGGATGAAATAAAATAAACTTCCCCTTCCTATGTTGTGTATGTAAAAGCATGCAACCCTTGACCCTTGAATGAATATGCTAGATGGATGCTTTTTAATGTCTCTTTGTGCCTTTGGATGCAAGCTTAGGTGATAGTAGATAATGCTTAGTGTTTGGCCCTTTATTTGAGAGATATATATATATATAAATATGTATATATATGATTCCCTTGAGTGAATTTCATAATTGAAAACTGAAAGGCCGACCCCAAAGTATAAAATATACCCAAGAAGTAAAAGAGACCTAAAAGAGTGAGAAAAGGGGAGAAAGGGTCAAGAGTTCCTAGGAAGGACATGAACACATGGGCGCTAGTTTCCTAACTGGGTGCTAGTGTCTGAGGTCATAAAATATAAATTAGTCAAATATCAACAATGTTATAGGGTGTGTAAGGTCAATAAAAGTATTAAGAATAAAAAGCAAAAGGCCTGAAAGACATTTTCAATTACTAGTTTTCTTGCTTAGGAATCATGTATATATTAGTATGTTCTAGGACCTAGAAATGTACCCAAGTGCATAGATTTTGTGTCTACATTTTTCCCCCACTTTATGTTGTTGAGTGAATACTTGATAGCATAAAGTAGATAGAAGATGTGTACCTTGTGATCCTATAGAGAAGAGTGTATCCGATAGTATGTCGAGTGGACAAGTGAAGTGTGAAGTGATCGCAATGTGAAGCATGGAGACTAGGAAAGGGAAGTGGACCCTAGGGGTGAAGTGTATGTGTAGTATCATGTTGTTGGAGGTTGTGCTTACTGATGTGAGCTGATTTTGATTGTGTATTAACGATTTAACTACAAAAGAAAAGTAAGAAAGTAGTCAAAGTTTCGTATATGAAAAATCAGAGTAATGCATTTATAAGTAAGTAAAGAGTGTAAATGTGTGTAAAATGAAAGTGTGCACCTGATATGTAATAGAGAGTATGAGATAGAAAGTTGTCTTCTTTACTTTGGAGATGTTGCTAAATTTTTGTCCAAATGGTGAGGTTTTTGGGTGATCTCATGCCAAGAGTGAGTTTTTTTGGGTGATCTCTCAAGAGTGAGTTTTTTTAGGTGATCTCATGCCAAAGAAAGTTTTTTAGGTGATCTCATGCCAAGAGAAGAGTGTTGGGGAGAGAGGTCTATATTTTCTCTCCTTCCATGATGCTTCCCAAATAAGCACCACTGTAGATGGTATGTCCTTGATTTGTTCCTTTTGTTTTGATTATTCTGATTTGTCAATTGATTGTAACTAATAGATTGATTTTGTAACTAGAGGAAAGTGCCTGCTACTAGAGAATTGATCTAAAAAATTTTGTAAACTATGTTGAATTGAGAAATTGATTATTTTTCCCCCAGGACATAAGTACCTAAGGGACACAAGAACCCACCGCTATTGTCCAAGTCTGGGTGCTAGTGTTTGCTCTGTGTTTTGGGCCCAAGTCTAATTCTGAGCCAATTTGTAACTATGTTCATGTGTTGATTGTGTATTGTGTTGTGTTATACTGAAGCTCTGAGTTTTTGTAGGGGTGATTTGTTCACCCAATAAATGCCCCCCTTATTTAGGGTGCAAGCAACAAATGTAGGAGAATTTGGTCAAAAGGAGAGAGCTTGATACTAATATGCATATATTAAGTAGATACCTATAGGGGTTAGGGGATGTGCATGGTAGAAACCAAGGCACATGCAAAAAAAGTAGGCTAGTAACAAGAGTAAGTAAAAATAATCTAGCATGCAATAGAAGATAATGTAACTAACAAGTTTGAAGACAAGATGGACCACAAAAAGTGGGTTTCAAACATGGGATATCACTCACAACATCACAACAAAATCAGGGCCAAACTAGCCAATAGCATACAATGATCAAATAAGACATAGGGCATATCCCGTAAATAATAGGAAATGAGAAGTGACAGATAGTAATGGTTGTATTGATCATGCAAGGCAAATGCTATACATGAAAAATCTGTTAGTATGTTAGAAAGATAAATCATATGTCAAAGCGTGTATAAATCAGTGACAAGTATAGTTATAGTGACTTGAAATAGTAAGTGCTGAAATGATAAAACCTATGATGTATAGAGTATGATAGTATCCAAAGTAGATGCCCCCAGGAGCCTCGAATGGACTGGTAAAGAGTAGTGTTGAGCATCATGCATCATGTATGAATCTATAATGGTCTGCATTCACCTCAAGATACCAAGTGAACATGCATGTGTGTATAGATAAAGATAATGACATACTAAGAATTCATCTAGCATAGTATGAAAAATGCAACATGCAAGTTGTATAAGCTAACAAAATTAAATGAAACCAAGATATTCAAATGCGTGTGAGTGTGATAGTTTGATATGCAAGGTGAAAAGATGGTACGAGCATCATTTCCCACTAGTAGATGTGTATGAGATGAGGTTCATTTATAAATGCTCCCCTCAACAGTCAAGAATGAACCATAGAACAAGAGTTCATCATTGAAGAAAAATGAATTGTTGTGGTAGAGTAGATGATAGAAAAATATGTATGTGAATCATAGAGCGTGAAGTGATAGATGATGTGAGGTTCATTGAAGAAGTGTATAATAGTCAAGTGTGAAGCACTAGAGTGGATCAAAAGAAAGTAGTAGATGTTATGAAAGATTAGTCATGAAATATTGACCGTGAAGTATAGCCATAGTAGATGATGGGAGGTTCATTGATAAAGTATGCCCTAAATAGTCAAGTTTGAACCGTAGCACTAGAGTGTTTCATGAGGTAATGATGGTACAATGTGTGTACCAATGAATTGATTATGCTTATAAATTTTGGACCTGAAGCGCAGAGCATGAAATGCAGTAGTAGACACTAGAGACAACTAGTAGTGATGGAAGGAGGGAAGAAAGTGCAATGCCCCCCAAGTGTGTCCAGTGATGGAGATATATGTGATGATGCAAGAGAGATATTGTGATGGTGATAGAGTTTGAAATGTGTCATAAGAAATCATATTGTCATCACAATGAGAGGTAGAAGAAAGAGTAGGACCATGGTTGGATTTTTGACTGATAGGAGGAAGTTTAAAGAGGTTAGATATAACAAGGTGAATTGGTTGGTCTCGATTGGTTGGTGGTTGCTTATTTGGAATTGGTAACATTGTAGAGGACTTGATAGGAGGAGGTGATGGGGTACAATTTTTTAAAGGTGGTTGTTTAGTTGGAATTGGTAATGTTGTAGAGGAATTGATAGGAGGAGGTGATGGGGTATGAATTTTATAAGGTGGTATGACATTGGAATTTGGATATGGGGTACATATTTTTGAGGTGACTAACATTGGGTTAAGGAACTGACTAGTAATTAGTGATGGCATGATGCTCATTAGACATGGAGGGATAGAATTCTGGATCCCAGTGGGATGTAGCAATTAGAGATGAACATGTAGTAGAATGTTGTGTAGCAAATGAAATAAACTCTTGACACTCAAGGTGCCTAATTATTCATTTAAAGCATAGAAAATCATTGTCATGATGTCCATTAAGTCTGTGATAATTTAAAAAATGAAAGACCTTGTATTTGGAAGACTAATAAGGAGGGTGGTAATGAGTAGGTGGACAAGTTGATCAACTGGTGATTGAGGAGCTCAGGAAGAATATCATGTTACTTAACATTTAGATCAAACTTTGAGAGGTGTTGGTAGTGGTAATACTATGGGATTTAGTTATATAAGCACATGTAGAAGACATAGGATTAGGATAAGGTGTAGGAGAAGAAATAGCATGGGCATGAGAAGCATTCTTAAGATTTTTGTATTTCAGATTTGAGGGATGCAATCATGGTTTCCATAGCTTGAAATTTATCTTTAAAAGCATGGTGTAAAGCTTGAATTGACTCTAAGATGGGTTGATTGGATGTGGGATCAGGACTGATAGGGTCGTCAGATATAGATGGTTGAAAATGGACACTTACTTGTGCAGGTGGCGTATTACAATGGAAGTACATAGTGTCTTGGAATTTTTGGAGAACATCTTTGCAAGGTGGGTACATTTCAAGCAATTGATGCAAGGCTACTGGAGAATATTTTAGGAACCATGAAAATAAGATCAGAATATAGTAGGCAAAATAAGGATCCAAGTGTTTGATCACAAGTGGGGTTCACAAAAAGATTTAATATAATTTGAATTAAATCTAATTTCATAGTAACTATTGTAATGAATGATATACAAGTAATAAAATAAAACAATGTTGACAAGCAACAAGCAAACAACAATATGAAAAACCTAAGAAAATGAGATATATAGATGACTTATATGGTTTCTAAGTGATCAGGAAGTGTTCTGGACTGAGAAACCACTAAAACATAATGAGAAGAGTGTCTTCAGGTCACACTAGATGTTCTAGAACTTAGAACTATGCAGGATAGGAGTTCCCACACGAGGACAGGAGTGCCCAAACCTAGTGACTAGATTTATGTTTTAGTGTCCTCCCAGTTACTCAAATTTTGATCTTTTTTGTGTAGGAGGAGCTTCGTTGATTATCCATGTTTGATGTTATGGACTGGATTCAATGTTTCCAACTATACAATAAATTAATGAAATAGATAGAGGGGTGATAGGTCAAGGAGGAATACTTGTTTGTGATGTTGGTTGAAGGTTGTGCGCGTGTTCTGATTTCCTTGATCCAATGTTGATTGTGAATACTCCCTTTTGGCTAGGAGGAACTACCTGTAAAATGTAAAACAATACCACCAGATAGAGTTAAATAAAACAACAAGTGGACTGCCTAGCAGAAGCTAGATTTGGGAAGCGTGATGCTTCCTGAATAGGCTTGTCAATCCACTTTTTAAATAACAGTATTAATGCTATCCAAAATAAACATGAAATAACAATCTTATTGGAATTGAAATGATTTAGGTATCTCATACAAAACAAATAAGAAAGGTCAGATAAAAGGTGATTGAGGTCAAAATGGGTCAGGTGATGGGCTGGTATTGGGTTGCAGGTCTAGTACAGGCTCTGGGTAAGGTCTGGTAAAGATTAGGAGTGATTCTAGGTTGTTAGGGAATGGGTATGAGCTCGTTGGTCTGAGGTATGTTTCCAGACACAGTAACCGACGTCAGTTGTGTGACCGATGCCAGTTTTACAGGATGACTGATGTCGGTTGGCTAACTGGCATCGGTAGGGGTAGTTAATAAAAATCTCTTAGAAATGGTCTTCAGACTCTCTGTGATTGCACAGAGGCTGGAAATGGTGGGGGTGAGGTCGTGGAATGGTCTAAAAGGTTCAGAGATGATTAGGATAGGGGAAGATAGGTGGAAGGTCTAGGTATGGTAGGGTGATAATTTGGTGGGAGGAAGGGAGGTGTACGGATGTACAGAAGAATAAATTACTAAGATGAATAATAAATCTTACTAAAAGCAAACAAAGATAAATGAAGAGATATTAGGTACTTACTGAAGAATGGGTCTGGAGAGTGCAGTGATGAGGACTATGATGGCAGAGATCTAGAGAGAAGAGAAGTTGTGTTCATGTCATGTATTTTGAACCTCCATGCTTCTCTATGTGAATTTGTGATCATGAAGAAGATGATGGATGTCAATGGTTGTTGGTAGTGTTCCCATGTGTTTTCCTTTTCCTGAGTGCTTCAAAAAATTTGAGTGCTCCAAGTCTCTATTCGTATGAGATCCTGAATCGAATGACCAACCTCAGCAAAGGATTTTGGAAATGTATTTAACCTAACCGATGATGGTTAGGGGACTGACGTCGGTTGAGGTATAACTGGCGTCAGTTAAGGCGGGAATATCTAGGTTGGCCAAAAATAGCCTGATTGTTGCTATTTTTGGCATGGTCTTCAATCTTCATCTGAGTCTCGAGTGATAGACCATGGAGGAATGAGTAAGAATCCTCTTAGGTTTGTTAATAGGAGTTAATTCTAGGTTTAGACTAAGTCCTAGTTGGTTAGGATAGGCTTAGACTTGGTCTTAGGTCATTAATGGGGTTTGAGTGGGTCATGGGGTGAGGTGGCTAGGTGAGTTGGCTGGGTGAGGTGGTCAAGTGAGGATGTTAATTAAATTAATTAAAGTAATTAATTCAATTAATCATGTGCACTATGGGATATGAATAGGTAAGGTATGGTTAATTTAATTAACGGGGTTATAAGGGTAGTATGACCTAATTTTGGTGTCTACATTTGCCCCTTTTGTATCACGTAGCTTGTATTGGTAAGCAACACTGAAAAAAATAGGAAGTGATTGCCCCATGTATGGGTGAGAGTGGGGTTGCCCCAAGTGTGGGTGAAGGTGATCCCCCTCAAACCAGGAACTGATGAGGTGTTATACGGAGTCGGTGAGTGGTTTGATAAATGTGTAGTTGGTGTAAGTTAAGGTAGGTGGGGAAGAGTATGGGTACTTTGGGGAAAGGGTAATGGTCAAATCGGGTAATAAGTAATAGGTCAGGGTTAAATCGGGTAATAGGTAATGGGTAATGGTCAAATCGGGTAATAGGTAATGTAATGGTCAAATTGGGGGTAATGGGTAATGAACAACACATGCACACATGTATAGAATGCAACATGGTACCAGGTTGAAGAGCTTGCAAACTCTACATCATCCAAGTTCGATAGGTTTATCTAAACAAGGTTGAAGTGATTCAGGTATCCAAGGTATAGGATATGGTCTGGAAACACAATGTAGGTTAGGTGCAGGAACGTTTAGGTATGATCTGGTACACCACGGGTTTGGTCAGGATAAATGGCATGGAAATAGGAAAGGTATGGTTGTTAGGCTAAAACAACATAGGTAACAACATCACAAGGTATAGTGAGTACACAAGTTCAATGGTCACAAAAAGTAGGTCAGGTCCAGGTAAATAGGTCATGGCATGGGTAAGGCCAAGGTATAGGTAAAATAACAAATCCCTAAATGTAATTAAGGAATTGTAGGGGTAGTTTAGGCTTGTGGGTAGGGTACAATGGGTGTTGGTACTGGAAAAAAGGTATGTGGTAGTAATGAGGTTAGGTCAAAATAGGAAAAACATGGAGGAAATGGTATTGGCAAATGACCGATGTCGGTTATAAGGTAACCGACGTCGGTTTTGTATGACTGACGTCGGTCATGGTGGGTTAGGGTTATAAAGTTAAAATTCCATATTTTATGGAATCATTTTTGTTGTTGACTTTGAGAAAATGGAAGAGCTGAGTGATTTGTGCATTTTTCGGGGAGGAAAAAGACAAGCTATTGTACCAGGCTGAGGTGGAGGTGACTAAGTGTTGAGAGGAGCTAGGTAGATGGGTCCACTAGTGCAGTTGGAGACGTGTGATTGGTGGAGAGGTGTGAGGTAGATTTTGGTATGGCAGAGGTGGGAGAGGGGTCGGGTGGACCACCGGCGCAGTGGCCAGATGTGCCACCACGTAGATGCCATCGAGATGAGGTAGGCGACGTTTTCTAGCTTGTTTTTTTCTCCAATTGTGTTTTTACAATGAAGAAATTTTTGGGTGGGAATGTTAATTTTGAAATATGGGTGAAAAATAGATGAAATATGGGGGGAGGAGGTCAAATATAGGCTAAGTAGGGGGAGAAATAAATGTGGGGTGTAAGTGTTCGGGATTAATTAGGATTGTAGGTTGGTTTTTGTCAATTTTTAAGAAATAGAGTAGGGGGTTTCAGGTTTTGGGGGTCATGACAGAGACCGACGTTGGTCAAGGTTTGGTGGCCGATGTCAGTCAGTTGTAGCCAACATCGGTCAAGACTAAGGTGACTGACAACTGGTTAATCGGAACCGATGTCGGTCAAGGAGAACTGGTGACGGTCAAGGAGACTGGTGTCAGTTAGGGTGAAAGAGGGACATGGGTAAGAAGGGTTATGCTTCAAAAGGAAAAAGAGGTCAAAAAGGGGCAAGTAATGTTGGTTGTAGAGGGGTAAGGGTAACATATGGTCATTGGCTAGATGGGTTAGGTGAGTAGGTGAAATAATGTGAAGGTAATGAGTCATGAGTGTAAAGGGTAGGAGGTTGGTATTTGAATTAGGTAAATGGGGTAAGAAGGATTGGTGTGATTGGGTATGGTGTTGGGGTTAAGATGTAATTGGAGGTAGTGAGGTCTTAACAATGTTGTGTTTTGTTGGATGCAGGCTAGGGACCAGCTATGTATGTGGGACAGAGTGCCACCATTATTGGTAGATATGTGGTCAAGTGTGACTACAGAGGAGTGGGAGCACATGAATGATGTTGGATTGATTGGGATCTGACGCTATAGGTGTGTAGCATGAGATCCTAGTTTGATGGTCACACTCATCGATAGATGGGATTTAGTGACCAACACTTTTCATTTACTGATGGGTGAGATTACTGTCACCCTGGAGGATGTATATAGGATCTTAAGGCTACCAATTGTGGGTGAGCGAGTGTATTCTATTTCTTCAGAGGCCTCTGTGGAGCCTATAGTGGTTGTGTTTGGGGAGGTGACGGGTGAGCTGAGGTACCATAGTGTGAGCCTCATCTACGGAGAGATGTATGCAGCCCATCCTTAGGAGACGAGGTTAGTTGTTTTGATAATGGAGGCAGCATGTTGTTTCTCCCTACCAGATGCCGAGGGTGGTAGATTCCCACGAGCATTGATGGGAGTGCTCTAGGATATGGTGGAGGAGTGGATGTATTTTGCATGGGCATCAACATTCCTGGTGCAACTTGTATAGGGAGCTATGGGCCTATGGGAGGTTACGGCAGTTTAGTTTGTGTTGCACTTTTCTTTTGCATTGTTGGGCATATGAGCACATCGTATGTGTACGTCTAGTTGGTTTTCCCTGACTTGATTGGTTCAGGTGTGGCTTGGTCAGAGTTGGCTATAGATGGTGGGTACCAGTTGGTGGGGAGCACAGGGTGGCTAGGGCCATGCATGATGTTTCATATTACAGGTGGGTGTTGGAGGGATTGTCTGGTGTGGATATTGTTTGGAGGCCCTATGTTGGCTATCCCTCATACAGGACATGGAAGAGGAGTTAGGAGTTATAATTACTCAGGTGGATATAGGGGCATCATGCCAGTGAGCATGAGATGATACCTATAGATAGGGTCAGATGACAGTTTGGGTTGCCACAAGATGTGCTGCCACCCTTCCCTCAGTATAGGAGAGATGACATGGAGAGACCTATGTCTCCACCATGACCGAGTGTGCCTATAGGGTAGGAGGTAGCAGTGGTAGACAATAGATTGATGATGTTGGGGTCACTGATAGATATAGGAAGTGGTGGGTGGCACAGCTACGAGTGGCACCCCTGAGGCTAGGGCAGCCAGACTTAGCCACCATCACAGTGTAGAGGGATACCTTGCAGGGTCAGGTGGCCACCCTATAGGCACAAATTATATTTTATAGGGGCAGCTCACAGGGTCAGAGGCACAGGTTTCCATTTTATAGGCTCAGGTGTTAGCACTACAGGCCCAGGTTACACAGGGACAGGCACCCATATGGTGGAGATGGAGATGGGGGACTGGTTTTCACCTTACAGGCATAAGTAGCAGGAGGTTTGCAGGGCCAGTTGGCCACTACACAGGCTCAGGTTGTGGCCTACAGGCCCAGGTTATAGTGCAAGCACCACCACAGGCTCAGGGATAGGTCCCATACTATAGGAAGTTGATGACAGGATAGGGTCCCAGGTACAGGGATGAGGACAAGGAGCACAGGTACAGGGTCTGAGGCCAGCCCTAGTAGGATAGAGCTCATAGGTTACTGTGAG
Organism: Taxus chinensis; assembly: GCA_019776745.2. Lineage (NCBI taxonomy): Eukaryota > Viridiplantae > Streptophyta > Pinopsida > Cupressales > Taxaceae > Taxus > Taxus chinensis. The sequence goes on from JAHRHJ020000954.1 coordinate 136,162, forward strand.
AACTATGGTACCACCTCAAATGGTGCCGATGGCAAGGTTCAGGGATGCCCTGAATGAGGCATGGTATTACCAGGACCATCTGAAAACCACAGGGATAGATGTCCCCTCCTATGCTGAGTACACAACATAACAGGCAATGAGTGAGAGGACTAGATCCTGCACTCATAGTTTAGAGAGCACAGGGGGCGGAAGAGCCTAGAGATAGGGTCAGGGTGAGGTGATGAGTTCATGGAGGCCAGACCTAGCTGTGGGTCAAGAGGAGATTAGACTGGGACCCATGATCAAGTGGAGAGATGCTGGTAGGTTTTGGGCTGGAGGTGAGGAGGAGGATATAGATGAGATAGGCATGGATATCAGATGGAGTGACAACTAGTCACCTAATATGATTTTTTAGTTGTCTTGTTTTGATATATACTAGCCTACGTGTCGATGATAGTGAGGATGTACATGAGAGTTTTGATATTTTGATCTTATAGCAGCCTATGTACTGAAGATGGTGAGGATGTATCTATGAGATTTTGAGATTTTGATCCTATACCGACCTACGTACCGAAGATGGTGAGGATGTATCTAAGAGATTTTTAGATACTTGTATGCATTTGTATTGGTGTACATTTATATTGATACACAAACTTTCATTGTTATAGATGATGATTTTTATACTATGGATGATTTTTTTATTGTGTATTGATGGAAACTAGGTAAATTAGGCATGCTTGAGTCAAGATCATGTAGGCATGGTTGAGTCTAGGTCGGTTAGGCACAATGGAGTGAGGTTTGGTAGGCATGGTTGAGAGGTGAGTTAGGCAGGTCAGGCATAGGCATGATTGAGTCTAAGTGAGTTAGGCATGGTGGAGTCAGGCATAGGTCATGTAGGCATGGTTAAGTTTAGGTCATTAGGCATGAGTCAGGTATATGAGTCTAGGTGAGTTAGGCATGGTGGAGTCAAGGTTTGTTGGTGTTGATTTAATTTCCAAGTTATTGGTAACATGGTAAATAAATGATGATGTATATGCAATGTCATGGTGTAAATTTTCAAAATATTTGATATCATGGAAAGGTGAAATGATTAATGTATGATATGATGATGTAAGAAATAGGTAGATGTATACATGTTTGTATACTTATACATTTGTTTAATTTCCAAGTACTGTATAAGATGGAAACCAAGGTATAATGTGAATAGAAAAATGGGGGTGGAAATTGGTTAGGATAGAGAGTGGTTGAGCTAACCTCCAAGGGCCCTATGCCCTTGGAGTGCTACCTACATAGCCCTAGCAAAAAGGGGCCTCGAGCTGATGTAATTCTCCCATAAGCTAGGGAAAAATAAGATGAGAGGATAGGTGAATGGGTGGGTAGGCTTTAGGTATGATTGAATCTAGGTTGTTGAGGCCTGGTTGGGTTTGGGTCATTCTAATAGGGTTGGGTTTAGGTCATTTTAGGCATGTGATTGATGTTGGTGAAAGGGGAATCCCTAAAACATAGCTATCGATGGTCTAGTCCTATGTAGGGTAATCAATAAATAATGAAAAAGGTGAATGGTAAGAGGTGACAAAAAGAGAAACCTAACTGATAAGAACCGTAACAAGTCTACCATACCAAAGATTGGCTTATGAACGTAATACCCTAAAGGCATTGCATTATTGACTATGCTAAGGGTGAAGAAAGTCACATGATCACAAAATGTCATTTTTGAGGCAAGTCCCTTTAGAAGGTAGGAAATTAGGGTGAAAAGGGCATTGAGGTCAAGTGTAGACACTTAAAATTGGTTACTCAATTTAGTGTCCCTCACATTCGTTTACCTTCTCAGGTAACCTGGGGCACGTTTATATCACCACTACCCCCTTGGAGTATTAATCAATTTGTGTTTTAAACACCTATCCTAAGTTTAATTCACCCTATTTTATTTTACCCATGAGTAATTAAATATTAACTATTTAATTACACCTTTTTACATATATCCTAACCACTTATCTACCCCATATCTATTTTATCCATATATCCCCCCTATTTCTCCTCCTCCCAAACCGAGTCGCGGGATATCTCCCGTACTTGGGATGATAGGATCATTCTCATCTTCCCAGAAATCACTCCGTTTGGCCATTTCGGGAGTCTGTTCCCCGATCGGCGCCGACCGGTACTCGGTCGACGCCGATTTTTCGGAACGGCGCCGATTTAATCTCGGTCGGCGCCGATTATAAATACAAGCCCAGAACTCAGTTCTGGTTAGACACAGATTGTAAGAGAGAGAAGAGAGAGAGTTCCGAACATCAATTTTGAATGTTATCTATCGAGTGAAAGTGAATCTTGTCCAAATCAATCCCTGAGAGGAGCACCGTTACTCTACTCTTATCACATCAGCATCGCACGTCTCCATTGATTTTCTGGTGACTCTGTTCCTGCATCTAGCACAGGTGGATCCTGGCCAGTGTCTCTCTAGCTTCTGCAGATCCAGCAGACGTTGACGATCTTGCCTCTGTTTTCTGATTCCCAAACCTTCTTGCACGCTGCCTCGGATCGACGCTGATCTAAATCAGTCGACGCTGATCTGTTCTAGTCGACGCCGATTCTACATAATCGACGCCGATTCTACATAATCGATGCCGATCATACTGCAGACAGGTAAAAAGGACACAGGTAACACAAATCCAGCTTTGTTTGCACAGTTTCCTGTTTTCTGTTGCTTTCTGTCTGCTGTTTAGATTCTGTTTATTACTTTGATCAGAAAATCTAGTCCTATACGTACATCTTTTATCATGTATGCTTCTTTGCTTAATTGAAAACGTGGACTGACATCCGCCGAGGGAGCTTATCGCTTCCCGGACCCGCTTCTCGGGCAGTCCACCTAAATACCTTTTAACGTGGTCTTTTTCTGTCAAGCATCGGTGTCTCGCAGGTTACTCGGATCTACTGTGCGGAATTGCTCGTGTGCGCCCGTCTCATCTACATCGGCTTCCTTATCCGTCTGCATCTTCGGATCTTGTCCATCAGGTATCAATTTCATTTGAGTTTTTCAAGGTTTTTGTGTTTAGTTTGGTACATTAACTTGGACAGGTAACAAGCGCTAAATTCTTGATCTACATTCTGGCACGCCCGGTGGGACCCAACCAAAGTCCCTTATTGGTAAGTTCATCTCTTTTCTAGTTTTGAGCTTTGTTCTTTTTCCTCGCTGATTTTTATCAGTTCTGTTTGAGCATTTCCTTTCATCATTTCAATCTTGCTTTTTATGCGAAATCGTTATATTGAAATTTTTCTAGTTCCTTAAAATAGAAATTTTTTGTTTCACCATTATCTAGATATATCTTTCTGGATCTTGTTTGGTGTTTGCTTAACCTTTTCTTGCGGAGCACTTTGCTTGTTCGTGGGATTGTTCGAGGGGAAGAGCTCAACAACGCGCTTTTTGAAGTCCACACACCTTGGAGAGCTAAATCTACAGGTATTTCTCTTTTACGGTGTTTTCTCTTTTTAGGAACTAAAAAAAAAAAATGTTTTCTATCACATCCAAACATTTCAATTTTTGGTGCTTAAAAGGAATTTAATCGCATTTGGGAAAGAATCTGTTTGACTTGTCTTCATCGAAATCAAACACTTCATTTTTAAGTGCTTAAAAAGAACTCTTTCTTTGTCATTGTTGTTGTATGTTTCTCATCTAGTTTTAATTAGGCTGGAAAATTGATCAAAATCGGTAGTGACACTATTTGATTTTTATTTTTCACCCTTGCACACAAAGCCAAAATCACTAGGTATAAAGCATTTAAACAAAAATTCCTTCCCTGGCCTCGCCTACTTGGAAGTGACATCCAAGAGGAAGAGCCTACGCGGTACTCGGGCCGCGCTATAAATTCACGGAAGTTCTGGTATATATTGGCAAAGCACCCGACTCCCTTATCGCAGCGGTGTGTGAAGTGCGGGGGTAGGCCCCTATATCAAGCCACGTACCGGTCTTTTACTGAAGTGCCTTCGGGACTCCTCACCAAACATTCCCCAAACCATCCTTAGTTTGGCTATCTGAGTAGTTCCTGTTCTAAAAAGCCTTCCCTAATATTTTCTTTCTTAAAAGCATCAAAATTTAAAGGAGATAATCACCTGCGCTGCTTGAATTGTCTGTGCATTAGTTAGGTCAATCTTCTTTTCTGCGTGTTTATGACGGTCATCACTCGGTTACAATCTAGAAGAATGGCTCAACTGGCCCCTTCTTCTTCCGAGATCACCACTAGTGTGGATGTTTCGGCACCCCCCAGATCTTCCTCGGGACCGCTGTTAGTTGGTTCCCCATCTTGGTCATATAATCCTTTCTATCAAGCCAAAGCAACCCCATCACGTCCAGCTTCCCCTAGTCCTTCAGAAATATCATCTGCTTCTGACTTAGAGTATGTTCCTCGTGGGGATCCTGAATTTCAGGCACTCCTTGATCGCAACCCGGTAGCCCTCATGGACTACCTAGTACACAAATCTATTCAAATATCTGATCAGGGACCACCAATCCAACAAGTGTACGATTATCCTCGTGAACCATCCCAGGCTTTTGTAGAACAGTTAGCATCATTTTTCTCGCCTCGAGCCACGGAAGAGGGTGGCGCACCTGTGCCTCCTTTTTCTCTTCCACCGACCGTATCGACTAGTTCTCAAATAGTCTTACCTATACCTAACGCCGCAGTTACCTCGACTATTCCACAACCTACTTCTGAGAAGTCCTCTTCTCTGGCTATCATGGGTGTGTCTGCGCACCCACATATTGCTGTTAATTCATCTATGCCGTCCATTGTATCCCAGGGTCAGTACCTCTTTATGAGTCAACCCCCTTCGACTAGTCAGTTGGTTCCTGCTTCTCGTCCTCCAGTGGGTTTTTCTTCCAATGTTCCGGCAACAGTGACCTTCGCCCATCCTCTAGCATCGGCGCCCTTAATAACTAATCCGGCAGTAAAAAGCCTCTTTCAGGTCTTGTTCCCCACCATGTCCAATCAAATCAACACCCATGTTCCTCAATCTATTCCGATTCAGTCAACAAGCATAGGAGTCCACCAATCACAGGCTCCGTCCGTCATCCAACCTTCATTTTCTCAACCACTTATTATCCCACAGCCTGCCTATACACAGGCTCCTTCACAGCAAATACCTCACCAGGCGTCACCCAGAACGCCTGGTTATTCCTCTTATCATCCTATCAATCAACAGATGAATCCCCCGTTGACACCTCAACAACATCCACCATTTGCTTCCTATGTAGGACATGCCACTGTGCCTCCTCCTCAATCTGACGTGGTTCAAATTCTTTTCAAGAAAATCGCAGACTTGGAAGCCTCCACCAAAGGGGCTCGTCCTTCATACTCTTTTGAAGAAGTGTGTAATGAACCCATTCACCCCTCAGTGGCTTTTAAGCCTTATCCTCCCCAATGGGAACTTCCTAAATTTTCAAAATTCCATAGTCGGGAGGACCCTCAACAGCATTTGCGAGCATTCAAACATGCTTGCTACCTCATAGTCCAAGATCAGGAGCTTATGCTCCGTACTTTTCCCATGTCTCTAGCAGGCCCTGCTTTAGACTGGTACAATAACATTCCTCAACATTCCTTGTTTTCTTTCTCTCAATTGGCTCAGATGTTTGTTGAAAACTTTTCAATAAATATCGCGCATAAGATCTCGATCACAGATCTTTATAACATTCGTCAATTCGATGATGAGTCTATTGCAGACTTTGTCGCTCGTTGGAGAGGGATAGTAAACCAATTGTCTTTCTCCCTTCCTCAACCCCAACAGATTGAGTTGTTTACTCGATCTTGTGCTAATCATATTTCTTCCACTTTAAGGATCCAGACCTTTCATACATTTGAAGAAGCCTTTACGATGGCACGCAAACTTGAGTCTCGCGCCATTGAACAAGGGAAGTTAAAACTTCGCTCTAAGTCTAAACCAGATTTTTCTCGGTTTACCAAATCAAATCCTTCCACTTCTAAAGACAAGAACCAGGGATCCACCAACGCTATCGTATTAAAAACATCACGAGCCGATAATACTTCTAATCAAACACCACGGAGAGACTCCTCATCTTCTCGAAAAGGGTCCTCGTCATCTCGATCTTTCACTTCGTTGGGAGAATCATATGCTTCTATCTTAGAGAAAATGTTGGAAGTTCGCATGATCGAACTTCCCCCCATTAGGAATATTGATGAAAACCAAGAACGTCCATTCTGGTATAGGGAAAATGATTTCTGTCATTATCATAGAACCAAAGGTCATGACATTGAACGATGTCAGACCTTCAAAAATCTTGTCCAGAAATTCATTGATAGAGGTGAGCTCATTCTGGATAACCCAAATGCTCCCCCAAATCAGGCGCTGGATGTTTTTAAACAACCTTTTCCTAATCATTCCCCGAACCATAATGCTTCAGAGTCTCAAAAACCAAACACTCATACTATCAGCTTCATCTCTACTGAAGAATCTTCTTCTGAAACTAAGCCATCTGCGAACACATCGACCGAATCAGAACCTCCTTCTACTTCGCTAATCGCTGGGATTCCACCATCTTCAAATAGCTCGTCTTCGAATATTCCTACATTGCTAGATACGGATTCATCTCTCTCCGCTTCTTTGTCTGACCTTCCATCCATACCCGAGACAGTGTCATCCTCATCTGTCTCATCGTCAGACATTCTTTCAGTGCTCGAGGCAATTACATCCCTTCGAGTTTCCACTGCGGATACACCTACTTCTGTTTCTCCCATTTTTGCTGCGACTATGCCATTGGTAAACGTACCTATAGTTGTACCAACTTCAACGGAAGCGTCTTCGATTTTGACTCTTCCTGTTTCCTTTCCTACAGTAGTTTCACCCACAATTACTGTACCAGAAGTAGTTCCTTTGCAAGGAGCTGCTTCTTCATCACTCACTTCTTCCATCACCAATGCTGCTTCGCCCATTAAAGGAAAATCTAAAGAAGTAGCACCGACACCTATACACTCGGTTCCCGAACTTAGACCGAGACAACCAAAATCTAACGTTGCATCATCAGCATCTCCCCCTTTGTTTCTCCGGAAAGGTTACAATCACCTTATGCGGTTGAAATTGTCACCATCCCTGAAAAGGGAAAGCCTATAGTTCACGTGTTCAAGAATCTGGGTGCTTTCCCGCAAAAATCTCTATCTACGCCTCATAAAAGATTGGATTTATCCACTGAGAAGGCGTCTTCTCCTGCAAACTTATCAAAACCATCATCTTCTTCTACAACACATTCTTCACCAGCACCTCGAAAAGTGGACTTACCTATTAAAAAGACGTCACCTCCTTTATCAAAATCGTCATCTTCATTACCAAAAACCAGGGCACCCTTTGTTCCTCCGATTAGACCTACTTTGGGAGCTTCTTCCTCATCTAAATCGACATTATCTAAATCATCAGTAGTTTCGACCAAGCAGCCTCCTTTACCTCTGAAGACCGCGACACCTGTCACATCTCCATCATCTTCAAAATCTATTTTAGGGGCTCCTCCTCCATCGAAATCAATCATGTCTCACTTACTTCCACCTCAAGTGCCCAAGGCTGCTCCTCCAGATGTCCAAAAAAATAAGATGATCCCTAAAAAGACTGTCAAACCTAACATGCAAGTCCTTTTACCTCGGCAGTCTGTTAAAGTAGAAGAGGTGCCTTCATCATCCCTGTCCTCATCTTTGTCTAACGGATTCTATACTGAAATCCTTCGCCAACTTATCCAATCTTCATCCATATCTCTTCCTCCGATTAAACCCTATAACCCGAAAGGAGTTAAACCTGCCTGGTTTAACTCTGATTTGATTTGCGCCTACCACCGTACCCCGGGTCATGATACTGAGAGATGTAAAGCTCTTCAATCTGTTGTCAACAGCATTTTGGAAGAAAGTGATCTTTTGCTGGAGGATGAGGAACAAGTATCTCCTGTCATCATAGCTCCATCTGAGCCCCAACGATCTACTCAGACCTCTACTTCTAGTGATTCCACTCCAAATGATCTTCCACCTTCTCAAATCGACACAATTCATATCGCCACTAGAACCCAACAGTATGATAATCCATCTTCATCTACAGCATCTCGACCATGGGTTGTCATTTCTGCAGCCCCCGAAGGAATTTCTCCTTCCTCATTAGCCTCGAGACCCCGAGTCTCTATTCGTGCTGCACCTCGGGCTCAAGTTCCCGTATCAGTTGAGGAGAGTGTTATGAAACAACTCACCCAGGCTCCGGTCAAAATGTCTCTTTTTGACCTCATTCAATCCTCTCCGCAACATCGCCAGGCTCTGATTGATAATCTGCGTCGCATCGCAGTGAATTCAGATGAGCCCCAGCCTTTCGAGATGGTTGTTGGATTGAATAGACCATCAACCACCATTTCTTTTGAAGACTCAGAAATTCCTTCCCTTTCTTCCGAGGATTTAGAGGCTCCCCTCTTTATCACAGTCCAGATCGACAACACTACATTAAAACGCATTATGATCGACAGTGGTGCTGCACTTAACGTCATCTCCTCACACACATTCGAACAGCTTAAGTTACCAAAGAACGTAGTGTCACCCCCGCCTTTCGCTCTTCGATCATTTAACGATCAGCTAGCAGTTACTTTAGGAACTGTGGTCCTACCCATTCGAGTAGGTAAGAAGCTGCTTCACGAACTCTTTTACATTGTTGAAGGGAAATTCCACTATAATATGATCCTCGGACGCTCCTGGATTCGTGCAATGCATTGTGTCCCATCCACCCTCCATCGATGCTTAAAATATCAATATGAGGGCAAAATCTATACTCATCCAGGAGATCCTTTTCCTTCCGCACAATGTGACATGACCACAGGGTCTGCCCCTCTAAAGGAAAATGCTTGTTCTCCTGACGGGGCCTCATCTTCTTCCATACCTGCAACCAAACTACCGGATTTACAAAATCTAGAAGAGACATTGCAGCGTTTCTCACTGGGAGAGCTTCCTCTCCTTTCTTTTGACACCCATCTCAAACCTAGTGAGTATGGTAGACCAGACAAACAACCTGAATATCAGCCAGGTCTTGGTCGCATCGTCACCATTGGTCTGCCCAATCAACAGACTAATTTCATCTACGGTGGTCTTGATACGCCTCACTATCACCCGGATTCTCCTCCTAGGGCCAAACCTTATTTAACAGGGTTCGATTGTCTACAGAATCCCACGTTTGCAAAAACTTATTTATATCGATGCGCGTGGAAGGGCTTTGGCCTGGGAAAATATGAACAAGGTGTGCATGACCTCGCATCCATTCCAACTCTCATGCCACATCAAAAATTTGGTTTAGGATTTAAACCTCTTTCAAAAGCCACCGTCACTGTTCTCGATGAGCCTCTTCCTATTGAGGAACCATCTTCTCCCGCTAGGTCAGAAGCATCACTCGATGTGGACGACGCCATTTCCATCCCGTCTAACTTTTTTTTTTAGTCAATACCATTTCCTTAGGACCACTAACCTATAAGACTAATGACACGTCCACTTCCATACCGTTAGTTTTCCCTGAAATAGTTGGAGACGACTCTCCTACTATCAACACTATCCACTGTGCGGATGATGATTCTGTTCTCACCTATCTGGGGGCAGAGGATTCCTATCTTCCTAAGACCATTCCTTCTGACACGTCTACGCTTCTCAACGAAGCCACTGTCGACCTTAATATAGGGACTTCTAAAGACCCTCGCATCATTAAGGTCGGCCAATCCCTTAATCCACAGGAGTTAGGAGATTTTACCACTTTTCTTTCCAACCATCATCAAGCCTTTGCTTGGTCATATGAGGATATGCCAGGACTCGATCCCGATATCGTGGTTCACAATATCGTTACTCTTCCCAACATTAAACCGGTTAAACAAAAATTGCGTAAAATGCACCCTAGAGTAGCCCTGCTTGTTAAAGAAGAGTTACAGCGCTTGCTCTCGGCTAATTTCATCCAACCCATCGATTATCCACAATGGGTTTCCAATGTAGTACCAGTAACTAAAGCCACTGGGAAAATTTGAATTTGTACCGACTTCCGGGATCTCAATCTTGCTTGTCCAAAAGATGATTTTCCTCTACCTAATATCGACCAACTCGTGGATTTAACTGCGGGTCATGAGATGCTTTCTCTTATGGATGGTTTCTCTGGGTATAATCAAATTCTCATCGCACCAGAAGACCAACATAAGACTTCTTTCATAACTCCTTGGGGGACCTTTTGTTATCGTGTCATGCCCTTCGGTCTTAAGAACGCAGGAGCAACCTATCAGCGAGCAATGACCTACATCTTCCATGATCTCTTACACAAAACTGTGGAAGATTACGTCGATGATCTCCTTGGTAAATCAAAACGTCGTCAGGATCATCTTTTCATTCTTGCACCTCTCTTTGAGAGGCTTATTCGTTTTTGTCTTCGTCTAAATCCATCTAAGTGTGTGTTTAGCGTTCTCACTGGTAAACTTTTAGGTTTTATCATTTCCATTAGGGGTATTGAAGTGGACCCCGCAAAAATAAAAGCTATCCTTGAGATGCCTCCCCCTTCTAACTTAAAGCAACTCCGCAGTCTCCAAGGACGTCTTCAATCAGTGCGTCGTTTTATCTCACAATTGTCGGACCGTTGTCAACCTTTTCATCATCTCCTCCGTAAGAATGTTCATTTTGAATGGGATGAGCATTGCCAAAAGGCCTTTGATGATCTCAAAGCTTATCTTCTTTCTCCACCTGTGCTTACACCTCCACGCGAGGGGGAGCCTTTCTATCTTTATATCTCTGTGACTGACCATGCTCTGGGAGCCATGATCTCGCATCGGGACACTTGTGGTAAAGAACAAGCTGTCTATTACATCAGTCGCACCCTCCATGAGTATGAAACACGTTATTCCGAAGCTGAAAAGCTGTGTTGTGCTCTCTTCTTCGCAACTTCTAAGCTTCGTCATTACCTCCTTAATCACAAAACTTACATTGTCACAAGTGTCAATCCACTCAAGACAATTCATGCGAAGCCTTATCACAATGATCGTATCACTCGTTGGCTCATGCTTATGACAGAATTTGACCTCGAGTTTATCCCGCAAAAGTCTATCAAGGGTCAGGTTATTGCAGATCAATTAGCTGATGCTCCTCTTCCGGACACTCAAAACCCCCTTGCTCAATTCCCCGATGAATATATCCAACAAATTGATTTTGGTCTATCTCCATTTAAGGTAAAACTCTTCTTTGATGGATCCAAATGTCAGCAAGGGGGAGGTGCAGGTTTCGTGATGATTCCTCCTTGGGGTACGCCTATCCCTGTCGCACACAAATTAAACTTTGAGTGCACCAATAATATGGCTGAATATGAAGCTCTAGTCTTGGGTCTTCAAAAAGCCATTAATCTCGGCACTCGTCATATTGACATCTTTGGTGATTCTGAACTCATCGTTAATCAAGTCACAGGCATCTATCAATGCAAGAATGATATCCTTCAAAAATATCGTGATATCGTTCTTGTTCAACTCCAATCTTTCGATAAATTCACTATCCAAGCCATTCCTCGCACTGCGAATCGATTCGCGGATACAATGGCTTCGTTAGCTTCACTTATCCCGCCTTTTACCGAAGACTCGCGACTTTATGTGGCTGTGCAACGATTAGATCAACCATCTCATCTTCGGCAACTAACTTTAATCCATGCTGTCACAACCGATACTCAGGATGAGTGGTATCAACAGATCGTTGATTATCTATCTCATTCGGTGCTTCCTCCAGATCTGACTTCCAATGGTAGAAGATCTTTTATCCAACGCGCTAATCGCTATACTATTCTAGGCGGGATCCTCTAGAAACGTGGCTTTGATGGTATTTTGCTTCGGTGCCTCAAAACCCATGAATCATCTAAAGCTATCCAGGAGGTCCATGACGGTATATGTGGTGGACATTTTAGTGGCTTGGCTGTGGCTAAACGCATCTTACGTTTGGGATATTATTGGCCTTCTCTTAATCGAGATTGCTGTGAATACACTAAGAAATGTGTCAAGTGTCAACAACATTCCAATCTCACACATATCCCTAGTCAAGCTTTACAACCTGCAGCGGATTTGTGGCCTTTTTCGCAATGGGGTCTTGATCTCATTGGTCTCATCAATCCCCGTTCTTCACAGCGTCATCATTCTATCATTACTGCCACGGAATACTTTACTAAGTGGGTGGAGGCTATCCCTCTTTCTTCAACAAAGGCTAAACCCATAGTTGATTTTGTCTATCAACACATCATTTGTCGCTTCGGTGTTCCACACAAACTCATCACAGATAACGGTAAGTCTTTCAAGAACGTTGATTTGCAGAATCTCTGCGACGCTTTCAATATCAAACTCAGTTTTTCTTCTCCATACTATCCGCAAGCTAATGGCCAGGCCGAAGCTTCCAATAAAACTTTGCGTAATATCCTCGCAAAGGTAACTAGTCGAGCTGGTAGGGATTGGCATTTACATATCCCTTTTGCTCTCTGGGCTTATCGGACTAGTATTCGTACTCCTACGGGTGCTACTCCCTTCTCTCTCGTCTATGGGTCTGAGGCTGTTCTTCCTTTGGAAGTCCAAATCCCATCTCTCTGTGTTTCTCTCAGAGAATTTGTCTCTGATGAGGACTATCGTCAAAATCGTCTAGCACAACTTGAATTATTAGATGAGCGGCGTCTCAACGCTCTTGAACATCATCAAGTCTATCTTGAGCGTGTCAAACGTGCTTATAACAAGCACTTGCAGCACCGTGACTTCAAAATTGGTGATCTTGTTCTTAAAGAAAACCAAAATGTCACTACACTCGAAAGGAGTCAACGTGGTAAGTTTGCTCCCAACTGGATGGGCCCGTACATTATCACTCATAAATATGGGTCTGGGGCTTATCGTTTATCTTCCATGGATGGTATACCTGAAGTGGAACCTCTTAATGCTTTGCATCTACGGCCCTTCTACTGTTAAAATCTATCTTACACAAATTTAGTCGCAAGACAGATCTTTCATCCATCTAACAACTAGTCATATACTTTCATGGTGATTCGAACTATGTGGTTCTCCGCCTATTGCCTCTTTTACCTTAAATATGAGTATCGCGGCTCTACTCATTGCATTTTTCTTCTGGATATGTTCCTCCTCATGATAGGAATACCTTAATCACCGCTTCATCTGTCCCAAGTGCTTATCTTAATCGGATCTACTCGGGGCATGAGTGCGTGCTCTTTTATGTTTTCTTCCCCTCTATCTGATCTATCTAGGTCTAAACTCAGCTTCTTCCAAAAGGATTTTCAAAAAAAAAAAAAAGATGCTATCCAAAAAAAAGATAGACTGATCCCTTGAAGGACAGCTATCCATACATTATCAAATGAATCCAAAGATATAGACCATGCCCTCGAAGGATGGCTATCATTAAAATTCAAAATACAGACCGCTCCCTTGAAGGACGGCTGTTTCTCAAAGGAATACTCAAGGCTTCTTGCATTGATCAGCCTTTCAGTCAGTTTGTACACTTTTTAGCATCGCTGAAAGACTTCCCGTATTGATCAGTCTTTCCATATCTAGCAAACTTCCCGCATTGATCAGTTTGCTTTTCTGCCAGAAATCGTGAAGCTGAGATATAAGACCTTTTGTCGATCATATGGAGAATCCTATTTTCCCAGTATGAACATGTATTTTGTCCCTTGTAAATTTCGGCAAGATACTTACTTACTGCTCTTTCCGTTTCCATCCTAAATCTGGTTTGCGGCTAGTTAGTGTCAGGTTTATTTTAACCTCATATAGGGCCTTGTATGCATGGTCTTTTGGTTTCCTATCCAGATTCTATTTATGGTCGGTTGGGAGTCTGATTTATCATTTTTCTTCATATTTGGGTGTATTCCCTTTATTTCTAATCAAGGTCGTTCTCACTACGTCCTTGACTCTCACCAAGAGTCTTTCCAATTATTTCATCCAGTTAAATTAACATTTAACATGTTAATTTAATCAAACTCTATCATTTATCTAAATTCATCTGATCTACTTTGTCCAAAACACATCTCATCGCCTCTATTATAAACACATGTGGGTCTATCTATCTATTTTCATCAAAATATAATTAAAATCTCAAAAATATCAAATCCATTCTAGCTATTAACTCCTACCTATCTATCACATCATCTAATCACTTGTCTATCCATGTCACATTACATCTATCTATACCTATTTTCTCATCCAAATTAAATCCACATATCAATCACATCAAATCACATCTATTTAAATCCTCTATCAGTCTATATCTATTCAATCACATCAAATCACATCTATTTAAATCCTCTATCAGTCTATACCTATCCAATCACATCAAATCACATCTATATCCATCACAATTTTTATGTGCTGTAAACGGTCGGCGTCGATTTTTCGGGTTGGCACCGTTTACTTAGGTCGGCGCTGATTGGTGTGATCGCTGCCGATTTTCCATATCTGCTTGCCATAGTGTTGATGCTTGGCTTATTTATCTTGTCATTATTGTGTGCTGAATGTTGCCTTTTGGCACATATTTTCGATATTACTGTCCATTTCGAGTTTGTTCCCTTTGCGTGGAGCACTCGCTTTTTTGGCCGCTTAGGGTTCACGGGTCTGTAGGCACTAACGTCGTCTGCTTTGCAGACCGTCTAGTTGTCCCTACCAATGTGTCTCTCTTTAGAGGCTGACTATTTTGCAGCTCTCCTTACACTCATGGGTCTGTAGGTACTAACGTCGTCTCATGAGGAGACCGTCTAGATTTCCCTACCAATGTGAGTTCTTTAGGTTGCTGCCTCTTTATTTATTTTTGTGCATCATTAATGATCAGATCTACTCCAGACATCCGGCTGGGGCATCCTACGTTTTCATCTACCTCTTTCAAACTTGGGATCGTCTGTTCTATCACCCATCCCATCCCTAGTTTGAGGGGGATCACATCATCACTTTTTCTTCTTTTCTTCCACCTCCTTGTTTTTGTCTCACAACTTTGCTTATCGCAAGTTACTTGACAAAAAGGGGCAAAATGTAGACACTTAAAATTGGTTACTCAATTTAGTGTCCCTCACATTCGTTTACCTTCTCAGGTAACCTGGGGCACGTTTATATCACCACTACCCCCTTGGAGTATTAATCAATTTGTGATTTAAACACCTATCCTAAGTTTAATTCACCCCATTTTGTTTCACCCATGAGTAATTAAATATTAACTATTTAATTACACCTTTTTACATATATCCTAACCACTTATCTACCCCATATCTATTTTATCCATATATCCCCCCTATTTCTCCTCCTCCCAAACCGAGTCGCGGGATATCTCCCGTACTTGGGATGATAGGGTCATTCTCATCTTCCCAGAAATCACTCCGTTTGGCCATTTCGGGAGTCTGTTCCCCGATCGGCGCCGACCGGTACTCGGTCGACGCCGATTTTTCGGAACAGCACCGATTTAATCTCGGTCAGTGCCGATTATAAATAGAAGCCCAAAACTCAGTTCTGGTTAGACACATATTGTAAGAGAGAGAACGAGAGAGTTCCGAACATCAAGTTTGAGTTTTATCTATCGAGTGAAAGTGAATCTTGTCCATATCAATCCCTGAGAGAAGCACTGTTACTCTGCTCTTATCACATCAACATCGTACGTCTCCATTGATTTTCTGGTGACTCTGTTCCTGCATCTAGCATAGGTGGATCCTGGCCAGTATCTTTCCGGCATCTGTAGATCCAGCAGACATTGACGATCTTGCCTTTGTTTTCTGATTCCCAAACCTTCTTGCACGCTTCGGATCGACGCCGATCTACATCAGTCGACGCCGATCTCTGTCAGTCGACGCCGATCTATTCCAGTCGACGCCGATTCTACATAATCGACGCTGATCATCCTGCAGACAGGTAAAAAGACACAGGTAACACAAATCCATTTTTGTTTGCACAGTTTCCTGTTTTCTGTTGCTTTCTGTCTGCTGTTTAGATTCTGCTTATTACTTTGATCAGAAAATTTAGTCCTATACGTACATCTTTTATCATGTATGCTTCTTTGCTTAATTGAAAACGTGGACTGACATCCGCCGAGGGAGCTTATCACTTCCCGGACCCGCTTCTCAGGCAGTCCACCTAAATACCTTTTAACGTGGTCTTTTTCTGTCAAGCATCGGTGTCTCGCAGGTTACTCGGATCTACTGTGCAGAATTGCTCGTGTGCGCCCGTTTCATCTACATCGGCTTCCTTATCCGTCTGCATCTTCGGATCTTGTCCATCAGGTATCAATTTCATTTGAGTTTTTCAAGGTTTTTGTGTTTAGTTTGGTACATTAACTTGGACAGGTAACAAGCGCTAAATTCTTGATCTACAAAACCATAACACACAGAGGCTAACTATGGAAGAGAGATTTTACGTTATGAATGACCATGGGATTCCATCTTGAAAAATACCAAAATTATCCATGAGAATCATGCCATGAGTAGAGTCGTGATACTCATATTGAAGACAAGGTTGAAAGATATCGGGTAATCACGTGATCTTGGTTTAGTCGTTGATCCTTAAAATAGGTAAAATGGAAGGGGAACGGTGCTCAAGGGATGAGCATTTAATAGAAAAGAGGTGATATAGGACTTAATTCAATAGTAGAATGGTCTAAGATGTAAGGTATTGAGGGGCTCAGGTTTGGGTTTACCTCCGAGAAAAGACAAAAAATAAGCACCTGATCCATAGGTATGAGTAACAATGTAAGGTCCAAGCCAATTAGGAAAAAATTTTCCCTGTTTACTTTTCTCCTCTTTGGTTACATGTTGATTTTCCTTTAAGACTGAGGTCACCAACCTGGAAGGTTCGTTCATGGGACATTTTTTCATAGGCACATTTGATACATTTTTGGTAGATTTGGAGATGATCAAGAGCATTAAGATGATGTTCGTCTAATAACTCAAGTTGTGCCAAATGGTTATGGAAAAATTCATCATCGTTAAGCATCTCTTTGAGTGAAATACAAAGAGATGGAATCTGGAATTCGAGAGGTAGGACAACCTCTGTACCGTAGACCAGAGAAAAAGGTGTGGTTGTAGTTGAGGTATGAATACTAGTACGGTAAGCCCATAAAGCAAAAGGAATGTGTGTGTGCCAATCCTTTTCTATATCGTCAACCACCTTCATAAGAATTTTGTTCAAGGTTTTGTTGGTTGATTCAGCTTGGCCATTTTTTTGTGGGTAGTAAGGTGAAGAAAAACTAAGTTGAATGCTGAAGGCATCACAAATTTTCCGTAGGGTTTTGTTTTTGAATTGTTTTTCCGTTATCAGTGATGAGGCGCTGAGGGACACGAAAGTGAAATATAATGTGATGGTTGATGAATTCACAAATTTTCTTGGATTTTGTAGAGATGAGGGGGATGGATTTTACCCATTTAGATTAGTATTTGGTTGGGGTAATAATCCATTTATGGTGTTGTGAAGAATGAGGATTGATTTCTTCAACAAGATCCAAACCCCATTGAGAGAAATTCCAAAGGTCTCGTGTGACCTGTAAGGCATGACTAGGTGTGTGATGAAGATTAGCATGTTGTTGGAATTTCACACAACATTTGACATAGTCACAACAATCATGGTTGAGGGTGGGCCAATAATAGCCCAGGTGAAGGATGTGTTTGGTGACAAGCTAAGCCACTGAAATGACCTCCACAAATTCCATCGTGAACCTCCTTGATGGTGTAGGGAATTTCAAAACTTGTAAGGCATCGTAAGAGGATACCATCAAAGCCACATTTATAAAGAAGGCCACCCATGATGACATAGTGAGAGACACTTTTGAGAAAGGCATGTTTCCCATTACGAGTAAGGTCGGGAGGTAGAATTGATAGGGAAAGGTAGTCTGTAAACTACTTATACCAAAGGTCATGTGGGTCAGGTGTAATGGTTCCGACGAGGTTGATGTCTTGAAATAGATAGGAAGGTGATTTTATCCTTTGTACTATGACAAATATATTTGAGTCAGAAGGCGAGGTGAGAATCTGAGAAGCAAGGTAGGCCATGGTATCCACAAATTTTTTAGTGGAACGTGGAGTGGTTTGAAGCTCATAATGGTCAAAGGTAGTCAAAAGTATGTCTACATGATGTTTATACTTTTGAAGTATTTCATTATGACACTGGTATATACCATTGACTTGATTTACCACTAGTTGAGAGTCATCAAAGATATTAATGATTTAACATCTAAGGAGATGGCGGTTTGGAGACCTAATATGAGTGCTTCATATTTGGTGATATTGTTAGTACAATCAAAATCTAGTTTGAAAGATAGTGGCATAGGTTCACCATCAAGAGGAATGAGGATAACGCCAACACCACCCCCATGCTGACATTTGGAACCATCAAAGAATAAGGTCATTTGGTAAATGGTATCGTCCAAAGAGAGGGTAGCAATGGATTCGTCTGGGAAATCAAAGTTAGAGGATTGATTTCCAGAGAGGGGTGCATCTGCAAGTTGGTCAGCGATAGTTTGACCTTTGATAGATTTTTGATGGATGAATTCGAGGTTAGGTATGTGAGAAGAATTATCCATTGTGCATCACATTGATGTTGGTAGGGCTTGGAATACATGTAATGTAAGGGGTCAGTATTGGTGATGAAAAAGGTTTTGTGGTTGAGTAGGTAATGACGAAGTTTAGTGGAAACAAAAACTAAGGCTAAGCAGAGTTTTTTGCATGGGTGTATCTGGTTTCATAGTCCAAAAGGGTATGGCTTATGTAATAAACCACTTGCTCCCGGTGTTGATCATCATGATGGGTGAGCATGGCCCCCAAGGAATGATCTGTAGAAGAAATGTAAAGGTAAAATGGTTGGTTATCCTTAGGAGGAATGAGTACAGGTGGTTGGAGAAGGTATTGTTTTAAGGCCTCAAAGGATTTGTGGCATTCATCATCCCATTTGAAAGAGACATCCTTTTTAAGGAGATGATGAAATGGGTGGCAGTGGTTGGAAAGTTGTGAAATAAAATGATGAATAGATTGCAACTTACCTTGCAAACTATGAAGTTGGTGAAGGTTAGTAGGTGGAGGAATTTTGAGAATAGCCTTGATTTTAGTGGGATCGACTTCTATGCCACACAAAGAAATAATAAAACCAAGGAGCTTTCCTAAGAGAACAAGTGAAGACACACTTCTTTGGTTGAAGGCGAACACAATATTTGATGAGATGGTCAAAAATGACCTTCAGGACTGTAAGGTGTTTGGCCCGATGTTTTTATTTGGCAAGAAGGTCATCTACGTAATCTTCCAATATATGATGCATGATGTCATGGAAGATATAAGTCATAGCCCGCTGATATGTAGCACCAACATTTTTAAGGCCAAAGGGCATGACTCGATAGCAAAAGGTTCCCCAAGGAGTGATGAAGGTGGTTTTGTGTTGATCTTCTGGGGTGAGTAATATTTGGTTATAACCTGAGAAACCATCCATGAGTGATAACATCTCATGACCAGTGGTAAGATCAACTAGTTGGTCAATACTAGGTAGAGGAAAGTCATCTTTGGGGCAAGCTAAGTTTAGGTCATGGAAATCCATGCAAATGCAGAGTCCTCCTGTTGCTTTTTGTGACAGGAATGATGTTAGAGATCCATTGGGGATAATCAATGGGTAGGATGAAGGAAACTGAGAGAAGGCACTGAAGTTCTTCTTTGACAAGAAGGGAAATGTGAGGATGCATTTTTCACAGCTTCTATTTTATGGGTTTGGCTTCAGGAACAGTTACGATATTGTGGACCACAATGTTTGGGTCAATACCAGGCATATCAGCATAGGACCAAGAAAATGTGTTGCTATAATCCTGGAGGAAAGAAGTGAAAGCTTCATGTTCAGCAGCATCTAAAGATTGACCAATCTTTAGAATGTGTGGGTCATCCTGAGTGTTAATATTGATTTCGATGGTTGACTCATTTAACATGGTTTGCATCTCAGAAGGAAATGACTGATGAGTATAAGATTCTTCCACACCAAGGTAGGTGAGAATAGACTCGTCGTCCTGACATTGAATGACATGTTAATGGATGGTGTATCATCATCGATCATGTCAGGATACAGGAAGGGAAGAGAAGAGGGAGCCTCACCATCATTGTGTTGATAAGTCAGAGGTCCCAGGGAAATGGTGTTCATGAAAAAAAAAATTAGGAGGAATAGATTTGGGATCTATAGACTCCATGGGTGAAGGTGGTGACATTGGTGAATGGGGTGGAGAAGGTTTTTCATCCTTGATGAGGTCGATGCGGGCCTTCTTGGAAGATGGTTCAGCAAAGCCAATACCACTGTGGTCTTTGTGTTTACGTGTGGTACACGGGATGAAAGTATGATGGCCCTGTTCGTAGAACCCAAAGCCAAAGCCTTTCCATGCACAACGGTGAAGGAAAGTGTGGGAAAAGTGGTGGTTGGTGAGAGATTGGAGGTCAGATGAAAATGGTCATGTTTGGGAAGGTGGCTTGGGTGAATAGGTGGAAGTGTCAAGTCCCCCATATGTTAAGTTGGTGTGAAGGTGGGGAGGACCATAAGGGAATACCTCACCTATGTGATGGTCATAACGAGGATGTTGGCATAGGTTACCATACTCTTGTGGAGTAAGGAATGTGTTTATGTTGTACAAGTGGTATTCCTCCAGAGTGAGGTGTTGAAAAACACCTTATAAGGGATCGGTAGTGGATATGTGTGTAGCTGGAATAGATGAATTACTAGGTGATTGGGAAGAAGAAGGATTAGTTGGTTGGGAACTAGATGGGTTAGCAGATGGGTCAGCTACAGAGGCCATGATAGCAGTGGGAATAGAAGAGGTAGGCATGGGTGAGGTAGCAGCAACATCGGTGGATGGGGTTGTGGGTGAAGGAGAAGTGGTGGCAGTGGTAGATGCCTTAACTGGTATGAGGACATCATTAGGTTGGTACAACATGTTGCAAGTTTTAAATGGTGAAGGGTCAGTTGGGATGGTATAGTTATGTCCTTCATGTTCAAATTTTACACAATGATGTAAAGTTGAAGGAACACAACCCATGACATGGATCCAAGGTCGGCCAAGCAACAGGTTATACTGGAATTCCCCTTCTAAAATGTAGAATAATTCTGGCATAGTACGGGGGCCCACATGAATGTGAAGAATAATGGTGCCAAGGGTGGAAGTGATGGCATCATTGAAGGAGCACAACATAACTGGGTTATTATGCATGTAATTTGAAGGGATGCACATTTGATTGTATGTGTGGGAGGAGATGATGTTGATGCTAGCACCGCCATCGATCATAATGCATCAGACATGAATATTATCGATATAGATGGAGATGAAAAGAGTGGGATCAGGGTCATCTGATTGGAGAGGTATGATCTCCTCATCAGAAAACTGAGGGTGGCCACTTGATGAGTGGGAGTGGGGGTAGAAGAAGGAGATGATTTGGTAAGAGAGGCCATGTGGTGAGGGGTGATAATGGAGGCTACTGGTGTGGGGTCGTTAGGTAAAACCTCGATGGATTGCAAAACCTCCATGAGGGCTTGTCGATGAGATTCAGAGGTTTGGATGAGATCGTACAAAGACATTTTTAGAGGGGATTGGTGTAATTGTTTTATCATTGTACGATGGGTGACCCCATCAGAAATAGGGTATGTGGGTCCTCGAATGGTGATTTTGGGTGCGGGTGCAGATGGTATGTTAGGCACAAGATTAGTGGATGGGCTGGTTGCTTTTTCTTTTCCTTTGTCTTTTTGGGTGCGAGTGGCAACTTGGATCATGTTAATCTGAGGAAAAGAGGTGGATGGAGAAGGTATGTCATGAGTAGTATAATGACATGATGGAAAAAAACCTAATGCGGGGTAAGAACCTTGTGAAATGAGTAGGGCACACTGGCATTTAGGTGGTGGTTTGGCCAACTCTCTAATATGGACCATGTTGATCTCGAATGTTGGAGGTGGATAAAAAGGTTGTGGAGGTGGAGATGTGGGTGGCTGAATAGGTAGTGGATGAGGATGTGTGGTGATTGGTGAAGGTGGAATAGAGTCCTCATCTAGAAGATCATCATCATCAAAATTTGCTTCAGGGGGGCATAATTGGAGGAGAGTGGTTTTTAGAGCCTTACAACCTTCTACATCATGTCCTGGCACACATGATGGTAGGCACAAATTTTAGTTTCATCAAACCCTTTTGGTTTGGGTTTGAGGGGGTCGTAAGGTCTAAGCGGTGGTAATGTGATGACTGAGGTCTCTAAGAGGTTGGCTAAAATGTTGGCATAGGACCCTGCCAATGGATCACAGTGGGAAGTGAGTGTGGGTTTGGGTAAAGGTGTGGATGATTGTGGTGGAAGAGGTGTTATAGGAGGTGGAATAGGTTTGACCACCGGTTTGGTAGGTGGTACTGTCTTAGGTTTTGATGGTACCTACTTGGGTAAAGGTGTGGTAGATGAACTAGCAATGGAAGGTGTTGTGGGTTTAACTACCTTTTTGGAGGGTAGTGGGTTCTTGTCCTTGGATGCCACCTTCTTGGGTAAAGGTGAGGTGGGAGTACGTGATGTAGAAGGGAAAGTGGATGGTGGCAGAGGATGGGTTAGCCATGGTGATAACAAAGGTGTGGTAAAGGTTGTTGGTAGAGGACGGGTGGAAGGTATGGGTTGAGGAGAAGAAAGTCACATAGGTAGTGATGGGGTTATGGTAGCTAGTGGGGGTATAGGTGGTAAGAAAGTTGTGGGTGATGGTGATAGTGAAGGTTGTGTTGGTCGATTGGCTGTAATAAAGGATCATGATGAAGAGGTGGACTGTTGCACTTTTGATTTGCTTTGGATAGGAGGTTTCTTGACCAGGGTAGATGGGTGAGGTCCAAGGATAGATGGAAGGGGTGAAGGTGACAGAGGCGTGGTGGGTGAAACTGGTGTATGCGGCCTAGAAGGTTAAGTCTTCCATTTAGGTGGAGGAATGGTTTTTGTGTGGGCTTGGGAAGATGTGGCTAAGTCCAATTTGATGAGTGGATGGACAAGGCTTGATGTCAGCATGACACCCAGGGTAGTGATAGGTCTAGATGTGGGAGGAGATGTAGGTGCAGGTAAGTTCTTAGGCAGAGGAATGGGTTTGGTTATGGGTAAAGGTTCAGATGTAGGTAAAGGTGATGAAGAAGAATCCATTTCAATAGGCATGGTCATGGTTGATTTGGTCACTTGAAATACCTTCAGATAGATCGTGGAGGTATCTGTAGGTGACATTTGCATTTGGTTGAAAAGGGGAGCCGAAGACGTCCCCAAAGCATGGAATTATCAACGTAATCCAAGCGATCGGCCAGTCATGAAAATGACACTACTGTAAGAGGAGATGTAGTTGGTTTAGTGGAAATCCCTGTAAAATATGTCCATGAGACAGGGAATTGGTTAGCCTCAGACTCTGTGGGTAAAAGAGCTGAGAGAAGATCAACGGGATCCTAGAATGCTAATGGGGAATTGTCCCCAATAGGTAGTGGCATGTCTAAAGGATCCCCCATGGGTAAGAGAGATGGTAGATGGGGTGAGGTAGATTCTTCTTTCGGTGGAGAAGAAAGTGATGATGATTCTCCCATGGGTAGGAGAGTTAATACCATTGATTGTTTGGTAGGTTGTGAGGTAGATGGTGAAATGACATTGGAAGAAATTGTGGACTCCTCCATGGGTGAAGAGGGAGATGAAGGGGACTCCTCTGTGGGTGAAGGAGTAGATGAGGTAGGCTCCTCCATGGGTAGAGGAGCTTGTGCTAGAATTTCCTTGATAACGGGAATAGGTGGAAATTGAGGAATGACTGGTACGATATCGAAAACAATGCGTACTTCACGAAAATTGTTGTCATTGGTTGAAGGTTCACCATTTTGATTAGATGATGGTGTATGATTAGGAAATGACTTCTTAAAGATATGCAAGTTTTGATTTTCTGGTGTGTTTGGGTTGTCCAGGATGAGATCTCCATTATCTAACATTTCCTGGACAATGTTCTTGAAGGTTATGCAATTACCATCACTATGGCCTTTGACGTGATGATAATTACAATAGTCATGTTCCTTATACCATGCAGGCATAGGATGAGTGGGATCGAAACCAGTATGAGGTTTTATGGGGGGAAGTGCAATGGCTCTGGCCTTAAGAATATTTTCCAAGACTGAAGAATATGGCTCTCCAATTGGAGTGTACTTTTGTTGTTCCCGTCAGAACTGAAAAGTTTAAATGGGAGAAAGATTGGAGGAAGGTTTGGCTTGGTTAGATGGATGAGATGGACCAGCTTTGAGAACTACCATGTTGGAAGATCCTTTGGCTTTTGAATAATTGTTTTGGGGCTTTGAAGATGAAGAAGCATCATTTGATTTGAACGTGGCATTTTTGTTTTGCAATTGAATTTTCTTCTCTTCAATGGCAAAAAATTTTCAGTTTTCACACCATGGTAAATGCTTGTCGAAGGTATGGAAGGTTTGTACCTATAGAGTTGGTGAGATGTGCCTAGCACAAGCTCTAGTGAACAACTCTATAAGCTCAGCTTGAGGTAACTGGAATGTTAATTGGTTGATAAGGCTTCACCAGTGAGCAACGAAATCTGTGATAGATTCATCATCATACTGTCGTGTCGAGTATAGGTCAGTCATGGTGAATTTTTGAAAACATTTATTGAGAAATGGTCCAAGAATGCTTGAGCCACTTGGTTAAATGAGTAAATGGAATGTCTGGGTAAACCACTATACCAATCTAAGGTGGGTCCTGTCAAGGACATGGGGAATGTCTGTAGGAGTAAAGCATCATCATGGGAAATTAGATAGCACCCATGTTTGAATGACCACAAGTGTTGTTGTGGGTCTTCTTTACTGTTGAAATGGTTGAACTTGGGCATTTCCCAATGTACAGGGTATGGGTGAATGGGGATAGATGGATGAATAGGCTCATTACAGATTTCATCATAAGTTAAGGAGTTGCGAGAGCCAGAAACTGATGCTTCTAATGTTTGCATCTTTTCCATCATCATCTTAATGAGGTCATTGGTGGGTTGTGAGGAATGGGTGCCCCCTGCAGTAAAGGGAGGTTGATGATGGATGTATGATGTGGATGACATCCCAGTATATGGGGGTGCCAAGTATGAGAACTGTGAAGGGGGAATAGATGTGGGTGGAAGATATCCCGAATAAGTGATAGATGAGATTGGGGGTTGCTGGTGATGTGTGTAAATAGGTGGGGTAGTCGTAACGAATCTTGTGGTAATTGGGGGTAGAGACTGTGGGATGGAAAGGATGAGGTTTTGGAATGGGGTGTGGGTTGCCGACACCATGGGTGGTTGTGATGTAATGGGTATATATGAGGTGACAGGTGTAGATGAGGCTATGCCAAGGGTGGCTGGTGAAGGGATGGTTGACACCACGGGTGTGATAGATGTCATAGGTGTAGCAGTTATAGTGGATGTGGGGTCCAGTTGAGATACCACAGGTGGTAAGGTGGATGAAGGTAATGTTGAGCTAGTGGTAGCTGACGTGGAAGTGGGGGTGAGGGTAGGAGGGATAGACATGGGCATACCATATACCAACTATCCTGAGGAGTCTCGGGTGGATGAGTGGGTGAGATAGTATTGTAGGGCAGTGGGATTTTGGTCAAGGAGTCTTGTGAACTCCTCGTCACCAGTACTAATGGTGATGGGCTGAGTTGGATCCATAGGTGACAAGATAGAAGGTGGTGATGGGCTAGGTGGAAGTGGCTGAAGGCTAGCATGAAACACAAGGGTGTTGGCTTGGCTGTGAGTCAAAACCATGTGAATTAGCATAGACCTAGTAAATTGTACTCTGTAAATGACACAGAAAACAACAGAAATGGAAAAGGCTAGATTCTGGGAGGTGAAATGGGTCGGTGTTCTAATTAAAAATCAAAACAAAGGAACCATCGATGGTTACATTAACCGATGATGGTTACAGGGTGACCGATGATGGTTAGGGAAACTGATACCGGTTACTGTGGGAAATCAACAGTTTTGCAAATGAGGAAAAAACTGATGAAAATGAAATAAAGAAGTTGTATTTGACTGTGATTTTAAAATTCTAGGGGTATGATGATGTCCTGAGAACTTAAAAAGAACAGAAGATGTGATGAATGCTATTTTTGGTAGAATGACCAAAAAGAGATGGAAACTGACAATGGTTAGGTAGACTGATGATGGTCAGATGTAAACTGATGATGGTCACTGGACCGATGCCGGTCACTGTGAAATTTGGAAAAGTGAAGAAAAATTGATTTTTGTGAATTAAGTCAGATGAAATATCAACCAAAAAACTAAGTATGATAATAATGGATCCTGACACACTCAGAAATAGTTGGAATACACCAACTATGATGGTGGAGTGTGAAAGGAAGAAGAAAATGAAGAACGTAACCTCACAACTCAAAACACAACTCAAGAAAAAGCTAAGAAAAACACGCAATCCTATAAGTGAATTTTTATGTTTTAGCTTATGCTATTTTAGACTGACTTTGTGAATCAGAAAAGAGTTTTTGGTTGGGAAGGTGTCCTATGAAGAGGAAAATTCTAAGGGTGGTTTCAGGTTATGTTTTGGTAGGGGGGTCCTTTCTCTGATAATGACTGGACAGAGAAACCAGTTAGGCACCCACTGTCAATCCTCTGATCGTGTGATCATTGACAACTTCTTCCAGGTAAGGTGTTGTTTAAGAAGATGTGTGAATTTTTATTTGTGTAGTTTGGAAAAGAGAGAGAGAAGAGAAAGTGCTCTATGATTCAATTATGTCAACCATCAGCTGGGCATGACTTCCAGTGTATAGGTTGCCCTCAGTTTTAATGTGAGCTAAAAATGCAAGCATAGAAGTATGAAATGCAAGTATTTTAGAACCCAAATCGAAATGTGATATTCGATGTAAACAGAGAGTGAATAGGAGAGAGAATGACTTTCACTAATGCAAAAACAAGAAGAAAAAGAATGATTCTTTTTAGTCCTAAAATATGAATGCCACTTAGACAAATTGAAGAAAGAGAAGATTCCCAAGGAGAAGATTTAATGTTGACTTCTTTTCGAAAAGAAACAAACATGCAAAATATTTCCCTAAGAATGAATGAATGCAAGGAACCCCGGATGGGTCCCACCGGGTGTGCCAAAATGTTTCACCAGATTCTTGATAAATTAATGAAACAGATAGAGGGTGATAGGCCAAGGAGGAATACATGTTTGTGATGTCGGTTGAAGGTTGTGTGCGCGTTCTGATTTCCTGATCCAATGTTGATTGTGAATACTCCCTTTTGGCTAGGAGGAACTACCTGTAAAATGCAAAACAATACCACCAGATAGAGTTAAATAAAACAACAAGTGGACTGCCTAGCAGAAGCTAGATCTGGGAAGCGTGATGCTTCCTGAACAGGCTGTCAATCCACTTTTTAAATAACAGTATTAATGTTATCCAAAATAAACATGAAATAACAATCTTATTGGAATTGAAATGATTTAGGTATCTCATACAAAACAAATAAGAAAGGTCAGATAAAAGGTGATTGAGGTCAAAACGGGTCAGGTGATGGGCTGGTATTGGGTTGCAGGTCTGGTACAGGCTCTGGGTAAGGTCTGGTAAAGATTAGGAGTGATTCTGGGTTGTTAGGGAATGGGTATGAGCTCGTTGGTCTGAGGTATGTTTCCAGACACAGTAACTGATGTCGGTTGTGTGACCGATGCCGATTTTACAGGATGACCGACGTCAGTTGGCTAACCGGCGTCGGTAGGGGTAGTTAATAAAAATCTCTTAGAAATGGTCTTCAGACTCTCTGTGATTGCACAGAGGCTGGAAATGGTGGGGGTGAGGTCGTGGAATGGTCTAAAAGGTTCAGAGATGATTAGGATAGGGGGAAGATAGGTGGAAGGTCTAGGTATGGTAAGGTGATGGGTTGGTGGGAGGAAGGGAGGTGTATGGATGTACAAAAGAATAAATTACTGAGATGAATAATATGATCTTACTGAAAGAAAATAAAGATAAATGAAGAGATATTAGGTACTTACTGAAGAATGGGTCTGGAGAGTGCAGGTGATGAAAAAAATGATGGCAGAGATCCAGAGAGAAGGGAAGTTTCATGTACATGCCATGGAAGTTTGAGTCTCTGTGCTTCTCTATGTGAATCCATGATCGTGAAGAAGGTGATGGATGCCAATGGTTGTTGGTAGTGTTTTGGTGTGTTTTCCTCTTCCTGAGTGCTTCAGAAAATTTGAGTGCTCCAAGTCTCTATTTGTATGAGATCCTGAATCGAATGACCAACCTCAGCAAAGGA
Organism: Taxus chinensis; assembly: GCA_019776745.2. Taxonomy (NCBI): domain Eukaryota; kingdom Viridiplantae; phylum Streptophyta; class Pinopsida; order Cupressales; family Taxaceae; genus Taxus; species Taxus chinensis. Next base: position 164,396 of record JAHRHJ020000954.1, read on the forward strand.
TTTTGGAAATGTATTTAACCTAACCGACGATGGTTAGGGGACCGACGTCGGTTGAGGTATAACCGGCATCGGTTAAGGCGGGAATATCTAGGTTGGCCAAAAATAGCCTGATTGTTGCTATTTTTGGCGTGGTCTTCAATCTTCATCTGAGTCTCGAGTGATAGGTCCATAGAAGAATGAGTAAGAGTCCTCTTAGGTTTGTTAATAGGAGTTAAGTCTAGGTTTAGACTAAGTCCTAGTTGGTTAGGATAGGCTTAGACTTGGTCTTAGGTCATTAATGGGGTTTGAGTGGGTCATGGAGTGAGGTGGCTAGGTGAGTTGGCTGGGTGAGGTGGTCAAGTGAGGATGTTAATTAAATTAATTAAAGTAATTAATTCAATTAATCATGTGCACTATGGGATATGAATAGGTAAGGTATGGTTAATTTAATTAACGGGGTTATAAGGGTAGTATGACCTAATTTAGTTCTGGGAATCGGAAGGTATTTTTACTACTTCATGGATCCCTCAGTTTGACTCGAATTCCTTTTCCATCTCTCATGTTCCAATTTGGATGAGATCACATAATCTTCCCCTTCACTTTTTCTCTATCACAGAGGATATCAAGAATCTTCTAGGGTGTTTCATCAAAGCGGATAGCAAGAGAATACGAAGTGGAATTCATACTTTTGTCAAGATTTGAGTAGAAGTAGATCTCAGTAAAGGACTATTAGACAAAATGACTCTCAAGATGGGAGATATTACTCACATCCAAACTCTTGACTATGAAAATATGACTTTCAGATGTAGGAACTACAAGACTTCGGGTCACCTCAAGGCTACATGCCCTCATAAGAAGGCTCAGGCTCCAAATACAAAAGGATCTATTCCCAAATGATGGAGCCCACCAAATCTTGAGGATGAAGATGATATTGACTCATAAGATCTAGAAACAGGAATTACAGTTCCACCGACTACACCACAAGAAACTAGATATGCAACTACATCGACTATAACACATTTAGACTCTATTGTAGTTAAGGATGGGGGTAGTTAACGGTTAATCCTCCCTCTTTGGAGAGACCTACTTAGTGGATTAAGTGTCCCCATGAATCCGAACACTCTGACTCAGATAAGGATGGTCCCCATCTTCTGGATAGGGAGTTACATATCTCCACCCCCTTGGAATTATTTGAATCCAAACTTCTTGATTCAAAGGTGATTTCCCATGAAAAGTGGTAGGTAGTGCGTTTGAAGAAAGGAAAGAAGGGTAAGCACTTATCTCGGGCTTCCTTTTCTTTATTATCCTTCTTCTTTGGATGTCTCTTCTACCACATCCAATTTCTAGTCTTGTAGGTTGTTTCTAGTTGCATCTCCTCTCTCCCTCCATTCTTCCCCTTTGTTGCATCTTCTTCCTTTTGCAGTTGCATGTGAGACTGCTTCTTCTCTTCTCAATGGTTCTATTTTTCCACTGCATATGTGGAAGCATACAAGACTGCAAATTACGGAAAATGTAAGAGAGATAATTACAATAACACATAAATAGCTCCAACTCAATATGATCAAATAGAATAATGCAAGAGATGTACATATAGGAGGTGAATGTGTAACCTCCTCCTAGAATCATGGCAATCTCCACCTAGAATAGTGGTAACCAACAACTAGAATGGTGTAGTCAAGTGGTGACTAGCACCCAAAATAGTGTAGTCAAGTGTACACCTAAGCAAGCATATCCCATAAGTGTAGGGAAACTCCGTGTGAGGTGGAATATCCTGAGTAGGATACAAATAAAGTGAGGAAAATAAATCCTACACTAACACCCCCCATAAGGACAACTTAGGTGGGAAGTGAAAAATGAAAGTGGGTCCTGACAATAAGGCCTGATGAGGTACCCACGTACAATGCAATCTCTCATAAGATAGAGTAAAAGGAGAAAATCCAGTGGGAAAAACTCCCCCCCAAAAGAGAGACAAAGAAGAGAAGGTAGGACTAGAAAGCCCCACTCGAAGCTACAACTGCCTGTAGCCATCCAGTATCCTGCAAAGCAACCTCCTGGAGTGATTGTGGCTCAGAAATAGATGCAGTGAAGAGTGGATCACCATGGAAAAGTGAAGGTAGCCACCAAGTGTCTGATGGATCTCCAACCAAGGTGTTGTTCCTATCCAAGGAACTATGCTCCTCATACATGGTAGAAGTGCCAACTGCTCCATGATGGAATGATATATCTGATGCAAAAGTGAAGAAAGAATGTGGAGGGTCCTGTAACTGAGTAGAAGACTGCCTAATGTCTGATGAGTCCTGAATCAAGATGCCTGCTCCCTGAAAAGTCTGAGGTGGACCAGAAGTAGGTGGATCAAGAAATAACTCCTCTAATAATGGAAGGTGACAAGGAGATGGTGGAGGTGGGTCCCCATCACTACTGTAGTCATTTGTGCTAGAAGAGAAGTTCTCATCAGAAATGTGCTCAAGCTCAAAAGTGTCATCAAGTACAGGTGAATGTGGTGAAGAATTTGAAGGAGGAACAAAGTGAGAGAAGGAATATAGCTGAGTTTGATGATCGACTACACCCACTGTAATGATAGTGTCATTGTGTAGCTCTCTGACATAGACTGAATCTGGAGTGAACTCAACCCGCATGCCTTGACTAAGGTGAGTAATCTGGTAGACTGATAAGAGATTAGTTGATAGTGAAGGAATACTAAGAACATTATTGAATGTTCCTCCATCCACTTCAACAGACCCTCTCCCAAAAACCTGTGAAGAACTGTTGTCACCCAATCGTATAGTAGACATGTCACATGGCTCTAATGAAGTGAACTCCATGTGTGAAGAAGCCATGTGATGTGAAGCACCAGAATCAATAACCCATGTAGGAGGTGGTGGTACAACTGCAACAAGGGCTCTCCCTTTTTTCTCCTTTCCTGATTCTTTCTCTTTCCCTTTTCCATTGGTATTTGTATTGGAGGATTCATTGGTTGATGAAGATTGTTTGGAAGACTCGGGTTCACCTATCTTGTTCTTCTCAAGAATACTTGTGAGGTGGTCAATTTGCTTCTTCATACATTTTCTTTCATCATTTCTACCTTTGCAATACCCACATTAGACTGATCCTTTCTTTCTTGGACTTATCACTAGAAGAGGAAGTTTCAGAGTTTGGTGTAGAGGTGGAAGAATGTTGATCTTTCTTGATCCTTGTTACTATGTTTATACTCTTTGTCTAATGAGGCTTTCTGTTTTCCGTTCTTGGCAATGAGAGCTTGAGGTTTAGAGGACTTCAAGGTACCCATTTGTATTACGTCGGCTCCCCTTTGCTCCTTAGTCAAATCAGCAATAAAGTCATCTAAAGATGCGAAAGTTACATAACCATGTGGCTCCAAGAGCCCTCTTGGTAGCATAGGGGTGTAGAGACAAAGATAGAGTAGTCAAGACTTATTGATTCTTAAGCATTTGAAATGGTCTGTTCATCCACTGTTGTTTCCTTCTACATTCCCTTTCAACTGCTCATTGTCAACCCGTTTGGGTCCTCTTGTTGGGTTTGGTCTTTGTTCTCTATAGAAATGATTCCTTTTGTGTGTCAAATTGTTGGACATTAATAAGTTGATAAGTTATCATAATCTTATCTCATGACCCCCATAGGTCCATTGGTATTTTGAGGATTCATTTTAATACAATGTTTGGAAGACTCGGGTTTACCTTCTTAGGTTCGTCTAAAGAAGAAATGTTGAGGTGGTCAATCTAACTTCTTCAAACATTTGACTTTCAGATCATATTTCCTTTACATTTATACCCACATTTAATCATGCACATTATAAATTGGATTCTTATATAGAAGAGGTAAAGTTTCATAGTTTATTTGTATATGTAAAAATAATGTTTGCCCATCTTTAGTCAAAATTACACATCTTTCTTGATCCTTGTTACTCTGTTATCATACTCTTTGTCTAATGCGGCTTTCTGTTTTCCATTCTTGGCACAAGAGCTTGAGGTTTGGATGACTTCAAGGTACCCACTTGAATTAACTTGTCTTGCTCCTTAGTCAAAGAACAATGAAGTCATCTAAGGATGGCATAGACCATGTGGCTCCAAGAGCTCTCTTGGTAGCATAAAATGTAGAAACAAAGATAGAGTAGTCAAGACCTAGTTTGGCAAGCACTGAAAGAACAAGTTGTTCATCCTTCTTTTTTGTTCCACATTCTTTTAACTGCAATTGTAAGGACTTGAGCTTGGTAAAGAAATCTTCCAAGGTGTCAAAGTTGCTAGGACTTAAGCTGATAAGTTCTATTTCTAGCTCATGACCCCTCATAGTGTCAACTTTTCCAAATAATTTTTCTAAGGTTTTCCACACCTCGTTGGGAGATTTGGCTGACTCTATGTGAAAAAGGAGTTCAGGAGACACTGAAAGACACAAAATACCAAATGCTTCATCACACTTATTATACCACTTAACTTTATTTGCAGCTACAGTAGGCTCAGGTTCTAACCCCATTGTGATACGGTACAACCCTTTAGTCCTGATTGCAATGAGAATTTTTTATTTCCATTCATGGTAGTTAAAAGGTGTAAGTGGGTTAATTGTACTTAGATCCATGACTGCAGAAAGAGAAGGTTGTGGTAGTTGTTGCAGAAAACAAGGAAATGTGCGGAAAGAAAAAATTCCAAACAAGAGAGGAAATGTGTAGAAACTTTCTCAAGAATCCCCCCCACAATTTGGAACTTTATAACTTAGTGTGTTTTACAAAATAAATAGGTCCAATGCTTTGGGAAATAAAAATATTTAACTTTTGCAAAAAAAAATGACACTCAATATTGAGCTACCAATCAAAAGTTTTACAATAATTATTTCCCGTAAATAAGCCCTATTTTAAATGAATTTGCACTAAACTTGAAATGCACTTTTTTCACTAAAATATAGTTTTAGAAAAATAAGGAGGAGGGTTTTGATGAACCCAAGATAAGCACCTTTGAAAGTTGACCAAAGCCCAAAATCCAGCAGGGGGCTAGCGTTAGCCACCCTACACAGTCAAAGAGGTTGTTAGGAAAAGATAAATTTTTTTTTAGTGTATATAGGTTGCAGCCACGTTTCTGCATTGCGGCTCTTAAATTTCCACAGATTTGAGTGTAGCAACAGCACTATTGCGAGACTAAAAAAACAACGACTCAAGTTGGATCTTCAATGCGTGTATGGGTGGTTGGAAAATTTGTTGCAGGTCTAAAAATGCCTCTTGATCAGGAAAACCACCCTTTGCAAGTCTGAACAAGCATGCAAAGCACTACCACAAGTGAAAACGCCCTTCACAGGTCTGAAATCGCTTAGATCTGGATAAATCTTCCAGGGATCCTGCAATAATTATTGGCCTGCAAAAAAATAATCTCCAAGACTATATATGCACTATGCAGGCCTGTAAACCTCAGAAATCGTGCAAATAGGCTATATATACCCAGAAACAAGGAAAAACCAACACCAAATAACACCCAAATACTTGCAAATATTGATCTCAAATGAAAATAAATTTGCAGAATAATAACCAGACAAGCTCAATACCAGCTCGGCTCTGATACCATATCGGAGAAGCACTCACAGATCTACTGGTTCGAAGATTGCACAGGTGAATGATGCGAGACGTGAATTGTTCCAAGACAAAACAATGCAAGCATACAAGACTGCAAAAATACGAAAATGCAAGAGAGATAATTGCAATAACATAGAAATAACTCCAACTCAATACGATCAAATAGAATAATGCAAGAGATGTACATATAGGAGGTGAATGTGTAACCTCCTCCTAGAATCATGGCAATCTCCACCTAGAATAGTGGTAACCAACAACTAGAATGGTGTAGTCAAGTGGTGACTAACACCTAGAATAGTGTAGTCAAGTGGTAACCAACACCTAAGCAAGCATATCCCATAAGTGTAGGGAAACTCCAAGTGAGGTGGAATATCCCGAGTAGGATAATACAAATAAAGCGAGGAAAATAAATCCTACTTGTTGTGATAGGAAGTTTATTTGGGTTGCACTTTTATGAGGTTCCATAATTATTTTTAAATTTTATAAAGAAAGTTGGGATTTGAACTTAGGGGTTTTACTTTCTTAGTAATAAAGTAGGTATATTAGTGCTTATTTAAATTAATGAAAATATATGTATTTTTTTTTAAAGAAAATTGTGACTTGAGGATCGTAATGGTTGTGAAAAATAATATTAGTCAATATTGTGAAAGGGAGACATCTTTGAGATTAAAGTATTGTTTTATTTGTGTGTATATTTCAAGATATTTTTAAGGAGAATACCATTTTATATGATCATTTTTAAATTATGTATGTTGCTTTACACACAAGTGTACAATCTATTTATTTAAGTTTTTTATTCTCTGTCATCTTTCCCCAATGATTGTTGTAGTGCCATATAGATCATCCTTGCCTCATAATTATTACCAAAGTGGGATTAACCAAATTCCTATCTATTTATGTGTTTTTTAAGGTAAAAGTGTTCGTAAGAAAATGTGTTAAATTATTAATTTTTGTGGGATTTTGAAGTAATTGAAATGTTGGATCGAGGATTAAATTTGCCAACCACTTGTGACTATCAAACAATTTTTCAGCGATGGTATTTCCTTTTATAATGTGCACGCCAATATTGTTGTTACTCTGCTAAAAAAACCCTTCAAATAACATATATAAATCTATATGAAAAATCTCAGTTGTATTGTATATCCACAAAATTTGACAGATAAGGATGTAGAATTTTCGCAAGTATTTTACAACTAAAAACAAAAAAAAATGCAAGCAACCAATGAATTATATACCATGATTTGGATTATCGATTGTAATAGTACCTTCTTGACATCGACTAATAATAGAATAACACTCTTGAAATGAAAAGTTAAATATTAAACCCAATCAAACTTAATGCACAAGTTTTATTTCAAATTAAAAGAAAAACATTAAACTCTAGTTAGACTCAATTGGTGTTATTGTCATTGATATAGTATACTCGAAATCAATTTTCTCGTACATATTTACTTTGTTTTTTTCATTTGTTTACTTTTCTTCATAATTTTAACATTATTTGCCATGTCACATTACAAATGCTCATAGGGTACTAATACGATTACACATATTTTTATTAATATGTATTTTAACAATATTTATACAAAAGATAAATAATATGTATTTATATAAATCATAGGTAAAAATTGTAGTTAAATCATATACATATTTTATTTTATTTACCAGCAATTCAAAGCTACATTCCCTAATTAATAACATATATTTGAAATTGATATTAGAATGATTAATAATTTAAAAAAATTATAATCAAATTTTAATATCTTTAATTAAATAAGATTAAAATAAAGTTGATAAAAACAAAATAGTAAAAATGTATACGATAAATATTTGTAAGTTGTGGGGGAAGAAGCAGTATTTATAAATAGTTATAGTGGGAGTGGGGAAGAGGCATAAATCCATGATGGAGAGCTGCATTCCAGAGCGTATCAATGCGATGGACATCAATTGCTCCAACTTCATGATCTGGGTATCCCTGAAGCGCATGCACCACGCCTCCTGCATGGCATGCATATACTGCTCTTCTCCGCAGCGTGTACTGCAATGCAACAACCTTCAATTCATTATACACCAAAATCACATAAACAAATAACATTTAACTTCATTGTTTCACTACGTACCTCACAACCATTCACTCCTTTTGCAGAGGGGGGAAGCAGAAGAGCTATTGAGTCTCTATACGTGCAATCCTTCCTAAATTCAATTATCTGTGCCACCGTGAACTGGTGAAACACGGTTCCTGCGGGTGCCCACATTTGATCCCTGTACCCTGCCCATTTGCCTATTACCCATGTCTGCACAAAACAATATCACAACAATTCAATTTAGAGTGTGCAAATTCATACACCAAAATATCACAATTTTTTATTACATTCTTCGTACGAAAAGAAAAACTCTCTTATGACAATCAAATGGACGTCAAATTTAAGTTATCTATTAATTCTTTATCCACAAACATTAAAGCTCACAATGAACACCTTTGTTGCTATTCTAGAGCACCTATCAACTTAATAATGTCCAAAAATGGAAGTCATTAGTTGCTAATAATTGGAGAATAGTTGCATTTTATAAAGCTCATATACATATCAAGGCCGATTTCATTGAATTGTCAAATATTTTCACAAAACATGCTTGCATAAACACCTAATTTTGGTACAGGGGAGTTAATTGCTATGGCATTAATGTTTTATGTATTTATTGATAAATGGTCTAAATTAAGCTCTTTAAAAGTGTTATTTTGTGTCTTGTTTGACTTTCAATATTTTGATGTTCCCTCTTTTGTTGATTCTATGTTTTGATTTCTTTAAACCAACATAGATCAAATGAATTACAGTGTGACTTATATTATTAAATACATATAGTATAACACAATAATTTGAACTTAAATTAGGGTAAATGTGATAATGATTCAGATATAAAGTAAGGAAAAAAATATAAATAATGTGCATGATAAAAAGACGGAACCTAATTTCTCCTAAAGGATGAATGTACAATAAACACAAGGATGTGGAACCATCTCAAGAAAGTGTTTTTAAGTTCTCTAGTGAAGGAGACAATTTAAAATCAAGCCCAGACACACGGCAATGATCGGAACAAACGGCAGTGTCTCATGATGTCTGGCAATTCTACAACTTTCTAGAATTGTTCACATATGTTTGCATTCTAGATTTTGGGTACTAAGACGTTACAATATGATGCATTGAAGCATGTGTGATCTATCGTTTGTCCAAACCCTAACAACACACTCAAACAAAAATGCGCATTAAAATATATTCAGAATTATTGGGTTAGACAAGATCTCAACATTTCCCCAATACAAGTGAGTGTTCCACTATCTACTAATATTCTAAAGAGGGGTCAAGTTAGATGTATTTATTCCACTTATTAAATTATTAATGTGAAATCTTGAAAATAATATTCAATCTAGATTTATCCTCCTTTTGATTCTTAACATTTAATACCATGAAACTTTGACCCTTTCTACTTAATATTTTCACTCAGTGGATTGATCTAGGGTTGCTATTGGAATACTTGAGATGTGTAATGCCTTTTGTAAAGTAGTCTTCAAGGCATCTATCAGTCATGTGTATACATAAAGACCTATGGGTTCATTTGTATAACTAGACAACTAATTTATTCCCCTCTATAGCCAACCCATGAGTCTAACATGTGTTGTTTTAACAATAGTTCCCACATTTCAAAACTAGTTGTTTCTCATCCTGGGACACTACCAGTTGAGGAAAATTCTAGTCGACGGTACTATTTGAGGTAGGCAATGTTGTTTGTAGGAAGAAAACAAGATTCTAAGAAATGAAGAATGTTTGTGGAGGATTTATAATATGTTTTCGTATTGACTAAGATAATCTCAAGTACAAATGGAATATAGATGTGATAATGTTTATGTAGGCTTTTTAAGAAGTTTATGTATTAACTAAGATGATCTTGAGAAAGTAAAAATAGAAGATAGATGAGCTAAGATAATGTATGAGAAATCAAAAAGGAAGAAAGTAAGTGTGTGTGTGTGTGTGTGTGTGCGCGCGCGCGCTTGCGTGCGTGCATGTGTCAATTGTCTAAGAGCAAAAAATTGTGCTATAAAATAATGTTGCCAAGTGTCAAACACAAATCTTTGTTTTCTATAGCCACCCCCTTCAAATCTAGTATTGAAATGTTATATAATAAGGATAAAATAAAATGTGTACATGTGATTACCACTCTGGGTGTTGACAGGTGTAATTGGAGCGTCTCATTGTCCCATGTAAAAATGTGTAAGTAAACATGTCGATTAATGTCACATAATGATTAGTAAATTGAAATATGCAAACCATAAAAAAAGATTAAGTCATAAAAGAAAAGGAACAAATACACCTAATAGTATGCAAACCACAAAAAAAGATTTAAGTTATAAAAGAAAATGAACAAATACACCTAATAGTATGCAAACCAAATTGTCACTTGTTATACATCATTGGTTAGTGCCTTGGGTTGAATATTCCCTAGAAGTTGTAGTTGTTGAACTAGAGAGTTGAGGGATGAACATTTCTCAATCAAAGTTGAAGATGGTTGCACTAGAATCTGATGGATGTTGATGCCCGAACCCTGGTGTCATGGGTGTCTAAATTTGCAATGACGAATGTGATATAGCCTTATTACTTTCTTTCCCAAAAAATCATAATCAAACTAGGGTTTTCATTTATCTATGAAGTGTATAAAAGTGTTCCAAAATTGATGTTGGCAAGTGTTAATGACCAAATTTTGACACTTTTATACACTTGGATAATCAAAATAGATCTAATTATTTAGCACACTTTCATTCTATTAGTTTATCCAACCAATTTCTTAGTCACATTCATTTACTAGTCATATTCATTCAAAATCAACTCAGTCTCTACATGAATACCTTAAAAATTGTGTACATACATTTTCTAGTCATCATAGCCATCCTCTCATCCTTGGAATAGTGTCAACAATCTCAGACATTGCCATATGACAAAAATGTACCACTTTTTCAAAAATGTCCAATGGCCTCCAATGACTACTTTTCGAAATTTGGTGATTCAATTAGGTCATAGTGGAAAACTAACAAAAAGTCACATATATATACAAATGACCCCTAAGATCATTCCTTACCTCTCACACTCTTAGAGCACCCCTATCACCTAAGACACTCACTATCATGTAGATCATTACACATCAAGTATAACTATATTTGAAATCTTCAAAGAAAAATTTCGAGGTAAGATACTAGGCTAGATATGAATACAAAGAGGTCAAAGTTGCATGGTTCAAGTGTCTAAGTCTAAAGGAATGATCACATATGAATCACACACGATCTTGCAAATATACACACTAACATAAGTGGGATAACTACGTGGAATTTGAGCCCTCTTTAGAGTAGTGGTATGTAGTAAATGTCTAGTCATCACTAGGGTGTACTAATGTTAGTCCAACCCAAAATGTTAACCCTTTTTAAAGGTGTGATTTTATCCAGCATGCATAGCTAGTGTTTAGACAAAGGAACAATTTTACAAGCATCATCACATCCTTTTAAAGGGATCCCAAACAATAGAAACTAGATTGGAGACAAATGTGAACCACTCCAAGAAGTTAGGGGTCCCAATTATCTCATAGATGTTGGATAACCTAGACAACATTATCTTATATAGGTGTATGGCTTAGCTGACAATGTCCAAACAAGTTTTAGCCCCTGGTTTTCCACTAAACATTTGATAACACACTTTAGAGTACTTGGTGATTTGGTAGTAGTTTACGAGATCCGCATATAGTTGGAAAACACTAATTATCTTGTCTCTATTGATTATATTTCTTATTCAAATTAAAATTAATCACACATTCATTTACTTGTTTACTACTCAAATTTGATGTGACTATTGCCCTTATTTTTGTTGTCTAAATTAGCACATATTGTAGCATTGTTATACCATTGTATGTAAAATATTCAAAACAAAATGGTGAACCCCCCAAGTGATTGAACACAAAACCCTATGGCTTGCCTTCCACATTTAAGCTTTTTCCCTATTATGGTTTAACTTTCACATCTAACTTTTGATTTCCATGTAATCCACACAAAAATATTTTTATTAGTATTTGGTGTCCCTAGATTTCACCCTAAAATCTGAGACTACCCCCATGTTAAAAATTTCATACTTTTAAAACTAACGGGTCGTTTTATATTTTTATTGCCAGAAAATGTCTGTATTGCGTCAAGATATTCCCAAGGAGTCATATGAGCCAATTTCAACAAATACCAAAATGTCGAAACTCGTTTTATCCTTTCGCCAAGTTTTGTCCGTAGGAAATTTTTATTTAATTATTTAAAGTCTTGTTTCAAGTAAATTGTGATCCGGTTTGACCCTATTGAAGTTTTGCATACCAATACTCACACATACCAGTAGGGTTTCCACCATGAATGAATTTTGGGCTTTGTCTGTGACTTCTAGCAACGTTTTTCATTTTTATTATTTTTGCACGTTTTTTCTCTATGAAATTCCCCTTGGTCAATTCCTTCGCCAGTATAGTCCGTTTTCTTGCCTCAAGTATCTGGAGATCATCTAAAACCGCCATGCTAGAAGGAATTGGCCTCATGAAGTCAACTTCTCTTTAAAAAGACGGAATCATGCACAAAAAAGTCTCTTCTTAACAAGTCACATTTTTGGGAATGGATGGATTAAAGTTGCAGTGCGATTTTTGGTCATAGTAGGCAGGTGGGATTTTTATACCTGTCTTGCAGGGTACTTTTTCCCATGAAGGCAAAGTCAGTTAATTTACGATGGGAAAATTAGAAGCAGGAAAATGGAAATTTCTTACCTGCCTTGCAGAGTGAAAATTCCCATTATAAAATAAAGAAAAATCACTTTAAGGCATTGATGGGAATTTCTTACCTGCCTTGTGGTAAAAAATCTCATTATGGAAGGCAAACAGCTTAAGTGGATGATGGGATTTTCGGAGCTGCGGTGCAGGGTGAATAATCCCATTAAAATTTGACTTTTAAATATAGAAATCAGTCTTTGCCAAAAAGTGCGACCCCTTTGGAGCATTAAATAATTTATTTAATGGCATTTATTAATAGTCTCCCTTCCTAATGTTGGCACCCAGGGATGAGGAAAAGTCAATGCATAAAGAAGACTAGAAGAGGAAGGCTAAAAATACATTAAATTTATTTATTTAATGCATCCCTAAAACATGTTAAAAAGTGCAACCCATTTGGAGGATAAATAATGTTTTTTGAAGTATTTATTGATGGTTTTTACTCCTAATTTTGGCGCATGGAGAAATAGAAGGTCAAAGCATGATGTGAAGTCAAAGAGAACTGAAAGAAGGAGGCTAAAAATAAATTAAATTTATTTATTTAATGACAACCATGATCATGCAAGTTTAGGCGCCCAAGTTAAAGAGAAAGGCATGCTTATTAATTAATCAATTGCCAATAATAGGAGAGGCAATTATTAATTATAGAATGATGAAGGTTATATAAGCATGGGCTGCCATAATGATGAATTAATTAATTATTCTAGCAAAGGAGTGCAGCCCGGACAGTTTTGGCGCCCAAAGGAGGAGGATTTTTGCTCAAAAAAGTGTTTTTCACTGCCAAAAAGCTTCAAAGTTTGGCGCCCAGGGTTGGAGGAGCTTGATTTAAGTCTGTTTAATTATCTGCATATTGTTACAGGTGCCCAGGTGAAGTTACAAATATTTATGTTTGCTTTGCATGCAAGTAAAGCCTCAAATTTTAGGGCAGCGGGCTTTATATGCAGATTTTTATGATAAAAATCAAGTGTTCATGTTTTGGTTTCCGTCCTTGTCTGAATTAATTGCAGGTATTCATTACAGGTGCTTATATAATTGAAAGGGAGCTTAAATCAATGTCATATACGTTGAATATATCCTCTAAATATGAAGAAATTCCCATATGTACACTAGTTGTAAAGAATTCCAACTAAATAAAAAGAAAAAGAATTGCTCAGACAAAGATAGCTCCAGCCATGGCAAAGCAGGATGAAAGAGAAAGCTCAGTGGAATCATGAATTACTTCCAGATTTGCTGACATCGGAGACACAGATCTAGGCCTAGAACCTCTTTCCGAATTGATTGACAGATCCAGAGCTGGAAAGACTTCTCTCATGTGGGCAGTCAAAAGCAGTGGAATCATCCGAGCTTCAGCATTCCCAGCCACAGCCCAGTTGCCAGAATTCGTCATGGAGTGTGCAAGGTCGTACCATCCACTATCTAGATCAATCTGGGATGTTGCGGGGAAGACAATAATCTAGCTGGATGCACAGTTTATCAATTATTGGGTGAAGATTCCAACACGACAAGTGGTGACTACTATCAGCATGCTGAACGTTGGCAGCAGATGGGAGAAGCACAAAGTAGACTATGTGGGCATCATGAAAAATAGGTATATGAAGAAGCATGAATCTCCATCAAAGTTCCTGAGGAATCTTCCACGATCCAATCTGGTGCAGGAGGTGGATGACATTACCAAATTTGCTATGCAGGATAAATGGTGAAGCTAACGCTCACAACTTCCGCTCATGGATGTATGCCTTCATCAGGACCATTGAGATCAACAAAGTAGATTCTATAATCAATTGGTCAGAGATCATCAGCGACAACATTGGTGAGCAGCTGCGAAGTGTGAGGCGGACTTACAGCTTCAAGATGACTTCATATTTGGTATATGCAGCAAACTCGCAGGGTATCTTCTCCAAGTTGGATAGATGGGGTGTGCTCTCTAAGGAACCTATTTTTGAGAGCTACCCGCAGCTTATTGTGCCTGAATGCGATAAATATTACAAGGTGGTCAACGATGGATTCTTCTACAGATTCATTTGCAGGCTGAATGGTGATCTGAAGACCAACAGGGTAAGCAAGGAAGCTTGGGAAGTTGTATCCCAGATTGGCAGTATCTTCATCCAGTTTGTAGACTTTACATACCTCAGGGTCACCGGCTTTTCGAGAGAACCAGTCAAGTTGCCCAGATATCCAAGCGATAGATTGGTCATCATGGAGTTGAGCAGCAACTCGTGGAGATGCATGACCTACAGTCAAAATGGCACAAGTCTACAGGCTTCTTTCTGATCACAATGGGCTATTACAGCTGCCAGAGCATTCACAAAGCCAGAGGAGATTGAAGCTGAGATGTTCTTGGAGTGTGAGCATGAGTTCTTCCCAGCCTGGCTCAAACTTCGATCCATATGGGGTAGCAAGGAAGACAATCTCTTAGGAGTACGTGCATGTGCCTTCGTTAGAAGATTTCTGGATGAAGTGCAGAAGCGAGTACGAAGTTAGGAAGAAAGACTTCAGCAGGTTATCAGTGCGACAAGTGTTTGATTATGGATTAGCATGGATACCTACGGATCTTACAGATGATGGGCCTGTGTTACTTGACACATACCATCAGATGGGAGGAGATAGAGCTACACTTTAGGAGAACATTGGTGGCTACCACACGATCGAGGAGAGGTCTGCCGTCTGTTCTGGTCAACACTTCGAATTGGTTGCTAACAAAGGGATATTGCCTTGATGAAGCTTTGATGAATCAGATCACAGGTAACCTCAGCACAGGAGATTCCATCAAAAGGAAGCATGAGGGAGAAAACAGCAGAAAACCTGAAAAGATTAAAGTGCATAAGAAGTCTCATTCGAGGGAAAAGATCACCTCTATGGTTATGGTGTTAGTTTTGACTTTTCCAGCATCAAGTACTTCACCAAATTTTGCACCTCAACAGGATATTGTCGTTCCTTTGTTGAATCCGACAACATTTGTGTTTTCTCCTCAGCCTCTCCAATCTGCACCTCTTCCTGAAGAAACACTAAAGTTGCAGATGGAAGAATTTGAAAGAGCATTGTCTTTGGACAATTTAGAAGACAATAGTCACAACACTGTAGCAGTTTCGGATGGAGAGGAATCAGAGCATGAGATGGTGGTGCATTCAACAAATTCTCATTCTCAGAGAATCAATTTCTCAAAGTGGTTGGCTTCACAGTCAGTCCCAGAGGCTAGAGAGGAGATCAACTTGGAGGAACATGACTTGTAGCTACTCCTAAGTTTGGGCAGAAAAGACAGAAAACCTAAAGTTGCTAAGGTGACTTCAAGGTTGATTATTGAGGAGTCAAGGTAGAAGTTCGCTGAGGTATCTATTCCAGCAAAAGGAAAGAAGAAGGATGAGCTCACAGTAGCGGATATAACAGTGACCAAAGTACCGATAGGTCAAACCACTACTGAAGGATTGAAGCAAGACACGTAGACATTGATAAATGCTTTATTCCTTAGGCTTGAAAAAGAAAAGGTGAAAAAAATTGAACTTCAAAAGAAGATGTCTTAGTTGTGCGAGATTATTGCCAAAGTTGCCAAATCTTCCACTCAACCAATTTCAGCACATAAGCAGGTGAGTGATCATATAATGCAGGAAGTGGAAGATGCAGGTAACCAGGTTAAAGCTATCAATGAATGGAAGAGTCTAATCATTTGCCAAGATTCTGTACAACTCAGATGAGGTGCCGGCCTAGATCTATGATGTTATAATTTAGCATCGTGTTGTTCTTGAAACAATTGGTGACGAGCACGATAGACATGAACACTTAGTAGCTAAAAGTAACCTAAGTACTTTGGTCGAAATAAATAAGTTGTAAGGGAGGTGTTGGATTGCGGAATGAATTGTGCCCGATGGATCAGTTGAGAAGGGGAAGGTAGCTTGATTATTGCAGTAAAATTTTCACTTGGAGATCTTCGAATCATGTTGAAAAGGATTTAAACACTTGAAAGTATAATCATCACTACCAGACAATGTCATTGCTTTCACCAATGAGGAAGTGGTAATGTTTGTTCATACATAAGGACCATTCCTAAAAAGTGTCTAATTCCATGGAAGGATCTCTTCTGATGGTGCAAGAGAGGATCAAATGGAGTTGTTAGGCCTTTCACGATGGATTCCATCAGTACCCAAGTAACACTAGCAATGTAGACAATTAAGAAGTTTTGGTCCTATACTTGAAGGATGTGGAAGCGTGCATCGAGGTTCTGAAAGAATTCAATGTTAGCCTGCAATTCCCCAGGATAGAGAAAGAGGAAGACTGTGGCTAAAATAGATGGGAAGTTGTTGAATTACATGTTCGACAAGTATATTCAGTATCAAGGCAAAAAGAAGATGTAGGGGTTACAGCTAGGCAGATCTTTCTTCTTCTACTGTCTTTCTTCTTAATTATTTCTACGTTTTTAGATTTAATTGTAAAACTTTAAAGTTATTGGTTTTAAAACCATTACTTAAAGTTGTGTGGAATGATTCTATAAGTTAAGTGACAGATGTGCATAATTTTGACTAGGGTATCCTGATGCATGTCACTTCAAGAGAGGAATTTGTAGGAAGATGGATTGCCAGATGTTATCTTTACTTCTTGTTTATGTTCGAGTTCAGTTAAGTTTTCCATTTGTAATTTCCCTTCTACATTCTATAAGTAGAGGAAGAACCTTCGAGGTTAATGATCAGAATTTGTAAGCAACATTCTTGTGTTCCAGACTTTGTGTTGAAACCCCTGATAGCTATTTGAAGCAAAGGAATAGAAAGGAGCATATTTTGGAGAACTTTGTGTCAACGGTGCATTTTGTTTCTAACTTTTATGTCTTAGATCTACTTATAAACTTTGTGTTATTTTAGATCTAGATCTGGAGTTGCCTTTGCTTATAATTTTGTGTGTTAATATCTATTGGTTCTATCTATGTGCATATAATCAACTCTGTAATCTATTGATTGGGTTGCACATCTTCCCTCTTTCTTTCCCAGGTATTTATTATTATTTCCTTATTCATTAGATATTTTATTTCTTTAACAGCTGCTTACTTGTTGCAATACTATACAACTATGGTTGATGAGCTGCATGGTTAAAGTAATACCCAAAAATAGATACTAGCATATTTAATTGACAAATCTTACATGGGAGCCTCAGTCGGTAAATGAGGGAGATTTATCTCATGAATGCCTAGGTTTTCAGCTATGTAGAAAATCTAGCCAACATTGAGTATCCCTAGGATTCTTGATTCTTTTAGGGTATACATGTTATTCCAGTGGGGAACCATAGGTGGTCCACCAATTTACACCCCTTTAAGACAAAAGTTATGTTTAATGTATTGTTTTAAAATATAACCCAAGATTTTGTTGACTTGACCTCATGTTTATGTCTCAACTACAAGATGAGATTAGAAGTTTCTTATTTTATTTGATTAAATGAAGTTGATAACAGTAAATGGTGATACATGCACATATTACCGAATAGAGCCTACCCTATAAATAGGGTGTTGTCTCAAGGAACCCATGTTAATACTATTTATAAAATTACAAACTTTTGTAAAGTGTGATTATCTTGTAGACACTCTTGAGAATGCTCTGAAGTACATAAAATCTTGTAAATTCTCAATATAAATTCCTTATTAATGGGGTTTTTCACCGCGAGGTTTTACCAAATGTAATAATCTGGTTTGATGGCATTTACTAGGTATACTCTCTAAGCAAGAAAACTAGTAATTGACAACTATCTTTGGCCTCTTTTTTTTGTTTCTTGTTTTCTATTTGGTCTTACACACCCTACAACCCAGTCGAAATTTTACTTATTTATCTTTTATGGCTTCAGACACCAGCGCCCAGCCAGGATAGAAGTGCCAGGTGCCTTGTCCCCTCTGGGCCCCTGACCCTTTTTCACCTTACTCACTCCTTTTGGGTCTCTTTTATCTTTTGGGCATCTTTTTCACTTATGGGTCGGCCTTCCAGTTGTCAATTATGAAATTCAAACAAGGGAATCATATAAATACATAGTTATGTGTTCAAAATAAAGGACCAAGCACTAAGCATTACTATCATCACCTAAGCTTGCATCCAAAAGGCACCTAAAGCACTCTAAAGCATCCATCTAACATCCATTCAAGGGACAAGGGACATCAACTCTGCATACACAACATAGGAAGGGGAAGTTCATTCTATTCCATCCACACATTCTACTACATTGCTACATTCTAGCTACAACCCGCTATCAAGTGCAACTTGCACAAGGGCATCCTAGGGCACAATTTCTACACACACTCACAAGAACTACATGGAGTCTGAGATGTAGTGCAGTGCTCGGTCATAAGTTCACTCTCGGGGTGACCATCGGGGTCAGTCTGACTCCCCATATTGCATCTTTCTTTTTAGGTTTGATGTGGTTTGTGGGCTTGTGCAGGTGAACTTCTATTTTACAGGTTACAGGTACCTTTGGTGATCATAATGTGACTACCAAGTGATCAACAGGGAACAATTGTGACACTTGTGACACAACAAAATCAGATTTTGAGCATTTGTGTAGTCACAGGTGCCCAGTAAGAGGTCTCCAACACCAGGTGCCCCTCCTGTCAGTGTGGGCACCCATGTCTGGACCTCATTCCTGCAGTTCCAAAATTTATACTGAGCATTAATGACACTCTTCCTTCCTGTTCATCACTTTTCCTAGTCCAGATCAGTTCCAGATCAAGCAGTAAATCAGCTAAGTCCTCTCTCTATTTCTTTGCTTAGGGTTTCATATTTTACATCTTAGTTTTCTTGTGTCATTTCTGTATTTCAGCATTTATACATCATTTGGTTCAGTAGTGACTCTGCAATATTTAGATTTAATTCAAATTAAATTAAATCATTTGGTGAACCCCACTCATGATCATACACTTGGATCCTCCTTTTTCTTCTTTCATGGCTCCTAAAATTCCTCAAATCTCCTTGCATGACTTACTTCAAATGCACCCACCTTGCAAAGTATGTTCTCCAAAAAACCCTAGACACTATGTATCTCCCTCGCAATATGCCACCTGCTCAAGTAAGTTCCATTTTTGATCATCTATCTGATGACTCTATTGATCCTAATCCTCCATCCAATCAACCCATCTTAGAGTCAATTCAAGCTTTACATTGTTTATTTCAAGACAAAAATTTATGGAAACAATGATTACATCTCTTAAATCTGAAATCCAACATCTCAAGGATGCTTCTCAAGCCCATGCTAGTTCTTCTTCTACATCTCATTCTACTTCTATGTCTTCTACATGTGCTCATATCAGTGAACCCCAAGTCTTACCACTACCCACACCTCTCAAGTTTGATTTCAATGCTAAGCAACATGATATTCTTCCTCAGCTCCTCACTCACCAATTGATCAACTTGCCATCTACTCATTCTATCCTCCTTATCGGCTTGCAAAATACCAAGGTCACCCATTTTGTAATTATCATAGAATTAATGGACATAATGACAATGATTTATATGCTTTAAAATGAAGAATTGGCCACCTTAAGCATCATGGTTTTATTTCATTTTCTACACAAAATGTTGTTACATGCTCATCTCCAATTGCTAAATCCTAATGGGATCCTAAATATAGTCCTTCTATATCTAATTAGCATCATTCCATCATTACTAATGTTTCTTCTTTGGTAAGTCAAGAGTTCCTATCCAACCCATTAAGCAACCTCCTCTAAAAATCAGTCCATCCCCTCCTCCTCTCAAGTCTTCTACAACATTACCAACTCCAACTAAGCAACCTCCTCTAAAAATCAATCCATCCCCTCCTCCTCTCAAGTCTTCTACAACATTATCAATCCCAAATAAGCTACCACCATTCAAGATCCCTCCCCACCCTACTCCACTTTCTTGTCCAATTCTTTTTTCAAACAAGCTAATCCTTACATTGATGGCCAAGACACATTTCAAGCTTTGCCACTACGCCATGGTCCTTCTCACATCACTACATAGATCTCCATCACTCACATACTTGGGGGGCATCACTTCTTTTCCTCCCCCCTTCTAGCATCTATCAATTATCTATATTTCTACTATCATGCTTTTGTGCTTCACACTTAATCTTTCTCTGAAATACATCTTACACACCCTTTGATACACACATTGTATCATCATTACCCTATGATGCACTCTAGTTCCATGGTTCATACTCGACTGTTGAGGGTCTAAATCTGAAATGAACCTCACCACATTCACTTTTCATGCTCTATGCTTCATGATCTATCTTTCTAGCACACATTCTCAAACCATTTCCCGATGACACACTCTTGTTCTATGGTTCATTCTTCATTGGTGAGGGGTCTTTTATAAATAAACCTCATCTCATATACATTCGTTGGGGGGCATGCTGCTCCTATCACATTCAAACATTGCATACCATTCCATCACACTCATACACTACATTTGCATATCTTGGTTGCACTTACTCTTGCTTGCTTATACTACTTACATGATGCACTTTGCTTACTATGCTAGTCAGATACTCAGTATGTCATTATCTTTTATATATACACATACACATTCACTTGGTCTTTTGGAGTGAATGCAAATCTTTTACAAATTTTCACATGCTGCAATGATGCTTGGACATTGTACCTTTACCAGTCCCACCGAGGCTCCTGGGGGCATCTACTTTACTTACTCTCACACATTACAGGTGTTATTGTTTCATATTTACTACTTCCTATTCTTACTAGCACATTACTTTCCATTGATACATACATGTCTTGACATACTTTTTATCTTTCTAACATGCTAATGGGTGCTTCATGTGTAGCATTTTCTTTGCAGGACTATATGCCACCATGGTTGTCTGATACATTTTGCTTGCCATTGTTTTCTATTGTATGCTATTGTTTGTGGGCTATGCCCTATGTCTTGTTTGATCATTGTTTGTATGCTTTTGGCCGCTTTGGCCCTGATTGTCTTGTGACATTGTGAGTGATGTCCCATGTTTGAAACCCACTTTTTGTGGTCTATCTTGTATGCACACTTGCTTGTTACATTATTTTTCTATTACATGTTTGCTACTTTTCTACTAACACATGTATCTAGCCACTTTGTTTGCATGTGCCTTGGTTTCTACCATGCACATCCCCTACCCCTTACAGGTATCACTTCAGATTAACATCAGGTCCTCTCTTTTGGGCCACACACTCCTACTGACGTCGCATGCACCCCAAATGAGGGAGGGCATACATTGGGTGAAAAAATCACCCCTACAACAGCTCAGAGCTACAGTTCACACAACACAATACACAAAATCAACACAAGTTACAGTCACAAAATGAACCAGAATCAGACTTGGGTCAGAATCACAACACAGACACCAGCACCCAGACTCAGACAGTAGTGCCTGGGCACCTGTGTCCTCCCCTGGGTGCTAATGTCCTGGGGGCACATACAATCAGCTTATCAGATCAACACAGTTCATAGAAGCCTTCAGAGCAGTTTTACAGTTACAGGCACAGTCCTCAGTTACAACATAATGCATCTATCTCATTTCAATTCAGAACAAACAATACAATTGGAACTAATTTGGAACTAATTCGGGACAACAGGAACAAATCAGGGACACACCATCTACAGTGGTGCTTATTGGGAAGAGTCATGGAAGGAGAGTAACACTAGACCTCTCTCCCCAACACTTTCTCTTTGGCGTGAGATCACCCAAAAAACTTGCACTTTGAGATCGCCCAAAAAACTCACAATTGGCGTGAGATCACCCAAAAAAAACACTTCTTGAGATCACCCAAAAAAATCACTCTTGATGAGATCGCCCAAAAAACTCACTCTTCACAACATTCCAGGACATTTTTCTATCCTTTTACACTCTTATACACCAGGTGCACACTTTCCTTTTACACACTTTTACATACTTTTACATACTTATGCACATTTTTCTCTGATTTATCATATACATGACTTTGACTACATTCTTTCTCTTCTTTTGTAGGTCCATCCTTATACACAACAAGAAGCAACATCAAGCACAAAAATAGCAACATGGTATAACACATATGCTTCACCCCTAGGGTCACTTTCCTTTCCTAGTCTCCACGCTTCACTTTGCATCATTCCACGCTTCACTTGTCCACTCGACACACATTTCACCACATGCTCTACAGGATCATAAGGTACACATCTCTTATCTACTTTATGTTATCGAGTATTCACTCAACAACATAAAGTGGGGAAAATGTAGACACAAAATCACGCACTTGGGTACATTTCTAGGTCTTAAAACATACTAACATTCATATGATTCAAAAGCAAGAAAACTGGTAATTGATGACTATCTTTGGCCTCTTTTCTTTGTTTCTTGTTTTCTATTTGGTCTTACACACCCTACAACCCAGTCAAAATTTTACTGATATATCTTTTATGGCTCTAGACACCAGCATCCAACTAGGACAGAAGTGCCCAGGTGCCCCTGTCCCCTCTGGGTGCCCCTGACCCTTTCTCACCTTACTCACTTCCTTTTGGGTCTCTTTTATCTTTTGGGCATATTTTTCACTTATGGGTCGGCCTTCCAGTTGTCAATTATGAAATTCAAACAAGGGAATCATATAAATACATAGTTATGTGTTCAAAATAAAGGACCAAGCACTAAGCATTACTATCATCACCTAAGTTTGCATTCAAAAGGCACCTAAAGCACTCAAAGCATCCATCTAGCATCCATTCAAGGGACAAGGGACTGCATCAACTCTGCATACACAACATAGGAAGGGGAAGTTCATTATTCCATCCACACATTGTACTACATTGCTACATTCTAGCTACAACCCGCTATCAAGTGCAACTTGCACAAGGGCATCATATGACACGATTTCTACACACACTCACAAGAACTACATGGAGTCTGAGATGTAGTGCAATGCTCGGTCATAAGTTCACTCTTGGGGTGACTGTTGGGGTCAGTCTGACTCCCCATATTGCATCTTTATTTTTAGGTTTGATGTGGTTTGTGGGCTTGTGCAGGTGAACTTCTATTTTGCAGGTTACAGGTACCTTCGGCATCATTGTGCGACTATCAGTGATCAACAGGGAAAAAATAATGAAGACAATCTTGTGACACAGTAAAATCAGATTTGAGCATTTGTGCAGTCACAGCACCCAGAAGCAGTCTCAAGTGCCCAGGTGCCCCTGTCCTACCATGGGCGCCCATGTCTGGCCTCATTCCTGCATTCCAAGAATTTATAGTGAGCATTTAACGACACTCTGCCCAGTTTGTTCATCACTTTTCCCAGTCCAGATCAGTTCTAGATCAGCACGTAAATCAACTAAGTCCTCTCTCCTCTTTGCTTAGGGTTTCAAATATTACATCTTAACTTGCTTGTGTCATTTCTATATTTCAGCATTTATACATCATTTGGTTCAGTAGTGACTATGCAATATTTAGATTTAAAATCTCAAAAAGTTACATAAACTTGCAAAACTATAGGGAATACATTCTTAAAGAAAAGAGGCACTTATATTTTGTGATTTAATCAATATTTTAGACCTTCTAAAGATCATTAATGTCCATAGTCCTTGCAAACTCCAATTCACTTAAATCAAAGAACATGAGAAATGTTAGATTTGTTAGATAAAACATGAACAATAGGTTAGGGACATAGTGAACTCAATTAATTCTAGGAATTGTGAGAACAAAAAACACATAATGAAAGTTCAAGGAACAAATAAAAAATGTCGAGAAAGAACACAAAACCTTAAATAATTCACAAGGAAAGCACAATTTTTTAAAGGTTCAAATCAAGAATCAACAATGAATCTATCAAGGATGGACCCCCCAAGCTTTAAGGCATTGCAAGGACCGCAAAAACACTCATAGAAGAAGTATACAAGATGCTCAATCTATTGGGAAAGGATTCAAATAGGAAAACACATATGATTATGAACAAACTGAGAACACCATGAGCACAAAACAATTGAAAAAAATTATCACAAGGTGACCAAAAAGGAAACAGAAAACAAATGAAGCAACAACAACAACAAAAATATTGTGCACTATACAATGATTTACATGGAGGAAAATTTCAGTCTAAAAATTTCTTAAGATTCCTTCTATTAACATGAAACTTAAGAAATTTTCCTTCCAAATCCCTTAAGAAAAATTTGTGCTCTCCAATTCAAATTTCTATGCAGTGACAACCCATCCATAGTGCATGAAACTTACTATGCTTTCCTTTATCTTCATGTTTGTTATCCCATAGTATGATCAAATCACCAACATGCAAAGTCCTCCAAGTGACATTTTTTCCAAAGGCCTATCTATTTAAGTTTCTCTCTTAATTTAATATGCATATAGTGATATTAGTCTCTTAATCTTATCTAACTCAATAATCTAGTTGATCATAGCAACAAAAAGATCAGACAAATCACCATCTCTGAAATTCAAAAGATAACTCACTGATGAAGGTGGAAGGAGAGGTTGAGCACCATATACTAAATCAAATGGACTTTTCCTAGTCCCTTCCTCACCTTTGATGTAAAATCTACCCATAATTTAAACTTGAAATTGTTTACCCCACTTCCTTTTTTTCACCTCCAATATTCTTCTGAAGTACCTTGAAAAATGGTTTGGATTACTTGACATATCTTTCCCATTGATTGATGATTGAAATTGGAACATATATGATGGTTATCCCATATTCATGGTTATGATTTTACAATAAGCTTAGCTCTAAATTTCATATCAGTTTATCTGTAACTAATTTCACATGGAACACCAAATGATGCACATGATATTATTTAAGAAGGAAATCCATGTACCACTATGTGTGTACCTTCTTGGTGGGGATTTTTTCTGATGTGTAATAATTAGTGGCCACTAGTATCCACTGGTGTGACCAAGACTAGAAGGATCTACATAAATGTTGTAGACCTTTAAAATCTAACCCTCATGGATCTTATATGGCGCCTCTACTAAGACAAGTTATAAGGGGAGAGATCCTAAAGCCTTTATTCTACTAAAGAAATATTTGAAAATTTCACATGGGATTCAAACCAAGTGAGAAAAATATTTTAAAAGGAATGGCCACCAGTACCCAACTCTTAATATTTTATGATCAGTCGAAATTTAGTTCAACTTATTGACCTCCACACAACCCTCCATGGAATTCATTGGATCAACTTGAGGTATTTATCTAGTCTATTATATCATTATTAACAAAACTGCTTTAGGTATTTTCTAAGAGGAATCCAAGATATATTAATATGTACTTATAGAACACTAGGGATTTAATTTCCTCCCAAAAGGATTTTTATCCATATCATGTAGGAAACTTTAGCTTTCTTAAATGAGTACACACTGTCCTTATACTAAGTATAAGTAATGTACTTTTTCATGAGCTGAAGTTGAAGGTTGTCAGGCTATCAAGGTCTAGTTTACCTTATACAACCTGCAAATTTGTCTTCGTCATTAGCCTTGTCAGGACAAGGATTCTTACCATCTTAGTTGAAGTCTGAATATCCATAGTTCATATTCCTAAAGTTACCCATTTTCAACCGCCTACACCTTTTACTTTATAATTCCATGTGTGATAAGATATATAAGTGACCATATTAGGTGGTACATAAGTTATTATCTAAGAACAAATTAAAATATATGGTCTGTGACATTTTGGTATCTTTCAACATTTAAAGAAATAATGTTTCTCCATTATATAATATTTCCTCTCAAATCCCTATAAATCCTATTTGAAAAATGTAAATAGGTTTCTCATGACCTCCTAGATAATTCTCACCAATTAATAGGAAAAATTCAATAGTATACTCAAAAGAAAAAGATAATATCTAAAAATATTTCTTACAATCAACATTGCACCCATACACAGTGAAGTATTTAGTGTATCCTTTAATCCTCTAAAATCTTGGGCTACCTCATCACCCCAACTTGATAACTTGGTCCTTCTTTAGCAATATTTATAATGGGAAAGGAAATATCAGGTAAAAATTAGAGATAAAACTACTTAACAAAATTAATGGCCTTGACCAAAGAAAGGTATTGTATTCCTTTCTTGGACTCAGGGGATAGGTACCTTGTCAACAAGATATCCAATAATCTCAGGGTCAATCTATGTACCCATTTATCTGAACACAATGTGCCCTAAAAGCTTCACTTTTTACAAACCTAAATTGCACTTCGCTTAGATTTAGATAAATCCCATACTCTCTGCATCTAGCTCAAGATTATTTCAATATGCTTCAAATAGAGATCACCTCTTTTACCTGAAAATACAACTGTGTCATCTTGATAGAACAATAATAAAATTGTGAATGAACCTAACAAATGCAACTCCCGTGGCTCTCTAAAAAGTGGCCCCTAGATTCATCAACCTAAAGGTCATCCTAACATAAACATACGTGCCCCAAGGCTTTGCTCTGATTCTTTGACCACAACCTGATTACAACTAGAGAAACCATCTAATGTAGACAACATTGTCAAATCCATGTTAAATTTTGTAAAATATTTATTCCATGATTATCTAATGAGTAGTTATCCTAAATGGAATTCTTGTTTAAATTTGTGAAATCCACACACAACTTATACATCCACCATTGTTTAACTTCTGACTAGAACAAGATTAGCAACCCATGAGGAATATTTAGTGGGCCTGATAATGCACTGTGTTACTCAACTTCTTGATCTCTTCTTACATATTGGCTGCATGTTACATGGGATTGAATAGGTCACTTGTTTTTTGAAGGGATTAATTATGGGGTTCCAAAGGTGATTTCATGTTGGAACAAATATTTTATACCCTTAATCATTTAATTTAGAGTATGATCAAGTAATATAATCCTGATATTGATCTTAATAAGTATTAGTGGAATCAAGTATCTTTCTTTTACATTCAAGTTACTCCACAACCAAACCTTTTGTGAAAAGATCCTAGCAAGATCCATACCTAATTGTACATTCAGTCCACATCACCTAGAATATATGACTAGATCTATCCATAACTCTATCTTCCTTGTCAAAAGTGGACTCAAGGCTAATCAACCCTCTGTGTGTGCCAATTGTACATTATTTTTAAATGAATCACTTTTTTCCCAAACAATGTTTCCTTCCCATCACAACATCTCCATCCATAGGTTCAAGACCAATAAGATGATTGTCTGAAGAAGGATTCATCCCAGTAGAAACTCAAGCATAGAGTTGCGAAGGGCTAAAGTGAATCACCATCAAACACATGGATTTTGTTGTTGTGTTAGTCAAGCCAAAAGGCATAACTAACCATTTATATAATCCTTCCCATGTCTTGAAATTTGTTTTCCATATGTCTTCAAGATGGACTAGGACTTTTTGGTGAACAAAGTTTAGGTCCATTTTGGTGAAATATTATTCACCTCGGAGATAATCCAAGAGTTCTTCAATACATGGCATTGGATACCGATTATTTCTCATTATCTTGTTAAAAGCATGATCATCTATGTGGACACATTATGTCCCATCTTTATTTAATTCTATAAATATCATGTTGTCAAAGGCAAAGATTTAAGCCTGATCTTTCCCTAATCAAGAATTTTTTGTATTTGTAGTCAGACTTCATCATTTTCCCAAATTGACATGTGAGGTATAGTGGGTTGTTTTGAAGAGGCAAACTATGGAATAAATTGATGTGGTTCTTTACTATGTTGGGTGTTGGAAGGCCTTTTTTGGTTCCACAAAGAATTTATTGTGATTGTTTCAGTAACTTTTTGAGTAGTTATTATTGCAATGATGTTGGCATAGTAACTTGTTGAGTAGTTGTTATTGCAATGATGTTGGCATAGTGCTTTTACTATGTTGGGTGTTGGAAGGCCTTTTGGTTCCCTCTCTCATGTAGGTGTCTTTGGGTCGGCCATGAGAAACACAAACTTCTACGCAATCCAAATGGGTTTGCAACATTATTTGGAATAAGACAATGTGATTTTGATCATTAGCAAAGACTCAAAGAGATTGAAAATTTGATCTTTGTCCTAGACAGTCCATCTCTATAGCATTTTCTGGTATGTAGCTTCGCAGTCATAGAAGTAGGGTCTTCTAAGGAGTATGTTCCAAACCTCAAGAGTTTTGATATCGCAAGTGACATTGTCCTTCATTAGCTTGAAGTTATAATGAAAAGTATAGTATCAATTAGACCTAGATATCATTTCCCAACTTAAGCCATCCAAACAAGTACGGGTGAGGTTGCGCATAAGTAGGAAGTGCAAGGCATTGAGTCGTGTCTTGAGAGATTATGTTCTTTCGACTCATGATGTCAATTATGAAATGGAGAGATTATATTTTAACCCAAATTTTCATGTGGAAGAGGCACTCTTATTTCTCAAAATCACAAGTCGCATTGTATTGGTGCTCAAACAAAAACTATATGTATCATTATCATCCATTTGCATATGACATGATGTAGATTACACAATTAGTGATGTTGACACATAGTATTTAAAGTCATCATGGGTGTATGAGTGGCGTTGAATGACAATACTTATCACCCATCTTATTCTTGCAATTGTCTAAGCTAGAAGGTGTAGGAACTATATAGTTCTATTATGTTACCTTCTTAGGCTACTCAGTTCTGAGAAAAAAAATTACGTTTGCACAGAGGCTTGACATTTTGTGTTGTGTGTGGTCTCAGTCTTACACACACCATTGGATAAAAAGCTGAAGCATAGATTCATCTTTGCATTAGATTTAATCTTTACAAAATTTTCATATACTTCACCAAAAGATTCAAAAATCAATAACTCCATATTTCCACGTAGATGAGGCATAATCCATTGATGTACTTCAACACCTTATGTTTCTATGAGAGATGCTTGCTTGGGAAAAATTATAGTCATGTGTAATCTTCAATCGGCCACTCTTGGTTTTCTCACAACTATTCGAACTTCATGTATTTATCCTCATAGTGTCTTAGGGGGTAATACTTCTCTTGTAAATCCCTAAAAAAATAATTCAAAATATCAATGGGCTAGAAATATCTATTTTATTGTGTTGAGTTCCTCCCAGCAATAGGACACTGAAATGGACATCTTCATTGTTGTGAAGGTGATTTTCTCCTTGTTAGTGAAGTTGTTGATAGAGAAGTTGGGCTCAAGTATGTGTAACCACTTATCTAATATCTAGTATCGATATTTCCTTCAAACACTTGGATATCGAGCTTCGCTTGGACTTTGAAATGGTATGGTGTTGAAACCATATGTGAGATGACTAGGAGAAAGTGGTTTCTCCAATCAGAGAGAGTTAAACCATCAAATCACTATATTAGCCAAAGATTTCATTGCATTGTGCTTCCAAAGCATCCTTAATGAAATTTTGGATGTATGGGGCTACCTCAGTTTATCTCTAGGTGTTTTTCATCTTACTCATTCTATGACATTCTTCCCAATAGGTGGAAACAAAACCAATTTGTTGTCCTTTCTCTTATCATTCTTTGGTATTTTTAGGAATAGAAAAGGTTAAGGGTTATGATTTGATAAGAATGATCCACATCGTGGAGCCTAGTACCATGTTTCAGGGACAATCCTATGCTAGTTGGGGCAACAAGGGTTATAAGAGTGTGTGCAAGTTATTGAATTCAATTAACCAAACACACAAAAATGTGGTGCAAGACTTATTTTCAAGAAATGTAACTTATATTCTTTGATGGCAAATATGGAAATAAAGATGTGTGAAAACATATAACAATACTAAGAGAGTGGGATCTTGTATCAAAAGGGTAATGTGTCCTTGTTGACTATCTAGATTGTTGCAAAAGATCAAAAAACAAAGGAGTTGAGAGATGGAGCAAAACCAAGAAAACTTATATCTGGTGCATCTTGAGTGTGTCTTTATCTTTGTCCCATTGTAATGGTTTCAAAACATAAATGTACAATTGATAACAACAATTACAATTGATGATAGTTGTTAGAGAGATGGTTACAATTGTTCTTATTTCTTAGTTCATGGGGCCGTTGGGACCGAACACATGGTATGTCATGAAGATGCTTTAGCATCACTGGTGTAGAGATGTCATCTTATATACCACTTGGTAAGAAAGTGTTGATGAGTAAATGTTAAAACAAAAAGGTAATGTATAGATCCAATATGATAAACAACGTGTGAGGAAATGAGGTACAAGTGTGATGAGGCGAATAAAGAGAAACAAAGGAATTACAAAAAATGAGTTATATTGGAGGGTATGTGGAGGTTTGTATAAATTGGCAGAAGCTATAGATTAAACTTAGTGACGTGTGCTAATAAAAGAAGAGTTGGAAAGGTTATTCATCAAGTTTAATCAAATGATGTTGTCTGCAAAAGCTCCATAATACATTACAAGTTGGACTATGCCACAAACTACTAAGTGGTCATACATGACACTCGATGTTGTTTCACACCTTGTAATGAAAATACTCTATGTCTATCATAGATGCAAGTTCAAATGTGACCATTTCTAATGGAGGTAATTTGTGCAAATATAAGAGAATAATATATAGATAGATAGATGTGTGTGTGTGTGTGTGTGTGTGTGTGTGTGTGTGTGTGTGTGTGTGTGTGTGTGTGTGTGTGTGTGCACACGCGTGTGTGTGTGCATGTGTGTGTGTGAGAGGTGAAGTTGATAATTTTATGTGTATTTAGTAGTAGTATGCAACTAAAAATCGTAATTTATTGAGATATCGATATATGATGAGAAAAAATTTCGGGTGGACAAATTAGGTGTCTCCACCAACGCTTATGGGGCTACGCCCCTCTTACATTGAATGTTATAGCTCCCATTATTGAAAGTAAACTAATCCTAATCCTATCTAAATGTTGTGGGTGGCCAAATTGGCCAGGGATCACACAGGGACACTCCACTGAACCTGTGGCAAAGTGCTTGTATGGGGGTACAAGGGAGGAAATTACAGCGATGAAGGGGAAAAGGGGGTAAATTATGCAAGGAAGATTACTGTCGTGAGTAGATTGCAGAGCTCACACCTAGTAACCAAAGTAGTTCAACCTTCAATATAGAGGAAAGCACAATGAAGCTAGTGAGACCAATGAATTAAAACACCAAGTTTTTAAATTCATCTATCGAGGACACCAAGTTCCTCTCCAACTCCATACAGGATCAACTATACTTGCAAAGTGCATGAAAGAGAGAAATAGAGGAAAAACAAGAAAGGGAAATAGAATAAGTGTAGCTTTTATTCCATGTGTAGTGATGAATACAAAGCTTCAACCAAGCTATCACAATTCACAATGCTACATAGTAAGAGTTCTTCAAAATTGGAATCCTTTGGAATGGAGAGGCCATCCCAATTTATAGCAATCTGAATTGTCCTTTCACCTCCCTCACATGACTCTTCGTTTCCATATTCCACTTGTGACCTTTCATTTTCCATGAATTAAGTATTTCTCTTATAATTTTGAGAAAATACTTTTTTACAAATTTAAAATAGGTCACTTAAGTGAATAGGATGAAATACAATGATGACACATAATGAAGAATTAGAATGGAGAGAGAAAGAAGAGAGGGAAAGAGAGGAAGAAGGAATGAATGGAAGGGAAAACACTCCTCATGATGAAATGCTTTGAATGCCTTGATGCAGTCATGAACTTTGAGTGAATATTTTGCCACTGGTGATCTTCTACACTGATGAAGATTTCTCCCTTGAATAACTTTGAATCATTTTCCCAATCTAGTGATGACCACAAACTCCTGGACCATAGAATGAGTGTTTAGAAACAATATTTTGAGGTTTACCGATGCAAGCTTGAGATGAACACATACAATGCCCATGATGACCCTCCTTGAAACTTGGTTGATGAACCCTTTGACTCATTGAAATCATTCTGATCATATCTCTTTGAATCACCTAGCTCCTTAAGTGACAAAGATGAATTCACATGATGTGCCTTGATGATGCCCTACTTTGTAATATGAGATGATCATTCCAAACCATGAAAATCAGTCATCTCTTCATGATTGATTACACCTGAGAAACTAGACCAACCTGTGCACTTGAAATAAGGTGAGTGAAAACAAAGTCACTTACTAACTTTTTGGAAGGGACAACTTACTATTTTTAGTAAGTGTCAGAGTTTGCCTTTATGGACCCCAAATGGTGATATCACCTGAATGATTATACCTTAATGAACCATTGTGCCAAACTTCCCTTTGAGAACAACCTGCTATTTTTAGTAAGTACACATGGGGTAACTTACTATTTTTAGTAAGTGTCGTAGTTAGCTTTTCCCAACCTCAACCAGCTATGGTAGCTTGAATTATTTCTTCTTACTGTGTTCCTCTCACCTTTTGGACCAATTGGCTATTTATAGCAGGGGCTTGTGGAACCACTTACTATTTTTAGTAAGTGTCAATTGCGAGCCGAGATGACCTTTTTGATGACTTTTCCTACGATACTCCCTCTGTGTTCACTGCCTTCTTCGTAGCCTCTTCAAATGGTGGCTTACCTGAAGTAACAGACCCCTATGTAGGAAGGCATGTTATTTTTAGTAAGTGCACCATGGATGTCAGATTGTAACAAAACAGGTCTTGAAAATCTGGGTTTTATTCTGGGGTTCCACGCTCTGCATTTTGAGTAATTCCTTCATCTAAACAAGTGGGAAAATGATATTTTCATCAGTGGGGGAAGAATACTGACAAAAAAAACAGCCCTCCATATCCCTAAAAAATAGGGACTTCATGGCATGAAAACTAGTTTACATGAAACTAGATTTTTCAATGATCATTCCCTCCAATTTTCACGTGATTTCACCCACTGGAACCCTGAGAAGTGAAGAGGTAGCTCGCTGCCTTTTTCACATGTTAATCATGTGACAGGGTAGAAATATGATGAAAAATCATTCCTCCATATCCCTAAAAAATAGGGACTTCATGGTGCAAAAACTAGTTCACGCGAAACTAGATTTTTCAACGATCATTCCCTCCAATTTTTGTGCGATTTCACCCACTGGAACCCTGAGAAGTGGAGAGGTAGCTCGCTGATTTTTTCCACTACTGTGTCATGGTGGCCATTAATGGAGCTTGAAATTTGCAAGTCTATTTTTTTTCTCTGTTCGCGACAAAATCAACTCCATTGCGATAGGTTTTTGCTTCTTGTCTCACTGGTGAAATTTCTCTTCGATCCGGTTGTCGGTTTGACGGGAAATTGAACTTTGTTCTTCATGGAGCCAGAAGTGAAATTTCTTCACTATGAGCATTCCTTGCTGTAAATGGGAGGTTTGAAGGTGATTTTTTAATGGCCTTAGAGAGTGAATAACTCAGCAATAGATGGTTCTTTGTTTCGTGCACTGGCTTGCAAGATATGTTCAAATCTTCGTCTCACGGAAATGGAGGTTTCTGAAGAATTCCTTCGCTCTTCTCTTTCGTTCTTCATTCCTTTGGCTCTTTCGATCAATATCTTCTTTAAAATATGTGCATATTCATGGAGTGGAAGGTTTGGTTTCCATGGCGGAGCTGGTTTGGAGAAACAATGGTGGACTGAGGTGTTCTTTGCAACTTTTCTTCTGATAGTGAGAAACAACAAGAAGCGGTAAGAAACAAATTTTTGAGTTTGAGAAAAAAATTGAGGGACACAAGGTGCCTGCGCGATGACATGTGGCAGAGATTTGAGTTGGGGTTCCTTACATTTTCAGCTTTAAAGTCCCTGTCACATGAGGAACCAGAGGAGAAATTCTTAGGGCATGGGACATTTTTTTCATCCTTGATGTCCCTAACCAAAAATGACATGAGGGACATCAATTTTTACATGTGCGCCAGGTGATGACATGTGGCAGAGATCCAACGACAGGGGATTAAAGCTCCAAAAAAGCTCCTTTAAAGCACTGAGGGCTGAATTGGAATCTGAGAGGTCACATGGGTCCAAAGGATCTTATAGGGGTTGGGACATTTTTCCAACCTTGATGTCCCTTTGACCTTGAGGGATGTGAGGGATGGAAAATCCTGTCAGGTTCCTGGAGCTGACACGTGTCCTTCCAAAATTTGACTAACTCTTGAACTCGCTCCAAGAGGACAACTTGAAATGACGATAACTTGAGCTCCTGATGGACGTTTTTGATGAAATTTATATGATATTGACTGGAAATGGCCTTCTGGATCCAATGCTGGGGGTATCAGGTATTTGTTCCTCCATTTGATCCCTGAAAACGTGGATTTTTGATTTGGTACTCCACCTGTGCATGAGAAAAACTACTTGCAGACCCATTGCACCAAAGTGTTGTGAAAAAAATAATTTCACCATATTGTAGGGATTGGAATTCCCTTTTTGATGATGTTTTGTTTTTCTCCTAACTCCATCTGGAGCTCCCAAAATCACCTTCCGAAGCTCAACAGTTGTTTTGGCCTGTGCACTGCCTAGGCCTGTGAACCCTGATTTTAGTCAAACTGCTCCAACTTCTCTGGATCCTTCCTGAATCTTCCTAAATCAATTCCATGATTTTCCTAGGCATTTTATTCACCTCCGTGTCTGATTTAACTTTTCTATTCCACTCCATGGGGTTGCTCCAATCCTAGGAAGGCCAGTGATAGCCCTTCCACGTGACTGCCCAAAATTTGCATTTTCCAAGAACTCCTAAAATCACCTAGGGGGTTGAATTGAATTTCCTAAATCACCTAAGGGAATGAGTTAACATGAATTGGGAGGTCATCAAACTGAATGGGCAGACTCAGGGTATCTTAGAAGGATAGAACATGAAAATTTTGGTACATCGATATTGTTGTCATGATGGAAAATTTCCAATTTTTCGATAAGAATAAATCTTAAGAAGATTGAGGAAGTGGACGAACCTGAGACCCACATTATACCTATTGGTTTGAAACTACAGTAGATCCATTTATCATCATGTGGGCGATCCAAGTTTGGACAAGTTTCATCACAAATAAACTTGAGTTCCTTGAAGGTATAAGGGCGAAGTTCGTAGAAATAATTATGCTTCTTATCCAAATTCTCTTTATTAAAAAAGGGATGATAAAAAGTACTAGTTAATTTATTTAGGGGAAAGGTACCTACGGGGTGACGAGCAAGAAGAGGGGCGATCCAAAGGAATATGATTGTTATAGATATATAGTCTAAATTAATCAAAATATAAGAGGATACTATATAGATTAGTGTTAATTTTATAATTAAGAAGAGGAGAAGAGAGGAGTATAGTGTAAGAAGAATAGTTAAGAAGAAGAATGTGATTAAAAGGAGAAATTAGTAGTCTATCGTTTATTGCAGATAGAAGGAAGAATAAGAAACTCCCATTTATTAAAAGCCGGAAAAATTGTACACTAAACTATCTCTCGGGGTGGTCGTAGACCGAAGAATGTGCAGAAACACCCTTGTTGTGACTGCAACAATATCTAAGAGAGGGGGAAATATAGGCAAGTGAGGAGAGAAAAAATGAGGAGGGAATTGTATTAATGAGCTGAACCCATATTTCATTAACTACAATTCAGAGAGCTTGTTAGTTCAATCAGAAGACACAAACAAACACATGCAATTTACATAAAGAATATGAAACAAAAACAGAGATTGACACAAAGTTCAAATGCTGATTTTCATTCCATTTTCAATAGGCACAAAGTCCTTTTGTCCTTACAAAATTGCCATACGCTCAACTGAGTGAAAAGAAGGAGAATGGAGGAAAATTACTATATAGGAATGGAAGAATTACAAGTATGTTATAGAGGGAGAAAAAATTGATCCTTTGGAATGGAGAGAGCATTCCAATTTATAGCCAAAACAAGTGACTCTTCACATTCCCATGTGACTTTTCAACTTAAAGTGCAATCTCAACGAAGAAATAGAAACTTTAAGTGACTTAAGTCACTTTTACAAAAGTTGTTTCTCAATGGAGAAATAGAATGTTAGAGAGAGAAAAGAAGAGAGAAAGTGTGATCAAAAGAAGATGATCCAAGGATGAAGTTCTTCTCTTCCCTCATTGTGGAGATGAATGTTGCAACTGAATAGGATCTTCTTTGGTTGTTTCTTTGATTAGAGCATGTCTTTTCTTGGACTTAGAAATGATGCTCCACATCTTATCCAGAATGATCATCTTTGGTCATGCCTGGAAAGATCTCTTTCAACTCTTCATCTCTGTGAGCAATGGTAGGCTGTGCAAATCAACTCTTTGTCACGAACATGATCTCTTGTCTCCCACATGAGAAAACACTTATCTTGCAATCATCAAGAAGCATGCACTCACATCACACATGCCCCAAATTTGGTAAAAAAAATCACACCATGATATCTCTTGGATTTGACAGTATCAAAGATTTATGAGAATCCTCAGCGGCAACATAGCAATCCTCTGAATGGAAACACTTCCTCTTTGTGAGATGGAATCAAGCACTCACTGAAATGACTTCCTAAAGAATGGGAGACTTGGTGTCTATGTATTGAGAATACAGATTGAGAAAAACCATGGTTCCCATCATGAAATCCTTTAAATGATTCAATTGGATGTTTCATTCTCAACAATCCTCTTGTGCACTTTGACTTAGGTTAGAAAATGAGTTTTTCTTTCTTTTCAGGTGTTTACACTGGTCCTCAATGATGTTTTTGGCTGCAACATGGATGTGGTAACCATGGTATTAATACTTATCCAAATCACATGAGACTTGATTCATTTGAAAGATGTTGCCAAGAGGAAGAGATGCTCCAATTTTGAGACAATTCTCGTTGGGATCAACGGGAAAGTGCAAAATCCAATGAAGAGGGCAGAATACTGTGAAAAAATTCAGTCATCCATATCTCCAAAAATACTCCACCTCATCATGCAAGAGATAGATCAAATGAAATATTATTTTAAGAGGAACATTTGCTCCAAATTTTAGGCAATTTGGCTCGTTGAGTCACTAGGAAAAAGAAAAACAATTTTCAGTTGTTATGCACAAATGGAGTTTGTTGGCTGAAAAATTCATTCTTGAATAAAAAATAAACTAGGTTATGATAGCCCCCAAGTGATATCTCAAAACAAAGAAGTTCTGGAGAGGAAGAGGTGTGCAAAATTTGAAGGAGTTTTGATCCCATGGAACTCAAGATATGAGCAAAATGTTTTTGAAAATCTAGGGCACAAAGCTGGTTTTCATGGAGGTTGAATGGCATGAAGGAACAATATGTTATTTTTTTGAGTTTATTTTTATCTAATATGGATGTTGGGATTTTGGAGGGAAAATAAGATTTCAAAAATCCCTTGAGTGGAGGAGGGGTTTGAGCTTTGCACAAACAAACATGAAAATGTGCCCATTTTGTATCCTCCATTCCCAAAGGGCGCTCCCATCAGGATGGGGCACTCTTATGAAGTGTAAACAATATTCCAAAGGGCGCCAATGCAAGGGAGAGTTCAAAAATGTGCTTTAGGAGTCTTGGGGTTTGCAAGTTATCACTCCACACAAGCCCATCTTTTAATTTGAAGTTACTTTTTTACTTTTGGGATGGACCAATGGGGTAAAGGTGCACTTATGGAGGAGGAGAATCACAAAACACATTACAAACTTTGTTTTCACCTTCCAAAAGGCCATCCATGCTCCAAAAAGTGCACCTAAGTCACTTAAGTTGCTGACATCAGCAACTCAACAAAGAATTAGAACATGAAAAGCACTTTTTGGGTCCAAGATCAAAACTTGACATTTCTGGGGAATATAATATATCATTTTGACTGGAAATGGGCCAACAAATCCAATGGAACCATTTAGAAATCTTGAAAATGCATTCTCTTTGAATTTTGAGCCAACTCACCCTTTTGGCATAGGAAGGCGTGACAGTGAGCTGAGTTGTCACAAGAGCTTGAGATGAGTATGAACAAAACTAACACTTGGGCCATGAAGGGAACTCAATGAGATTCAATTTGACCATTTTTTAGGCTCCTAAATCCACCTGAGGTTCTTGAAACCTTCCGTGCAAGTTCTCTCCTTTAGAAAAGACTCTTGATGCTTCAGTGTCTGAAAGGTTTCCATTCTTAATGTTTCCAAAATTTATCTTGAAATATGTCATCATATGTGTAGATCCAGTAAAATATTTCCAATGACTGTGATCTGAGCTTCTAAAACCACCTAAGGCTCCTGAAACCTTCCACACAAGTTGATCTTCCTTCGATGATTGAGAACACCTTTTCCTCAAAAAGTGAGCAAGAGGTGAATATGTTCCCAAGACTAGTGTAAAGCTCCCAAAATCTTCCCTAAATCATACTTTCATGAAGTAGACTCAGAGACCTTTCCAATGACTACAATCTGGGCTTCTGAAACCACTCACAGCGCCTGAAACCTTTCACACAAGTCAGTACTTGCAAAGAGACAATTTTGATCAACTATCTCGAAAAATGGCAAAAAGTTTCGGGGTTGTCAAGTAAAATACCTTGACATTTTACATGCCAACAGAGGAAGAAACAAAAGAAAGTGAGAATAAAAGGGAAAATTATGGAGTATAGGAGAACAAATGGGAGATAAATATTATAGACATTACACATAAGGAAATGAGAGATTAGGAAATGTTAGAAGTAGATTATTTAGTGAAGATGAAAGTAGTAGCGAAAGAAAAGGTGAAACATGAAGCAATTCTTCACCCCCCAATCGTAAAAGATCATTTGAGGAAATAAACAACTTAGACCAAATGTAATCCCCCATCCTACTTTAGAAATTTAGAGAGAGAATGTCTACATGTATTGTATTAAATTTGGTGTAATTAATCATCATATTAATGCATACCCTAAGAGAGACTCCGTTGAGGAATTAAAATAATGTAGAGTTATACTAGCAACAAAAGTGAAACAAACCCCACCATAAGTAAACATGACACCGCCTACTCCTACAAATTGACACCTAAAACATATCAATCGCCACCAACCCTACATATCAACCACTACCTCCCCCACCACAGGAAGCTACACCCCCCACCTCACCAGTAACACAATTTAATAGCTAATAGGGAGGATACCGATATCACAATAAATGTGGTTATTTAAAGGGAGGATAAAATAGGTTAATATCTAGCATGGAGGATACCCACAAAATAATGAATTTGGTTATATGCGAGAAGGATATAATAGGGTGGATTAAGGAAATACCAATGAGTGATATCATAGGCGTTATGATGAGCCCAGTTATAATAAATGCGGTATAAAAAGGGGT
This sequence comes from Taxus chinensis, assembly GCA_019776745.2. Lineage (NCBI taxonomy): Eukaryota > Viridiplantae > Streptophyta > Pinopsida > Cupressales > Taxaceae > Taxus > Taxus chinensis. The sequence goes on from JAHRHJ020000954.1 coordinate 203,857, forward strand.
ACTATGGAAAATACCAAGGAAACTATCAAGGAGGATAGGGCTATCAAGAGTACCACAGAGACAGATACCAAAACAACTAAGTGGGATTATAATTGAGCAATCAAGGAGGAGGCCCAACAACGAAGGATGGGGTTACCGAAATATCCCTTGGAGTGGATATCAAGGAGGCCCGAAGAGTATGCATGTTACATGTTATATATGTGGTAAGGAAGGTCAATTTCTATGATCTTGCACAAAATTTAAACTTAATTAGTGTGGATTTTTCGATGAAAGGGGAATGCATGGCTCATTCAATTTCCTAAAAGTGGTTCAATTTTATAATAAAAAGGTGGAATGAATATAGAGGCATTAGGAAATGAAGAAAACAAATGAGTGCAACAATTAATGTTGGTGCAACGAGAAAACACAAGAAAAATCAAGAGTAACAATATTGAGAAAGGAGAGAGATCTAGGAGTAGGAAGATAATTTCATAAAATCTAAAAGAAAAAGAGGGTGCAAATGAAGCACTAGTAGAAAAGAAATCACTAAGATAAGTTTTGGCAAAGGACACCGAGACAAAACTACGACTGGAAGTTACCATTAGGAGTGGAGTCGTGAAGGGAATAAACAAAGGAAAATCTTAGGGAGATATTTCAAGTGCTCGGGAGCTTAAAGATACTTACCCTAGCTCAGAAGTACATGAGAAGGTAGTAACTAAAAGTAAAGATGTGATCAAACAACACCAATAATTAAAAGAAGAAAACATCACTAATTTTGATGAGCAAGAAGATATAACATTAAAACATCTCACTTAATTGATCACTAAAATGGGATAGGAGACAAGCGCAAATGGTTATGTAAATATGGGGACAAACATGAGAGAACATGTAGGGTGCAAATAGTAGAAATTTAACAAAAATAGAAGGAAAAAATGTTTTCAAAACACAACATAATTGGTGGAAGTCCATTGTCTACCTAAAGGTAAAAGTAAAAAGGTAAGTATTTTCAAGAGCAATACAAAATTTGAGAGAAGAGGTCAATGTTATGTCCCAAAGAACATGGGAAGATTTGGGAAAATCGTGTCTACACCCTCTAAAATATGACATAGTTTTTGGGGATGGCACCCTTAAAGACCCATTAGGTGTATTAAAAAGAGGTGGAAGTAGACTTTATGGGTATCAAGAGGTGGTAGACTTTGAAGTGATTTAAACTTTTTAAAACGCCCAACACATATTGTACTATTATCATTAGAGTGGTTTGTTGATTATCTCAAAACATTAGGAAGTTACATTCAAAAGTAATGGTATATTATCCCACATCCCATTATAAACCGACATGAGCATAGCGTGGATGGAAGAGGTGTGGTAGGATGCAAACAAAGAAGAGGATTACAATGAGATTTAAGGGATATGTCTTATAGGAAAGTCTCCATCCTTTAATAGAAGTTTTATGCCATACGAGGAAGGAGATTGGCATTAAAAGTGATGATTTAGAGACAACTAGAAATGAAGATATCAAATCATAGTTATATGGTGCACTAGAAATAAGGGTGCAAAACTTGTTACATGTGTAAAAAATACCAATGGAAAATGGTGTGATGCCACGAATAATATAAATGATATAGAAGAGGATGATTACTTTTCATCAGAGGAAGAAGATAAGGCTATGGAGGAGAACTACTAGTTTGCAAATGAAAATGAGGAGGATGAAGCCATGAACTAAATGTTAAATGTAGCTGAACAAAAGACTGAAGCCAGGGATAGAAGAAATGAGAAAAGAGTTTCAAAACGAGAAAATACAACCGCAGACATTTAAAAAATACTTTTGGATGGGAGAGATAAGGATTCCACATATGTAGAAGAGAAACCATGAAGAGAGACATGCTGAGTATTTAGGTTAGCATGAGGAGCATCCTATAAGGCCTTCATGAAATTTTCAAACATTAGGGGCATACAAAGGAGTTTATATTACAAATGGAGTGTATGTTCCCCCAACAAGAAAGCAAGTTTAGAGGCCTTAGGTGATGCCCTAATTATTAACAATGCATGTTGGTGGGTGAACCATAAAATAGATATCAAACCATGGACTGTTTTCTCCATTTTATTCAAAACAAGATACATCTAGGAATAAGGTAGTTTTTTGAGAAATTCGAGAATACATTGGGGAAACAAATACAAAACCCCGTGTAGAGAAATGCAAGTATAATTAGTGAAGTATAGGTGAGACGTCACCATGTTTGTGGGTCCAATACTTCTACCAGACTTTAGGTCCCTTCCAAGAGTGTGGTACATTCAACAAGAGACCTAGAAGGAAACCAAATGTTGGTATCGACTAACAAAATATTTATATGGAACATTTAACATTTGGGATCCAGACAAAAGGATTTGTTGGGAATTATGAAAAAATTAGATCATTCATGTTAATGCCTGTTGAGGAATCTATTTTTGAATTCACTTAGCATGGTATCCAATAAGAGTCATTAATTAAATCTGATTGGGAAATCATAGGACATATCCATAGAGAAAAACACATGTATACTACTATAATATAGAAAAAAAGTTACATGATTCTAAAGATAAAGTAAACTCGAAGAATATAAATTTCAAAGGTAGAAGAGGGAGAAATGGATTTGATAGAACTAGATGAGTACAAGACTAAATATGTTTACCATCAAGCAAGAAGGGGATCAAAAATTGGTCAAATAGGTGGTTATTGGGAGGATGCAGAGATCCAAAAGATTTTGGAGTTATTTAAGGAATATGAGGAATTGTTCCCTAAAAATTTACATGACCTTCGACAGTATAATGAATATCTTGAAACCATTAAGATCTATATAAAAGGAGAAAAATTGATTCACAAACACCCATATTGATTAAACCCAAATGTGAAAATCAACTTTAAGATGAAATTAGACAAATTCCTAACCAATGACATTATTAAACTAGTAAAAACTTTGAATGGATCAGTCTAATGGTTGTACAGAATAAGAAAACCAATGAAATAAGGATATGTGTGGATTTTTGGGAGCTAAATAAGGCAGGCAAGTGTGTCTGATCCATTTCCTACACCATTGACAAAGGTGGTCTAAGAAAATGTGGCCATACAAGAAGTGTATTCATTTATATACATATTCTCTAGGTATTATCAAGTCCAAATTTACCCAAAAGACCAACATAAAACCAATTTCACTATGAAATGTGGATCCTTTATGTATACCGTGATACTATTGTTATGGTTGTAATATTAAGCGGGAAACAAGTATTAATACAAACCCGCCAAAGACTAATGAGTCATGCCCATTATGAAATTAAAATATAATGCATGGAACTGATTCAGCATTAAAAGTGGGCCAAACCATTTGCCTTAATATAAATCAAGGTGATCTCTTTGAGATTGTCAACATAAGAAACAATTGATGACCATGCGAGCTAAGAATGTGAGAGTTCAATTAGAAGATACATGATGCGAATGGTATGAAATTTGATCTCTACTCATGAAAAAATGTATTTGAGTTTATAATTCCTCCTTGAAGGTGTAACTAGTGTGGATGCTACATGGAAATAGTGGGAGTGTTAGGTTGAACATATTATTCTCAATAAAGAAAAGTGATTTTCAGTGGGTTTTTTTAATCTCTCATGGCTTTCCCACTTATATCTTGTTGTGTTGTGTTCATTTAATTTCATGTTTATGCATGCAATCTAATATCTAAATTCATTATGTGATGTAATTCATATTAACTTGTTGTTCAATCATAAACTATAATCCTTGGTTGTTTATTATGGTGGATATATAATTTTTTTGTCTTATTTCCCCACAATTTCCTGACATTGTATCAGAGCTAGATGTTTATGGTTGTGCATGATAAATTGGTTTTGATTTGTAGGTGTAAAGAATCATTTGTAGATTGGTTTGAAGAATATAACTTGAAGTTTTAAAACCGTGAAACCCTAACTATGCATTCACATGGTTTTTCAAATCCTACAAGGTGCAAAACCCAATTCCTTTGATTTAAGATGAATGGAAGTTGCGTGAAAGTTAAATTAATTCTAGTGTGAAGATCAAAACCTATGTGTTTTGTTTCTTTTGCATACCTTTTGAGTGATTAGATTTGTTTTTTTCATCTGCAATCTTCCTCAGTATTTTTCAGTATTTCATGGTAATTCCTGTAGTGCTTCACAGACTTTTCCTTATGTTTCATGTTGGTATTTTTTCTGTGTTTTGCGGCTTATTTGCATGATCTGTTGCCTATTTTCTTGTTATCAGGCCTATTTGCTTGTTGCATGAATTTTTGTGTTTCACAGAATTTTTTGTGTTGCGCAATTTTTTTAGTCTTGTGTGGCTTATTTTATTAGTTATGCGCATTTTTCTTAGTCTTGCGTGACTTATTTTAGTCTTTGTGCTTTTCTTATTTTAGTTTTACATACATTATTTTCTTGCATGTGAAAAATTTATGAATTGTGTTGCATGCGGATTTTTTAGTCTTGTGCACAATCTTATTTATGGATCTTGCTTACATATTTTTTTAGTGTTGCGCAAACTTTTCTTGTTTCCGCTACTTTTTCTAGGTATCCTTGACTTACGCGGTTTTTTCCGCAAACTCCGTGTCTAGTTCTTCCTTTTTTGTTGCAAACCTTTTTGTTCCATGACTTTTTTTATTTGTGTGGAATTTTTGTTCTTGCACGGACTATTTTTCTTTGTTGCACGGATTTTCCCTAGTGTTTGTGGCTCTCTCTTTGTTCCATGGACTTTTTTGTTCATGGATTGCATGTTTCTTTGTGCGGACTTTTGTCTCGTTCTTTATTCCTTTGTTCCATGTGGCTTACATTTTCCTTGCATAGATTCCTTTGTTTCATGGCGTGCATTTTCTTGTTGTTGTGGATTCCTTTGTTCATGGATTTTACCTTAGCATTTCCGTGGAACACTAAAAATTCAAAAACCGCAGAACATTGTTTCTTTGTTTGCAACTTTTCAAAACTTGAACTTGCTATATCTTTTCTTGTTGTTGCCTCGCGTCACAACTCCTCGCTTGTGCTTAGTTTTTCATGGCCTCTCTGCTGGTTTTCATACCTTGTTTGAAGGTTTTCTTATCTTTTTTAAAATATTTTCTAATTCCTTCAATTCACGGACTTTTAATTTTGATCACAATTCCTTGTGGATCTCTTGTTTTTTTCAAAATGCTATTTGAAAATTTGTATTTTAGTTCTATAACTTTTTCTATATTGCCTTGCGGCCACTCGCGGCTAGTCCATTGTGTTTTGCAGCATCCCTTCTTGGTTTTAATACATTTCTTGAGTATTTTTAATAAGTTACAAGTTATTATTAAGTTTGTTTAAAATTTGCAGAAGTTAATTTTTTCTAACCGTGGATATCTGCAACTGATTAAAACCCACATAACACTATTTTTTTCAAAACTTTTCTAAGTTTTATCAAATATGGCTAGTTCATCTAATTTTTCCATGGATAAATCATAGTTATTGAATGACACTAACTATAGTATTTGGAGTATTAGGCTTAAATCTATACTTATGGCTAGAAATTTATGGGATTTGGTTAGTGGTGTTGAAAAGAGACCCATTGGGAGACAAGTTACCCCTGATAACTTGAGAATCTTCTCCCAAAAGTCCCAAGAGGCCATGTCAATCCTATTGCAAAGTATCAAAGATGAATTCTTGTTGCATATAGGACACATGGAGTCTCTAGTTGATGCATGGATGCAATTGCAAATAATGCATGAAGGCAGCTGTCTTTCTAAGATAATAAAATTAATTATGGAATTGTCTACAACTCCAATGAAAGGAAATGAAAAGATAGTTAATTATCTAGTAATAATTTAGAACATTAAGGCTTCAGTTAGATGGTTGTGATTGTCAATTGTTTCGAAATAAATTGTTATATTTTATCATTCAGATTAATATTCATGAGAAATTTAGAAATTATATCTCTATTTTGAATTCTAAATATCAAAATGAGTCTGATTTACCTTATTTAGATACCTTATTTTCTCTACTTATTCAAGAAGAAAAAGTAATGAAGAATTTTGACTCAAAAGAGAATGCCTCTTAGGAATTGTTCTCCCAAAATCAAAAATCATTAAAAATCATAATAATAGCAATGCTAAATCAAACTTTAAATCTAAATTTAATCCTAAAATAATAGGAATAAGAAAAAAATTAAGGTTAAGTTTGGTGGAACTTGTACTAAATGTGGAAAATTTGGTTATAAATCGGTTGATTGTTATTCTAAAATTAATAAGGTTCATAATCATGCTAAAAATAAGAACTTCAATAATAAAGAAGAATAGAAACAAAATCAATAAAAAAATAATAATCAATAAAACTATTTCTCTTGAAAATGAATGAATTTTTCAAGCTAATAATGTTGAACAAATAGTGGTGCTTTATCTAGGCACTAATGACATATGGATTCATGAATCTCATATCTCATGATGTTGTTGAATGTCATAATAATATATATCTAGGAGATAATTTTGTTATTTGGTCTGAATGTTGTGGTAATGTTAAGTTAGCAAATGGAACCATTAGTAATGTTTTATTTGTTCCTAACTTAAAGAAAAACCTTTTATCTTGTTCTCAATTAGCTAGAGAAAATTGCAAAGTTGTGTTCTTAAAAGATAAATGGTATGTAAAGAATGAGCTTGGTAAAGATTATTTACTGGTTGGTTTTTAGAAGAATGGATTGTATATTTTTGAAGGATTTGTTGTTGAATCTTGTCTTTCTTCTTCTTGTAATGATGTTCAATTATGGCATGAAAGGCTTGGGCATGTGAACTTTAAAATTTTGTTTGAAGTGTCACCTTAACCTTGTTGTAGGTCTTCCTAAGTTGAAATCAGACCATGGATCTTGTGAAAGTGCTTGCGTGGTAAGCAACATGTAGAACCATTTCACAAACATCATGAGTCTAATTCCTCTAACTTGCTTGAGTTAATCCATAGTGATGTAAGAGGTCCTTTGGAAGTTCCTTCTCTTGGTGGAGCCTTGTATGTTGTTAGTTTCATTGATGAATTTTATAGAATGACTTGGTGTTATTTCATTAAGAAAAAATATGATGCTTTATGTAAGTTTTAAGAGTTTAAAGCCTTAGTTGAAAACATGGCTAATCTGAAAATAAAGAGAATCAAAACTGATAATGGAGGTGAGTATGTCAATAATAAGTTTGATGAGTTTTGTGTGTCTTTTGGAATTCAAAGAGAGTTAACAACTCCTTATTCTCCTCAACAAAATGGCATAGCTGAAAGGAAGAATAGAACAATCATAGAAATGGCTAGGACCATGCTTCATGCATCCAAAGTGCCTAAGTTCCTTTGGGTTGAAGCCATGAACATTGTTGTTCATATTATAAATAGAATTCCTACTAAATATTTGCATCAAACTACACCTCATGAAGTTTGGACCAAACAAAAACCTGATATCTCTCATTTAAATATATTTGGTAGTCTTGCTTCCCTTCTCATTCCTAAAGTTAAAAGACAAAAACTTGATCCTACCTCTTATTCTTGCATCTTTTTTGCATATGGTATTCACACAAAAGGATTAAGAGTGTATGATCTAGTCAAACATGTGATTGTATAAAATAGGAATGTTCATGTTCTAGAGAAACCATTTTGTGAAATCCTTCTCTCTTCCCCCCTCTGCATTTCCTGAGTCTGAATCTCTTCAATTTGATAATATGGAAACTGATTTCCAAGAGGTTGATCATCCTTCTTCTGATATGATGGATGTTGATATTGAGGGGGAGTCTTCTCAATCTGTGTCTCAATCTAGAATTCCTAAATGGGCTCAAAATCTGGTTTCTAATTCTCAGCCTAATAATTTGAGAAAGATGACCCACAGTCAACATTCTTATCATGCCTTGTCAACTTTGTATGAGGTTGAACCTCAATCTTTTGAAGAATCTAACCTAGATGAAATATGGATTAATGTTATGAAATTTGAATACAATGCTCTAATAAAGAATAAACTTGGGAATTAGTTCCTCTTCCTTCTAAAAGAAGCATTGTAGGATCTAGATGGTTATATAAAATTAAATATAACTCTGCTGGTAAGATTGAAAAATTCAAGGCTAGATTAGTTGCTAGAGGGTTTACTCAGAAACCTGGTTTAGATTATGTTGAAACCTTTTCTCTTGTTGCCAAAATGAGCATTGTTAGAATTCTTCTAGCTCTAGTTTCTCAACATGGATGGGAGATTCACCAAATGGATGTGAAAAATGTATTTTTAAATGGTGATTTGAAAGAAGAAATTTACATGCATCAACCTAAAGGGTTTGAAGAACCTGGTAAGGAATTATATGTGTGTAAGCTTAAAAATATTTGTATGGTCTTAAACAAGCTCCTAGATCTTGGTATGCTAAGATAAATAGTTTCTTTCAAGAACTTGGTTTCAAAAATTTTTGTTGATAATGATTTGTTTGTAAAATTTGAAAATAATCATATTATTATTATTGTCTTATATGTTGATGATCTCTTGATTACTAGTAGTGATAAGAATCTAATCCTTAGAATCAAAGAGAAGTTAAGACAACATTTTGAAATGACTAATTTAGGATTGTTAAATCATTTCTTAGGCATGGTTATTTGTCAAAATCACAAATCTATTGTTGCATCTCAAGCACAATATGCTACTAACCTTCTTAAAATATTTAACATGATTGATTGTAAGCATGTCTCTATTCCTATGGAAGTTGGAATTAAATTAGATCCAAAACTTACTTGTGATAAATTTAATCCTAGTTTATATAGATAACTTGTTGGTAGTTTGATTTATTTAACTATCACTAGGCCTGATATATCCTATGTAGTTGGAATTGTTTCTAGATTCATGTAGGATCCTTATGAGGACCATTGGAAAATGGAAAAAAGGATTCTAAGGTATATCAAAGGTACAATCAATTATGGTTTGTATTATTCTTCTTGTGATGATGCAAATTTATTTGGTTATTGTGATTTTGACCATGTTGTTGATATTGTGGATAGAAAATCTACTTTTGGATATGTTTTCAAGTTGGGTGTAGGTGCAATCACTTGGAGTAGCAAGAAGCAACCAACAATATCTATCTCTTCTACTGAAGAAGAGTATAGAAGTGTTATGGAAGCAACAAAGGAAGCTATGTGGCTGAAAAGACTGTTGGATGAACTTCATATGGGCATCAAAGGAAGTACTCTTCTTCTATGTGACAGCCAAAGTTGCATTGCTCTTGCAAACAATCTAGTTCAACATCAAAGAATAAAGCATATTGAGATTCATATGCACTTCATTTGGGAGAAATTTCTAAATGGTGACATAGATCTCAAGTTTTGTTCTACTGAAGATCAGGTTGCAGACATTTTTACAAAGCCATTGTGTGCTACAAAGTTTCTGCAAATTTTGTGTCTATGTTGGGCATTTCAAATTTGGCTCAAATTGATCATGTGAATGACATTGATCTTCACCTTTGAATTTTGGACTCAAATGATCATGTGAATGAATTTGATCTTCACCTCTTAAATCAGATTTGAGATTTGGCCTTTTAGAGTTTCCCTTGAGGGGGAAATAAAGAGGAATGAGCATGTTTTGCATGGTTTTTGCAATGCCACCTCTTTTTCCAATGCCAACCCTTATCGGCTTGATTGTGTCAATTGAAATCTCCCTATACTATTTCCATTTTGTTTAAGTAAATTATCACTTTATGTGAGTTTACTTGTAATACCCAATGAAGCATTAGATATGAGAGTTTTTTAACTCCATAATATTATGTAAGACTTCATAGGTAATCACTTTATCTTGAGAATTTTTATTGTTCTAGTGTACTGTGGTTTTTACAAAACCCACAAAACACTTGCTTTGTACTGCGGCTTCTTGAAGTCCGCAAAACACTAAACAATGTACCGCGGATTTTCTAAAACCCATGGAAACACTTGTATTTGGTTCATGGCTTGTTTAAATCTGTGGAATACTAGTGTAGTAATGAACCCAGACACACTAAAGTAGTATACCGCAGAGTTAAAAATCCACAAAACAAATGTTTTGTTGCATGCTAGCCTAAATCACTTAGATGGATTTATGGATTGTAATTCCTTTTGTACAAAAAGGTGACTTGGCATGTGTTATTTGGAACAAGTTTGATATTTTTACATGCTAGCCTAAATCTTCATGTGATGATTTATGGATTGTAAGTCCTTTTGTATAAAAAGGAAATTTTGCATGTTTCCCTACTTAACATTAAGGGGGAGTGTTGGGGTTGTAATATTAAGTGGGAAACAACTTAATAGAAACCCACCAAAGACTAATGGTCATGGCTTATGAATTAAATTTAAAATATAAGCATGAATTGAGTCGGCATTAAGAGTGATTCAAATAGTCACCACCTGCCTTGATATAAATCAAGGTGATCTCATTAGAGATTGGTTACAAATGGTAACAAACATGATGAAAGCAAGAAGTATGATTAAGTAGAAGATACATGATGCGAATGGAGAAGGTTGATCTCAACTCATGAGAAAATGTATGTGATATTTTTAATTCCTCCTTGAAGGTATAACTACATGGATTTGAAATAGTGGGAGTGTTGGGTGAAACATATATTCTCAATAAAGATAAGTGATTTTCAGTGGGTTTTTTACCTCTCATGGTTTTCCCACTTATATCTTGTGTTCTTGTGTTCATTTACTTTCATGTTCATGTATGAAATCTAATATCTAAATCATATTGTGATGTAATTCATATTAACTTGTTGTTCAATCATAAACTATAATTCTTGGCTTGTTTATTTTGGTGGATATATATAGTCACTAAATCACACACTTACTATGTACATCTAGCCTCTAAATATTTCATTTATATGCATGATTCCTAAGCAAGAGAATTACTCATTAACACCCTTTACTTTGCTTTGACATTGTTTTTATCCTTTTCATCTTTATTGTTTGTTGTTTCTAATTGACAACTTATAGTTTCAAACATACCAGCTGACATCTTACTCAGCCTCTAATTTCATTGTTTTATCCTTTTGATCACCTTTGTACAAGACCATCCATTAGGGACAGGAGCACCTTGGCGCTACTATCCCCTCTAGGTACACTTTTGTCCTCTTTGTCTCTTTTTTTATCTTTCGAATGTTACTTCTTTATTGTCTTCTTTTATCACTCTTAGTCAGCCATTTTACTTGTTAATGATAAAACTTAAGTAAGGGAATCATATATATAAATGTATTTTTTAACCTCATTAGGGGGAAAGCATTCAAGAGACACATACATCTACAAGGAGCTAATATTTTCTATCTACTACATCAAGGACTACATTTTGGACTACACACTTCACTGCATAGGAGGGTTTATTCTAAATTCCATACCACACATTTACATTTGGGACAAAGTATTTGTATCCTACTATCTCTTTGTGCGACTAGCACTAGGGCATCCTAGCTCAAGGGACACTATTTTATTTCACATCACACACACACAAGAACTACATAGAGTCTAAAATGTAGTGCAAAAATTTTTGAAAATCACATTGGGGTGACCACTGAGGTTAGTCTAACTCAAGAATTTTCATTATTTTATTCATCTAATGTGTGCTTGAGTATTATGTAGGTATCTAGGGTTTATTTTGTAGGTTACAGGTGACACAATTGAAATGCGACACACATGTGAATAAGGAATGACATTAAATGATACAAAAAGAATAAACCCTAAGCACTTCCATAGACACCAATGCCCAAAATAGATGGTTCCACTTGGGTCCAGACCCTATCCCTTCCAAGGCACTCATGTCCCTTAAGATCAAATTTCTTTTTGAATCATCACAGAGCTTGCACACAGTCAAAATCACCTTTCAGATCATCCATCAAGTCCAAAATCAATTTAGACCTAGTTACAAGCTAATTCATTCTCCAAACCCTATCTATCACTCTTTCTTGTATTTCCTTTGCATGATCTTCTTAATTTTGTTATATCTATTTAATAAGTGTCCTTATCTTAGATTTAATTTTATTAAATCATTTGTGAACTCGATACTTGTGTCACATGCCCCGGATCCATTCATTTTTTCTTCTTCTGAGATCAAACCCTAGGGAAACTTTAGCAGTCCCTACCATTCCATATATTTAAATATCATTCAATATCTGCAATACATTCCTATTCTCAACATCCACCTTGAACTACAAAATTAGTATTTGCATTCCCTTTGTTCAATGGTGTCACCATGCTGCATAAGGGACCCATTTACAGCTTCCTACCTCTATTACCTCCCAATTTTCAAACAAACTTTTCAACCTCTTGCTCCATCTAAAACCTATGATATCATTTGAAAAATTAAATAATACCCTGGAGTTAAGATATCTCTCTTTGATCTATAAGAGTTTGAAGATCTAATTTTTGCTCCACATTTTTGAGGTTAAACAATTCTCTATTCAAATTACACAAAGTGATGGCCCTGGTAAAATATAAACTTTTTCAATATCATGGATTCTTTCAAGCTATTACCAATTTTATCACATTTACAATGAGAAATTACTCTTATTAATATTTTGATTGATTCAAGATCCTCCTTTCTTATCATGGCATCACATTCAAATTTCCACATTAATTGTGTACTTATTGATAACTTCATGTCTAAATATTTTTCCTTTATCATTACTTTCCCAACTCCACATTCCTCATAGTGTAAAAAGCTACTACTGTTATCATCTTTGGCTATGATACTACTACTCATGTACTGCATTAGTACTATCACCTTAGAGTTACAAGTATGACGACAACCCTCACTTTTGAATACCAATATTTTATGTCATGGATGCCCCATTAGTAAAACAATTGAAACATGTTGACTTGGAGCCATGTTATACAAGCTATTTCTTCTACTTTCCATTATTGTGTCAAGTTTAAATTAAAAATGATAGGTATGAGCATACTATTACAATTGATGGAAACCATTCTAAAATTATTGCCAATATGGACTCAAACAACCTCCATGGCAAATTCCCTCAGCTATGAACATTATTCCATCACACTGACATTGATACATATGATGTTTGGGAGTCTATAAATTCTACTCCCATTCCTCCACATCTTTCCTCTTTTCATATTCAAGACTCCCTCTACCAAAATTGTATAGAATTCCTATACTTGTATCCTCCCATATGCTGCCTTCCGCATCTAGTGCTAAAATCCTGGAAAAATCCTTAACAATACTTCCATGTATAAGCTCATGATTTAAATGATGATGTTGATCACTATTGTCAAGCTCAATTGATGATACCTTTCATGCTTTGGATTTCACTCCCATGGATTTTAGAATGAGTCTCTCTTTCATACTCATTGAATATTGGATACTAGTCATGGTGAATATCAAGTCAAATCTCTCACCATCATTAACCCACCACTACTACCATGATCCCTTAATTCTAATACCATACATGCTCTAATCATATTTCCCTTATGGTTCCTTCTGCATCAGTATCCTGGTCAACAATGTTATTGTTACCTCTTCTCCTTTTCATTTCCACATTTTAGGTCACTTTAGGACACATTATACATTGATCAAACGTATTGAAAACTGTTTCAACCTTATGATCCTACTTGCATTGAAAAAGGGTTTGCACATATGATGGCCCACCTAATTTGGACTTTACTCAAACTAATATTACCTTTGCTTGCACTAACTTCAATATCCTTGGCTATATTTCCTCTTATTATTTTTGGGTCAAATGATATCTTCCAATGAGTTTGTTCTAAATAGTTCAGCACTTGAACCATGTCCATTATGACAAGAAGATCTCAGATATTACTTTCTAACATTACTATTGATCGACATAATACTTTTCTCACTTTTTTACTATTTCAAACCGAATTACTATTTGCAATGATTGATTCTCTAACTAATATCTTTTGACATGATAAGCACTCTTGATGACAATTTTCCCAATTACACCATTCAAGCATAAATAATATGCTATGGGCATTATGATCTAAAATTCAATATTTATCAATGGAAGTGTTATCACGCCAAATCCTTTGCATTTTCATGAATGACAATCATGTTTTTGGGTAACATGGGATTGTCTCCAAGTTGTGACCTTCTAAGACAAACCTTAGAGAAGGTTGGTTTCACTAGTAATGCTAGAACTTATCCTCTACAATGATCTTATTCTTGGACCAATACATGAAAGATGCATTTTCTTACCCAATTAACCTCACTTTGGGAGGTCATACTTAGAAGATTCCCCCACACTCACCTGAGTGGACACGCTCTGTGAGAGAACCTGGTTCACATGAGCTTCTCCTCATGAGATGCAGTTCCTTATAAAACAAGATTCAAACTCTTTTTCCAAGTTGGACCATAAATACTCCTCAAAAGAAATAAACATGCACACTATACCACAAATGCAATAGAGAGGCAAGGTAATGCAATACTTATTCTAAGGCAGAGAATAGCCACAAAACATGAATTTTATTTGATGGTTCTATGCACATTCCAAATTTGAGGCCTGCAACTCAAAATATGCAATTCATTTATAATGATGCTCAGCAAGGGTAAACCATTTTACAAATGAGTATCAAAATGACAATATATAGAAAAGAGATGGAGGAAAAGATGAGGGAAACTCAATTATTTCCATTCAACTACCAAACATCAAATCTTGCTGATCCTACTTCATGGCCCACTACATTTAGACTATTTTCACACTTTCTGATACTGAAGATGGAGAAGGGGCGTCATTGTTCATTAATGCTAGTGGTTGGGGAATGACTTGATAAATGCTTCAAAAACCGATCTCTTTTATTCGAAACCCGTGTTTACATTTCATACTCCAAGATTGCACGATTCCTGAAATCTAGTTGATCCTAGAATGTAGTCCTTTATAAGTCACCTTTCCAACAAGGCTGATTTTGCTTGACAATGTTACCGCAATGAGAGTTTCTTACAAGCCAACGTCACATCCATTGTTCGTCCATTAGGCAAAATTTCCTTCAGGTCTCAATTTTCGTGGATTTTTAAATGACATGAACACTTAAAATGTTCTTGGCATCCTATTGTTAGCTATCGTAGTGTGTTTTTTTCGTTTCATATTTGTGGAGTCACAAATTCTCCTATTGAAAATCCGCAGAACATCTAATTGAATTATGTCCCATGGCTTTTGGATATTAGCCGCATTCTTCAATTCTTCTGCATAAACACATTGCACCACATATTCAATTTTTCACTAGTTTCAATTCTATAGGTCAATTCCTCACTTTCTTTAACATGAGAGTTTGAGCCACCTCACATATCTTCACATTTCTCAAATGCTCCATCTAGAGATAGTAAATGTTTCCAGTACAGACCCATAAAATTGCCATCCTAACCTATTCATGAGTTATTTAACATTCATGGCTGACCTCTTCCCTGAGGGAAAACTAAACCCAAATGTTTTTCATATCATGCATTTATTTTTGGGTTTATACAATCTTCTTGATGATCTCACATAGATCCTTTTATTCACACTAACTAGGGCATCTTAATTCCCCCACACAAGCCGATGACGCACTCTTGTTCTTGGTTCATACTTTGACTATTGAGGGTTTCTTCATATGGACATCACTTTGCACACACCACACTAGGGGACATCCTTATTCCTCCTTTAGCTGTTTTCTTTCGCATATATACATTCAAAAATCCAAAAACATTAGCTTAGATCTTGATTGGATGTATCTTTCCTTGCTTATACTACTCTATGTTGCACCTTTGCTTATCATGTTACTATGATTCATAGTATGCTTTATCATTTTTCATACACACATGCATGTTCACATGGTATCTTGAGGTGAATGCAGGTCACTTACAGGTTGTTACATGATGTATGATGCTTGGACCTTATCCATTACCAGTCCCACTGAGGCTCCTGGGGGCATCTACCTTTCCACTTACTATCAGGTTCTATCATTTACAATATTTCACATTTTCATTCCTATATTCAGATATCACATTGTCACATACTATTCATCTTTCCTAACATGCTAATGGGTGCTTCATGTGTAGCATTTTCCTTACAGGACTCCTTCCAATCATGGTTATCTGATTTTTTTGTACCTTGTTTATCATTATTTTTGGGTTATGCCCTATGTTTTCTTGTTTCCTTGTTTGCACAAGCCTTGATGGCTCCTGATTGTCTTGTGACATCCTAAGTGGTGTCCCATGTATGCAACCAACTACTTGTTGAGTCCTTGTTTGTTTATTTTCCTATATGCTTTTACTAGTTGTTATTTCAGTGTGCATTGCTTGTTTGTCACTAACACTTGTATGCTAGCATTTTCCCTTGTTTTACTTGCGCCATGGTAACTACCATGTGTAATCCCTATTCCCCTTCAGGATTCCTATATCAGATGTGCACATTAGTTTCAGTCTTCCTCATTTGGGCTTCATTCACATTTTTTCATCTCACGCACCCCAAACGAGTGGGGGAAAACATTGGGTGAACCTTTTCACCCTCCTCCCAGTAGTCACAAACATAAGTTACAGAAACACAGACACCAGGAACATAACATAGAAATCAATTACAAAACAGGGCTCAGAAACATAGACTTGGCCAAAAAATTCAACATGGACACAAGCTACCTAGACAAGGATTCCTATGACTAGTGTCCCACATGGGTGCTCCTATGTCTTGGGGGAAAAATAGTTACAAATAGTTTCAGTCAGTTGCAAGTCACAATTTTCTCCAGTTTTAACAGTTACACAACTAGTTTCAGATTATAATCAGTCACTAACAAGAACTAACTACTAATCCAGGAACCAAAGTAAGAACTAAATAAGGGAATGACACCTAGGGCATATGCAGGAAAATGATATGCCTAGTGCCTTTGTGTCACCCGAGGAAAGTTACAAATCAGGTTTGTGATCATCTGCAGTGGCACTTATCCATAGGGAAGCATTAATGGTTGGAGGAAAAAATAGATCGCTCTCCCAATACACTTTCCCTTAGTGGCGACAATGATGTCTAAATTTGAAGTTTAGCATCAGGATGCTCAAATCCCTAGTTTGGATATAGGACACCCAAATCCTTCATGTTATTCCAACCAGCTCCTAAGCATCAAGTCTACAAGAAGGAACAAATTTCTATCCCTTTCTCTTTCAACACTCCAGGTGTACTCTAACCCCTTGGTTTAGCTTTTCCAATATGCATTTCCATTTTTACATATTTTCAAGTTAAAGTTCAATTGCATTTACCTAGAGCATTAACTACACTTGTTTTCTTTTGTAGGTCCTATCCTACTCCAACAAAGGCAAAGCACACAAAAAACGATGAATCAAATCTCAAGCACGCTCCAAAAAGAAATTCCAAGGAACTACATGCACACATCATTATCACTCCATGCATGCAAAGGTCACCCCTAGGATCCTTATCCTTCCCTCTCCTTAGAATTTCATGGTACACATCTTGCACTATTCCATTCAGCATGCTACAACACTCATTCAACGCTATTGGGTACAA
This sequence comes from Taxus chinensis, assembly GCA_019776745.2. NCBI lineage: Eukaryota > Viridiplantae > Streptophyta > Pinopsida > Cupressales > Taxaceae > Taxus > Taxus chinensis. Next base: position 221,304 of record JAHRHJ020000954.1, read on the forward strand.
TCTTCATTCAACTCTCTAAGGTACACTTTTATTTTCTACTTTATGCTACTAAATCCTTATTCACCAACATAAAGTGGGGGGAAACGTAGTCACTAAATCACACACTTACTATGTACATCTAGCCTCTAAATATGTCATTTATATGCATGATTCCTAAAGAAGATAATTACTCATTAACACCCCTTTACTTTCTTTGACATTGCTTTTAATCCTTTTCATCTTTATTACTTTTTTATTTCTGATTGACAACTTATAGTTTTGCATACCATTGACATCTTACTCAGCTTTGATTTCATTGTTTTATCCTTTTGAACACCCTGTATAGGACCTCCATTAGGGACAGGAGCACCCAGAGCGTTATTGTCCCCTCTGGGTGCATATGTCTTCTTTACCTTTTTTTCTGATCTTGAATGTTACTTCTTTCTTGTCTTCTTTTATCACTCTTGGTTGGCCTTTCACTTGTTAATGATGAAACTTAAGCAAGGGAATCATATATATACATGTCTTATTTAACCTCATTAAGGGGGAAAGCATTCAAGAGGCACATACATCTAAAAGGAGCTAATATTTTCTATCTACTACATCAAGGACTACATTTTGGACTACATACTTCACTGCATATGAGGGTTTATTCTGAATTCCATACCACATATTTGCATTTGGGACAAAGTAGTTGTGCCCCACTATCTCTTTGTTCCGACTAACACTAGGGCATCCTAGCTCAAGGGACACTATTTCAATCACACACACTAGAACTACATTGAGTCTAAAATGTAGTGCATTGCTCAGTGAAAATCACATTGGGGTGACCATTGAGGTCAGTCCAACTCAAGCATATGCATATTTTTATTCATCTAATGTGTGCTTAAGTATTGTGTAAGTATCTAGGGTTTATTTTGCAAGTTACAAGTGCGACACAACAAATATGATGTAACACACAGAGAACAAGGAGTGACACTAACAAAAAGAACCAGATTCTAAGCACTTTTGCAGACACCATCACCTAAAACAGACGCTAGCGCCTAGGCAACCTTGTCCCCTTTCGGGAACTCATGTCCCTGAGATTGTCACTTTCCAAAATCAAACACAGAGCTAATATAATCTAGAATTTTCCTATCCAACTTGTTCATTAGTCCAAAATTAGTCCAGACCTGTGGTGCCAAGCTAAGTCATTCTCCAAACCCTATATGGCACTCTTTCTTGCATTTCCTTTGCATGATCTTGTTTTATTATTGTTATATCTATTTAATCAGTAGTGTCATTGTCTTAGATTTAATGTTATTTAATCATATATCAATATGATTTATTTTGGCACAACCATGGAGACATAAGGAACATCCAATATCTTTTACAAGTTGCAAGCTAGCCAAAGAAGGGAAAAACTACACAACAAATTGGAAGGCATTGAAAATTATCTACGCACTAGGAAAATAATGACACTACTTACTAGCCATGCCATTTATTTTCTATACAGATCACGAGCCATTGAAGTATATGATTAATTGACTAATTACATAAGGGAGGATATGTTGTTAGATAATGCAGTTCAAAAAATTATTTTATAATAGCATTCAAACTAGGGAAGTTAAACAATGGACCTAGCTATTTGTTGTGGATAGAAATGGGGAGGACATGGGACCTATAGAGGATGATGTTCCAGAGTGGAAGGCATTAAAAATGATCTATGCTCTAGAAAAATAATGACACTACTTATTAGCCATGTCATTTAATTTCTATATAAATCATGAGCCGTTGAAGTAATTGATTAATTGACCAATTACACAAGGGAGAATATGTTGTTGGATAATGTAGTTCGAAGAATATTATGGGCACATCCCACAACATATAAAAGACTGACTATATATTGCCCCTTTTAATTAGTTAATGAGTTAGAGGTTGCGGTACCTATAGATATCATAATTTTGAGCCTAAGGATTACGATGGCATTTAGAATTAATGAAGACAAATATATACATAAGTGGCTAGTAAAACTAAAAAAATTGGATGAAAAGATATTCATAATTGCATACAACCAAACACAGGAAAGAAGGAGACGGAAAGTATGGCATGACCTCTACTACAAACATAATGAATTTCAAAAGGATGAGAAGGTGTTGTATGATAGTAAGTACAAGAAACCAAGGAAGTTGAAAATTAGATGGTTGGGCTCCTACAATAGATAACATCTTATCATTAGTGGAAATCAAACTTAGAACATTATTTGGTATGGACTAGAAAGAATATGTCAATGTTACTAGGCTCAAAGCCTATGTGGCAATGGAATAAGGAAAATTTGAGTAGAAAATAACTCCAAAAAGGGGAAAATCTTGGTCAAGGTTAAAAAACTTGAAAACATGAAAACAATTTTAGAAAAAAAATAGAAAACTCCAAAAGCAATTTTAAAAAAACTAACTAAAAAATTTAGAAACAAAAATATAAAAAACAAAAAAAATGGAAAAAAAAAATTAAAAGTTAGTGTCGCAAAACTAAAAACCAAATATTTAGTGGTTTTGCAAGGTGATTTGGTGAAAACCCATGAGTGCTTTTTCCTAGAATAAAGAATAAAAAATGTTCAGCTTATGAGAAATAAGTTAGACAAGATCAAGTGGCAAAAGTAGGATAGTTCACCACAGATGAAGAGATTGATAATAAGTGGAAGATTGAAAACAACTAAGCAAGAAGTACAAAAAAGTGGGAAAGAATTAATGACATCTTAAAACAAGAGAAAAAATTAAATGCAATAAATGAGTGAATATGATAGAAATCCATAAATAGATACAAATAGGTAGTAGAAACTCACAATGACAATTGGGGCTTACATAATTTAGAGAAAACAGAGTGTTTCAAGTGAGTATAAAGCAAGTTATTTGATGTGTGATTAGAAGAGTTATGGAGACTTCTAGATCATCTAGAAGCATGAAATCCAAAAAACATTGATCAAGAAGAAAACATCAAAATCCTTCCATTTGGATCTCATGGGAACCTTTTCAATTATACCATCAAAGTATTGTGATACAGGGACACCTAGAAGTACATAAATTCCAAGCTTGTACAAATTGATCATACCTAAATGGAAGTAGATAGGGACATGCTAGTTGAAGTAAATCTGGTCATAAATAAGGAGTGGAAAGAAAAAGTGAAGGAAGTTCCACAAATGAAGTTAGAAGTGTGGAGTAGGTTCTCATTCTTACCTCTAATTGAGAAGTTGATCAAAGTCGTACTTAACAGAGTACACAACGAAATGTTTTATTTAGATCAAACATATCATATCATAGAGAAAGTACTAGAGAGATTGACAAGATTAATGAGGGAAAGCTATACCATTCATCACTTAGATAAAAAGGGCATTTCCACAGTAAAGGCACCATAAGACTCCTAGGCACCAAAAAAGGACGTAAAGTCTCCATCACAACAATCCACAATCTAGTTATGAGCTACCTGATGAAGGAGGTTGTACATAATGTTCATCACACGAATAGAGAAATTTTTGCTCGACTTTTGAGCGCCACAGTTGTATGTGAGATGGTGGCCAAGGCCTTAAAGTGTAATTTATGTTGAATCTTGTTGGAGGAGTTCAATGATTACATCAAGCAAATGAATGAAAGTAAGCATGATTTATTCTATGCCGCCTCATATGCTTAAGGTTGTAATTCACCAACATACTGCTAACAAAAGAAGGGAAGGTTTAGTGAGGACTCGACCTTAACCATTGGGGAAAAAATAAAAAATTATATGGAGACCATAACTCCCATAGATCGAGTTACTTTGGTAATTTGATAATGAGAAAGAACAAGAGTTATGGTATTTGGTAGGAACCAAATATCTAAATAAGCAGTGGCCAAGTATGCAAATAAAGTCACTTCTAGGGTCGATGTATATAATCTCTATCTCTAGCTTGCCATTTGGAGGACCACTACAGTAGCCCCACTACCATTTGAAGTCTCTAATGAGAAAATAGACAACGTAATAGATACAAGAAGAGCATTCCTAGTTGATCCCAAAAAATAAGATTGTTGGGTATTAATGAGGTCCTGGAGGAAATGTGGAAAGGACATGGTGGTGCCCCTAGAGATATGGACCCATCAAAGGAAGAATTTAGTATTGAAGAACCATGGGTTGGGTCATCAGTGCCCATTGAATTAGATAGCCCATGGTGGGAATCCCAAATAGAGGTTGGAGAGCATGAGATTGATTTAAGTCTACAATTGACTACGGGACACAAGGATAATAGTATGAGGTTTAATCATATATTATTAAAGATAATTGGCAAAGGAAAAAATGAAAAAATAAGTACTCCTTGCTATGATGTAAAAGGGAAATCTAAGATATACATCATGAGGAGTTCAGGTCACTTCTAAAAGTAAAAAGTTGTAAGGGAATTCATTCATACTTTCCAAAAGATAACTACAAAGAAGAAGATGAGGAGTATGAAGGGGTCCATAAAACCCATAAAATGAAATAAAAAATTATAAGGAAGTTATAGGAAGTGGAAAAAGACAACATCATTCTAGAATAACTAGAACAATTTAGGAAGAAGAGACATTAAATATGAAGGAGATGAAGGAGATAGATGGAAACCAGAAGAAGAAGAAGAGACAACCATATACTACACAAGAGATGTTGTGATCTTACTTGAGAAATGTTGACACAAAGGTGGCCTAGTAGAAGTCGTAAATAGCTACGATCAAGCTTCAACACCAGAATGTATGAAAATTAGTAAAGTAATTATGGATTGTCTCAAGGATGAGACAAGGTGTTAAGTCTAAGGATGATGATGGCAAGTTTCTTCATGGATTTCAATCAAAAGATGTTGTTCGTAGAGGCTCCAAAGTACACTATAACTTGGATTATGCTACAAACTATTGGGTAGCCTACACGGCGTTGTCTATGGTGCTTCACGGTTTGGAATAGATAGTGTGCGTATCATAGATGCGAATGATAGATGCAACCTTTTGTAATGGAGTTGATTTATATGTAAATACCAGAGAAGATTAGATAGATAGGTGAGTGTAGATGTGAGTAGATGTGTGTAAAGTGTGAGAGCGGGTGTGTGTGCGTGTGAAGAGGATAAGTGCGTGTGAGAGATAAACAAGCAATGAGATGAAGTTAGAGAACTTTGTATGTGTATTCGGTGGTAATATGTGACTGAACGTTGTAATTGATTAAGATATTTATATATGAATAACAAGGATATAGTTTAGGGAATTTTGTTTCTATGAGTTATTTTTATATGAATGAATGTTGTGTTGTGGATACTAAATGCATAGACCTAATTCAAGTTAATTTGTGGTTATCTATTTTTTTACTTAATAATCTATCTTCACATATATGTAAAATCAGCACTAACAAAAACTTTTATGAACTTAGTAAACAAGCAAATCTGCATAGTTTATGTCAACAAGAAGTTGGGAATACTGTAGAGTGGTTTGCATGAGATTGTGAAAGATGTAAAGGTTGTGCGACACTTGCAAAATACTGCAGGAACTACGTGGGTTGTGAAGAAAATGTGTGGAACACGAAGGATTGCGAAGGGCAAAGCAATGAGGTATAATGTGACTCAATAGAAAACGTTAATTGGGAAAGATGCAAAAGAGAGGGAACTTGTGTAGAACAATGCAAGGAGTTGCACTTGATGCAATAAGGTTGTATACTTGTCGCAAAATGTCACGAAGGTACTTGGTAAGTTGTATGAAGGAGATAAGCCACATAAAATGTCATAAGGAGATGAACCATTAGCACACACTATTGCGAGATTGTATCCTTACCACAAGATTTCGTAAGGGAATAGAGCCCAAGTTTTGCAAGAGAAATGGTGAGGCATATGTTGATGCAAACTATGATGAGGCATGCTACAAGGTCTTGCATGGATCAATTTCCTTTGCTTTGTCTATCCATCTAACCCTAGAATCATCATAAGGATGCATTACAAGATAATCGTATCTTCCAAGGGTGTTCTATTGCTCGTTGTAAAAAAACTTCTTTGATTCCCTAATCTAATCTATAAGGTCCTCATGACATACACTTACTAGTAATTATGGATGTCCATTCACAGTTTGCCTCCTATTTTAGCGATGGCCTTCAAATATATATCTTCAAGGTCTTCCTCTAATTCATCAAGGTGAACCTTAGGTGCTTCATCATCACTCAAATTAAAATATGATCCCCTTATCTAAGTTGTTTCCATAGATTCCATCCTTTCTCGAGTGCCTCTCATTATATTTGTCAGTTCGACCACTCTTGGTGGTCTTCCTCATTTTCCAAGGATTATTCATGTGTGTGCAATGTCTATTCCTTGAAAAATCACTACTACACATTTTATACAACACTATCTATGTTGCAAGATGCATTGTTTCTTTCTATCCCACTCACAAATGTGGAAAGCCAAACTGTGCAACTCACTTACAGGATAAAAACATGTTTTGATACAAATAATGTAGTTATAGTTAGAGAATCCAATGAAGGACTCTATTAAATCTTGTAGCCTAAGTAATCTTGAAAAAAAACAAAATAAAAATACAACAATGACCCAAGTGTAACATGAAACAACTTTTTTGTATTTTATTTCAATGGAAGAATTATGATCAGAGATGGAACAAATTACATTCTTATTGCATATTTAAAAATTTCAGTTTTATAATGTTCCTAAAATGGGTATGCTTCACCTTATCTCACTATCTAGACTCAAGTAGGCCTTCCAAAAATCTCCTCTTGAACTAGATTTGGTTATTTCCTTTTACAAGGTTGTAGCTAATTCGTAGTTTTTGCTCTTCAAACTAGGATCTATCCTATAGACACTTTGGCTACTAACCCCCTCAACCCACATATTTATAGGCATACTGAAACCATTAGAATTTAGTTAAAATAGTTCATCTTCCCTTGTCAGATAACTTCTAGCACATGACTCTTCAACTTTCATAAGTTATTTAGATTCAAATGCCAAGGTTGTTACAGTTTGTTTACTTTGATATGCAGGAGCATTGGGTGAATGTTGATTTGAGTTATCACATGTCGAGCATTGTGTTTCACCTTACAAAAGGTGTAAGACAAAAAAAAAGCATTGCATGCAAGAGCCTTCAACTTGGTGTTTGCACAAGTACATGAGACACTACATAGTGTACAGATCTGCACATAACAAGACCAGTTGAGAAATGTTTTAAATGTTGTGTGAAAATAAAAAATATTGTTGTGTAGAACGCATAGATTTTTTCCAACTATTTGCACAAGACACGTAAGCTACATGAAGGCTCAAGACTCCCTTCTATCAAATAGGGCTACACACCAAGGGCTACCCAAAACTACTTATTGCTACTTTAAATGTTTTTTGGTTGATGCAAGATTGCTTGTGACCTTGGACACTCTTGCACCAAATACATTTATTCATCAAATTTGATCAGCATTCATAAACAAGAGTGATTTCCAAACTTTTACATTTCTAGTTGTACTATTTTCATACTTGTAAGATTCTAGTCATGTTGGCAAATTGGGTTGTTCTTTTTTGGTCTTCTTTGCCTAGTTTTGTAAGTTTTTTATTGTTGTTTTTTATTGTGTCTGTGGAATAACAATAAATCATATACTATTTTACAAAATTGTAATGATCTCTTGTATTTTAGTTGTTTCAGTTTCGTATGCTATAGATTATTTCAATACTTTTTAATTAAATATAACTTACTATTCGTATTTGAATAAAACATAGTAGATCGGAATGTGTTATAGATTCAAACCCACTTTCTATATTTACGCTCATATATTCTTACATGCAGATGGCAAAGAGATAAAATATATGTTTTGTGTGTGTGTATATCATCTGTCAATGGTAAGATTGTGTTTAAGATTAGATTTCTAAGTTAGTGGCATAAGTTGATTGAGACCTAAGATCGCCTACCTTGCAACAAGTGCCTGCTTCATATGTTAAGGAATGCACCAGGTATTCTCGATATTCAGCAGGGGCTTCATTTCTTATGGCTTTAAATCGTTCCTCAGAAGCAGTGAGCATCTGCCAAAATGTGAACATAATAATAAATTCTATGAAAAACTGAAAGTGTACAAGTAGAAGCAGAGGGATCGTCTCACCAAAACCCTGACTCTTTTCTGGCAGAGGTAAAGAGCAATGGCCCTGCCAATTTTAGATGTGGATCCAGTCAAGAACACTTGCTCAACTCCGTGTGGAAGTTCATGTAAAAGCACTGAAGCTGTTAATGTGTTTCCATGCACAACTCGAACCGACAGATTTTTATGCTTCCTCACAAACAATTCACCTCCTCCATTCAGCACCTCACTCTGCAATATGCAATTTCAGTACTCATGGAGGGAAGTTGAAATTGAAAGAGAATTTAATGAAATGGATAAGTACCTTGTTTAGACCTCCCAGAGCAATCACTTTCACTCCCATTCTATCTGCTTCCAGGATTGCCTCCTCTAGGAGCTTGTTAATTTTATCTTGCCCAAATGGCAGCAAAAACTGCACAAAAACCAATCTTGTGGTATTCTAAACATGCGCTGAATCGATGAATCCTGAAAATGAAAATGATATTCTGACCTGAAAGCCGAGGCGTGGTATGGCCCATGTCTGTTCATAAAAGGAATCATTTATTTGGTACTTGGAAATTACGTGGGGGCGTCCCCAAAGCGTGGCAAAGGCCAAACCGACCCAGACGAGTGGCAAGCAGATCCAAAAATACCATGCTCTGTAAGTACAGGGGTTCGCTGCAAATGTTCGAACCATATATGGAAGATGAAGCGTGTTGATCAAGTCTACCCCATGACACAAAAATACGACATCTGGCGCTCTCTCTGAAACCACAAATTATTACAATTCAATATAGGTAAAGCGATTCAGTAGCAATATATGGAGTGTAGTGTACAACTACACACCCACCTTCGCCTTGGCGGCATCGCACGGTTAAATGGAGATTGGAGGCGTCTAGTCGGTTCATAGTTCCTCCCAGATAGTCATATAAAGGCATAAACAGGCAATAGTTGCAGTCCATGTTGGTGTGATGGATCGAATGGTACCTGACATGGAATGCATTTTCAATTATGAAACAGAATTTCTATCAAAATATGTGAATTGGAAAAGTGGGCGAGGCGATACTCACGAGGGTGTGGAGAGAAGATATTCAAGGAATGGAAAGTTTTGGAAGAGGCGGAGCGGAACCACCTCGACATTGGAATGTTGCATGAAGATGAGGAAATCAAAGGCAAGAAGATAGAGATAAAACATGGAGATAGAAGCGTCGCCCATCACAGCCGCTCCAGCGATGGGAATGCACATCAAAGCCGCAATAACCAGCTGCTCCAAGAAACTGCTTGTCCCGCCTGTAGAGGGTTCAGGTCTGGTGGATTGATGGTGAAGATAATGATAGCGTTCAAATAAAGAGGGCTTGTGAAAAGCTCTGTGGGAACAGTAGTACAGAAACTCCGTCGGCCCCATATGCAACAACAACACTGTAATAACCCCCCTGTAATTCCACAATGGCAGACTCCCTCCCAACCCGGGCACCCACATATGCCCAAATGTTGCCACCCATGCTTGCAATATCACATAGTTGTCCCTGCATTGCATTACATGTTAAAATCATGTAAAAATACAATCCATCCCTCCCAAAAATGAGCATACTAACCAGTGAAATTCTCTGTCAATCTGATCGAAATCGGTGGCGTAAGAGTGAATTTGATGTCTCCTCGAAAGGAAATGAGCTCGAGAATAAAAATGCCATGCCTGGTATGTAACACACCTTAGACAGGAAATAAGAAGAATGTGGAAGAACCAGTACCCCTCGCTTCCGCCACAGCGTATCTCCCCCGCTGCCTTGATAAGTAACGGTGCATAAAGATAGTACTGAAAATGAACACAAATTAACAGAGATAAAGCGCATATTTCAAGAAACGCAAGCACAGATTTGATGAAAATGTCACCTTGTAGGTGTTAAGCCTTTCCCAGGGCCATCCGAATAAGGGAGCTCTGCCCTGAACCCGCTTCTGCTCCATGTCTCACTATGCCTGTAATTACAGAAACAATTGCACTTGTAGAAAAATGAACCAATTAATTAGTAGATACTGATTATGATTTGCCATTGTGATAAATGCGTGACAATAACATCCAAACCAAGTCCTCTTCCTCGAGTTATGAAGGGTGGTGGAAGTAGTTGCGGTGTAATTTTAAAGTGATGGTAGAAGTTCTGATAGGAATACCATCAATGCTTACCAGAAGAAATGATGGAGATTAATGTTGAAAGGTGCCAGAGGCTAAATGAGCCAACTAACCACACTAGTCTAATTGCTAAATTCTAACAGAAATCAGAGTTATCGAGTCCGACAAAGAGAACCCAAATAACTAACAGCATTGATACAAATCAGAGTGTCTGAACATGTTCCTTTCAACATTTCTAACATGCACAAAGCACGCACTTAATGTGTTCTTCTACTCCATCCTTCAAACACATTGTTCATAATTCTCTGTCCTCACCTCCATTGTAAGGAAAATACTGAAGGGGAAACAATGTTAATTATCTCGACGTTTGTTAGACATTTGTACACTATAAAAATAACATGTTAATCGTTACAAATAATTCTTTCACCATAAAAACTAGTGCAATACAAAGCAATGTATATCTAAACATCAACTTTAGATATACAATGAACACTTATTCTCTCCCGTGCTTGTAAATGCTCGTAATTGTTTTTTCCTGACTTTTACACTGAATTTTTTTTATTGCGTTGATTAATAATGGACCTTTCCTTAGATTTAGGAAAATTAAAGACAATAAAAATTTAAATTAAGTTCATATTGGCATGGAAGCAAGCCTCCAACAATTGAAAATGAATAAACGATGAGGGTCACATGTGTGAATGCAGTAAGATTAATTGGATAGAATGGAAATAGAAATGAATAACATTATTAATATTAGTAGCAATTGTACATAAGGTGCAAGTTACACCGGATGAAAATAAAAAACATTTATGCTGAAACAGTGTTGTTCGAATTGCGTCGCCGGAAAAGAGCCTACCGGAATTTGACGTTTTCCAGCAAGGCTCTCTTCAAAGAAGACACCTCCGATGTAAATATTAATATGAAAACAATAATATAACATTTTAACTCATCCTTTATTTCAGTAGCTAGATAAGTTTTTAAATAATTGTAAACATGGATGCCTCTATAGAATTTTTTTCATGATTTTTAGGCCAAAATTTTGTGTACCTACATTTTGATATTTAACAAGGCCATGATATGGCAAATATTGCCGAAGGGAGTGCATTAAGGGGTACAAAGAAGAAAATTGTATGTAGCTGTTTGCAGAGTGACAACTTGTACATCGATTTTGATTATACAAATGTTAACATAGAATTAGAGTATACAAGTGTTAACATAGACTTCAAGTATACAAGTATTATGTTGTTCATTTCTGAAATAAAAAACATTGTTCGTCTCTAATCTTTTTAGATGAAAGGGGTTTTGCACTCTCATTACACTCTCATGTTTTTGTTTTTGTTTTTATTTAATTTGTCTCTTTAAATTTACATATAACAATGGATTTAATTTGTTTTAACCAGTTTGCAATTGAATTAACAATTAAAATAAATCTGAATCATGGTTCACTTGACTTTAACCATGAATAAAATGTTAAAAAATGCCCTAGCCTTCTTAAAAACTATGTGAGTTTTAATTTTTTTTACTCAAATATGTAAAATGTCATGTAAGATATAGCACAATAGGTGAAGGACCTATAAATTAAAAAACAAACCATATTTTAATTGAGTGAGGGGTGTAAAATTCTCATCTTCTTTGTTGACTTTATGCAATGTATATAATTTGTTTGTCATAAATATTTATGATTGCACCATCCATCCATCAAATCCATGACTTGTTATTGTCTTTTTCAATTTAATTTTTTTGAACAAAACTATAGAAAGCAAAGCAAAAAGAATATTCTTGAATAAAGGAAATAGAATATTCCCACAAATATTTCATATGCACTTTACAAAACACAATAAATATGACAAGGGGCATATTGTTATTGATTATGAGAAAACAATTAATAGCTATGGTGAAAGCAATGTACTTGCCTTCAGTAGTATAATAAAAAGGGTTAGGGACCCTCCATCCCTTTTTACTGATTTAAAAAAATATATTAGAATAATAATAGTGACTCAGTCTCAACCCGAAATTAATTGCAATAGATAAAATCAATTGATTTAATTAGGATTGAATATTATATGTTACAGAGTAGAGAATAATACAATTATTTACAACTATACAATGGAAACTAGGTTATTTGCAATCATGTCAAACTGATAAAGCATATAGAAGTGCAATTAGGGTTAGAAGGAGGACTTAGCTTATTCCAATCACTTTATGAGTGTATCATTACCAAATCTAAGAAGTATGTAGAATTGTGAAGGTTCCCAAATCAACTATTTCTCACAAATATCATGCAAGGTTAAGAGCGTTCAAAAGGTTAGGGCTGGAACCCACCAATTGACCCTATTATAGCATCTTGGACTAGTAGATTGCAAAGTTTTGATATTTTATGCATTGCTTCATTGTTGCCTATATCACACTTTTATATGTTTAGATTCACATGTAACCTTAGTTTGTGTACATGTACTTGCAAAATAAATCTAGCTTCCTACAAGAACTCCAAGCACTTATGAGATCTTAAAATAAAAGTTGCAAATGATTGAGTAAGATTGTTGTTGTTGGTCACCCTATTTGTGATTCATCAAGCGTCGCACTAGAAATTTTAGACTCCACTGAATTATCCTATTGTGGTGTGCAAGTGTGCATGCAATCTAGAACCCTTTACCTAGATTTTCCCTTATGCTTCCACACCAATAGTGGGGTATGCTACTTTTCTCCCATTAAACCCTTGTGTGCAGATGTGCAAAACATATTTATGCCCTTCTAAGTTGTGATATGCAGTATGAAGATTGTACTTCTGCTTCCTTAGCTCACTATTTAGTACATAGTGTTTACACCCTTAGTTTGGGGCTGTTATCATACTCTATCATGACAAGAGTTGGCTCTTCTTGTGCAATCTAATTTTGAGGTTGGTTGTCGCAAGGGGTTATGTGTACTCTTATCACCGTTGGGACAAGATCATATACATGGTAATACATTAATACCTGTGTCTAGGGAGATATTCTTTTAGTTAGTAGTGTAGCTACATCAAGAGGATAGTAAGCACTTTTCTCTACAGAATGATACAATATAAGATGCACTTTTCTCTCTCAGAGTTAAAAAAAAAAAACTATATCAGAGCCACATGTCTGCAATAGAACTTGTAACTTTTGATCTTTTATGCATGCTTCATTGGTGATCTTTGCACCTAGTACCAGTTCACTCATTCATACTAGTGATGAGAATGCTAACATCAACATGTAATATTCTACATTGACTCATCTTGTACCATCTTGGAAGCTCTTGGAATCAGTCTGGGGACACTTTCTGTATTGCCCTGCAATGGTATGTAACTACCGTTGTTTTGATTGTCAAACCTGTAAGCTCTCTTCTCCTATCTTGACCTTCTTTTTGTATTTCTAAGTTGTTTTAAACTTCTGCAAGGCATTTATGCTAACAATTCTTGTAGATCATTTCATTCTTTTACTTGCAGATCTCAGGATGAACTATTTAGTTTGCAAATGCAACTTCGTAGTATCACCTATCATTTCGGCAATGTAATTCCAGAATTTAGGCATCGATTTACCAGACATAGCTATAAAGCTAGATTGCCTAATCATGCTATATGAAGTACATGCTAGCAAGAAATTTGAACCTTCTGACAGTCTAACAGCATGATTGTGCTCTTCAATAATATATGTGCAGTTCAATATATGGTTCAATGTCTATCTTGAAGCATGACCAAAATTGAACTCCTTCGAGCATGTGAATTGGCAGTAATTCAAATACTGTAGTAGTGGTTTCCCTAAAGGATGTGCAGTTTCCTTTGGGAAAGCAGGAGGTAAGTCCTTGAGTGACTTTGGTCTTAGTATCTTGTCATGTTTTCTGCTATTAAATTTGACAATTGATTCCCTTTGGATACTGTTTGATGGGGTTTTGGTTAACTTTGTTATATGAGAACGTTTTATAGGTCTTATTCCACTTATGTCCTAGCCAATCTAGGGAGACTTCACAAATGACTTTAAGCAAAGATAATATGATTAAAAGTTCAGGTGGAACGAGTATTGAAACTGGTTTTCCAAGACTGTACATTTCTGAGAACAATGTATGATAATTACATCCTAACCCTATGTGTCACGGTTTTGGACTTCTTGTATCTATGAGTACAGTTTTGAATAGTTACATGTATATGGAGAATTCGTGTGGTCAAGTAATTGATTTTCTGAAATGGTATTCATAATTTAATCTCACATTAATTTGAAGGTCCAATTAACACGTAGGGAGAGAGACTGGAATATGACGTATTGAATCATGATAGCATGTTGATGTTTGTCTTATCAAAGGAGCACAATCGCAACCAACAATGTCAAAAGTAATACATGTGCCAAATTTGAGTGTCAAAATTGTCAACCCCCATGCTAAACCTGACTAGAACATGATGTATTACATAACTGAATGGAAGTGATACCAGATAACTCTGTCTACGATACAAGAAAAATACTCAAACCATTTGTTATCCAGATGTCAGCTGTTATTGGCGTGCTCCATGGTGAAGCCTATCAACACAAAGTGCAGTCGATTTCCATATTATCATTTTAGAGAGTAACTCAAATGTAAATATTGAATTAGGATTTGAACAAAGTGCACCAAATACAGAGATTTAATACCCCGAAGGAATACACTTGTGTCTTCTATGAAGGGAAGATCCTCTCATCATCGATTAATTGCACTTATAGATCTTGGATCCCGTCATTACCCAACAATGCCGTGCTTCTACTGATCTCATAGTTTTTATTATATGTCCTCAGGTTATAATAAATGCTTCTGGGTAGGTTTGATCAAGTCCCCAATCTGTATTGAAGGAGTACTTAGAGTTTGGAGTGCATGTAATTTCAATACTAGAATAGAAGGTAGAGATAGGAGAACAGAGAGGTATCATACCACCCCGTGAAGGAAGAAGGTTTCCATGTATCATTATTCTTATTAATTCTATTGATTTCTTTCCATAATAATCCTTAGTATGTATGAGATTGTTAATTTTGTCAGGCCTTTATGTTCTACACCTACATGAAGTTAGATCCATGGTATTCTTGAATTAATTGTACCATCATACCTCAGATTTGACTACAAGGTCCTTTAAGCATTTTAATATTCCATCATTCCTTGTTTTGCCGTCTTTGATGATAGTTGAGGTTGAAGTACATTGGTCCTCAAAGCCGTACATAACGGCTTAGGACTTTGATGCAAAATAGAAGCAGCTCTTGATCTCCATCCATTGGTTTCTACCCTAGGCATAGTTACACTATATGTTTCTATAGTGAGAAATTCCTAATTACACATGGTTATGTTTTACTTGATTTCTATAGTCGAGGGTTTGACACCTTTCTAGGTTTTTTTTCTCATTGTATTCATATTAGTTACTTTCACTTTAGCTTTTGGAGTTCTTGTACATCCGATTTGCTATATGTAACTATGACGTACTTCCGAGTCCCATTGACCTCGTTTGGTCTATCATGTACACCTTAGCATATCAATTTCTTTCCCACCTTGTGTCATGTTGTCAATTATGTTCTGTGCAGGATGTCCTAATGCATCTTTGTCATGGAACATGGTGTTTCTAAGGAGTCACAAAGTGTTGAGTCCATGGTTATGTCCAGGGAGCTAAGTCAAATTGATGTCTTTTATATGCATGTGGGTCTTGTAGTTGATTCTCTGTGGTGCAAAGTGAAGTAGTAAAACACTTGGAGCAGGCGTATCTTAGGTGGATGAATATCATTAAAATCATGGGATCAGAAGGTCAAGGAAATTATGTTTTATAAGCAAAATGTCACTTGGCAGCTACAAAACTGCTCTTGAGAAACCCAGTTATTATTGTATGCAAATGGGATGGGCTAGACAATTCATAAGCTAATTTTGAACAAACCAATCATGGGAGATGGTGGAGGCAGTCAACAATGTCCTTGAAGCTTCCATGCAAAATTTCAGTCCTGATGGAGGTCCTTCGAACAAGTTATTCAAAGTTTTTACAAAACTGGTTTCTTGAGAAGTTCATTTCTCAACCCGTCATCCATTGACTATAAATGAAGTTGATCAAATTACCTAAATGAGGTGACTTGCTCAGGTAATGTTTTTGGATTAAGTTTGTGTTTATAGTAGGTTGACTACTGTATCAATCTTATTTAGTGCAAAAATAATTAGTCCAAAATTAGAGTGTATTTGAGAAGTGTCTTATCAAAATTAGGCAGGCTATGTTTATGGTCACATGTTGTCCATTTAGGAGCTTACATTGTAATTAATAAGTGGCATTTATTACATGTGTACTTAGCACTCAATGATTTCAATGAGTAATGAGTGCTATATTCTAAGTGTCTATACATAGTTCATCCCCCATGAAGTTCTAACAATAAACTTTCAAAGTATTGGACTAGGTTCCCCCTCTACTACCCGACACCTGCATTTCCCTCTTCCCCTTATGGACCTAACATATTAAAATGTTTCTTCTGTGTACAAGTAAAATGTGACAATTTTCAAAGAAAGTCTCTGAGATATAAAATGATATGTTCATGACATGGAGACTGCATATCTCATGCCTACCTCTGGTTCATGCAAAGGACGCTAAGAGTGCTTGCTAGTGTTATCTCAGGAAGTGTCTAATCTGGTTGACCAGCGTTAGGTCTTCTTGTTGCCAATCATCTTAAGACTAAGGTGAGCCTGCTATGCTTGCTAATCACTCACCTTTGAAGATATCTTTGACATAAGTAGTGAGTCACATATAAGTCTCAATGTCAAATGCCTCTAATTTACCTAGACAAACTGTAGGGAGTATCTAGAAATGTATGCAATGACATGGAGACTGCAATAGGTCATGGCTTTAATCTCTTGTTGGCTAGATTTTCTGCACAACCAAAAACCTAGGCAGTCATGATATAAATATCCCTTATTTACCTGTGAGGCTCCTGTGTATGATTTTTATCAATTTAGTGGGTATGAATCCTAATAACTATTTGTGGGATTTTACTTTAATTGCAAAGCTCATGAACCATAGCTCAAGCAATTATGTAGCAAGTAAGCAGCTGTTAATAAAGTATTTTCAACCAAGGGGAAAATGATAGAGTTTGGGAAAAGAAGAAAGGAAGTTGTGTGATCCGACCAAAAGTTTACAGAGTTGGTCTCATACACATGGATTAGATAAACAAATAGATCTCACAATATTTAAAAGTAAAGGAAAATAAAGGAAAAGACTTATAATATAAACCTTAGATAACATAAGGGTTATCTAAAAATCCACACAAAAGTAAGAAGTAAATGCACCGTTGACACAAAGTTCTCCGGAAATCCACTTCTATTCAATTCCTCAACTTTCATAGAAAATGACATCAAAGGTTACAACACAAAGTCTGGAACTCAAGAATGCTGATTATAAATTCTGATCTTTTAACCCGTAGGTTCTTCCTCTATTTATAGTGTGGGCAATTACAAATAGGAAACTTTTAATCAATTGCCACATGTCGAAGCTATGAAAAAAGGAAGTAAACTGACAATCTTCCTCCTGGAATTCCTCTTTGCATGACATGCATTATTTATAACTGAAAATAGACCCTTCTATTTTGCATGTCTGCCACCTATTTCCAAGTAATTGATTTCTTCCAGTAACTTAAAGTAACGGACTTTTATAGCCAATCACTTAAGTTTTACAATTTTAATTGATTACTCAATTACTTTGTCGGAGAAAATAAGAGAAAGAAGAAGAAAGAGGAGAAGAAATTAGAAGAAAGCTGTTGCAACACTCCCAATCTTGTTCTTCTTCCATACTCTGCATGCTGATCCAACCTGTATTGCACTTATGCTTCATTCACTTTAGCAATGAATGATCTGAATGATATATCTGCCTTAAATCTAAGATACTTTTTCTTTTTCATATGTTGTTGAATCCTTTCTTTTGATTCTCACCAAACTGGATCTAGAAGCAGCTGACTGTGATTTACTTGCGGTTGTTGCCTCTGACTTGTCTTCTCCTCTCATCCTTGAAGCTTTTGCAATTCTTATCCAGTACATGCACTAATAAAATACTTGTCGTAAACAATTCAGACAAAACTCATCATCCTTTTATTTTTAATTGCATATGAGCAATTTTAAATTTTGGAAAACTCTCCGGGTGAAGGAAAATACAAGTAAATTCAATGAAGGTTCGACTGGAAGATTGGGAGCACATGCACAAGCTCCTGAAAGGACTTTTCCATGCAATGACCTTCCACATGGACTGCATTAGAAACAAGAGGATGAATTTTGTCGGTAGCCTTTGTAATTATGAGAGCTGCAATCTATTTCTTCCTTCTGATTCTGAAGATATATTCAATGTGTTAGACATTGACTTTTGCCTTCTCTTCACCAATATGGGCATAAATGAAGTATTCCTGCAAATAATTTAGACAAGTATGCAGTCCATAGCATGAATATCTAATTTCTTCACCGAGATCTGATTATAAAGCCAACTGCCCTCTATTTTTATACTTTGCTTGCATGCCAAGCAAGCTAAAAATATTGTTTTATTCACATGTGCACTCATATCAACATGAAGATAGCTTTGAATAATAAAAAGGAAAGTCTTCTCCAACCCTAGGCGCCAAAACTAGATGCTTCCCGACAATTAACAAAAAAAGTCAGCTTTTAGGCATTTAGCTATGCCAGAATGGGTCACACTTTTTGGTTAGGAAGTTATGGTTAAAAATACATGAGGGCAAGGAAGTGGGAATTTTAACCCTTCTAGGCAGCTCCAAAATTCCCATCTTTCACTTAATAGATTTAACTTTAATTGCGGGAAAAAATAACCTTCCAAGAAGCCTCCAAATTCCCACCCTCCAGGCAGCACCAAAATTCCCATTAGCATGAAAGAAAGCTTTTTTTTTAAAGTGTGACTTGCATGAGTGAATAAAACCTCTTTGATAGGAATTCTTACCCTTCCAGGAAGCCCCAAAATTCCCATTTGTACTTTAAGTGATTTATCTTTAATAATGGGAAAAAACAACCTTCTAAGAAGGCTCCAAATTCCCACCTTCCTGCTAGCTCCAAAATTCCCATTTGCACATTAAGTGATTTGACTTTAATAATGGGAAAAAAACAACCTTCTAGGAAGGCTCCAAATTCCCACCTTCTTGCTAGCACAAAAATTCCCATTTGCACCTTAAGTGATTTGACTTTAATAATGGGAAAAAATAACCTTATAGGAAGGCTCTAAATTCCCACCTTCCTGCCGACACCAAAATTCCCATTAGCACTTAGATGACTTGACTTCCATCATGGGAATTTGTTACCTTCCAGGTAGCCTCCAAATTCCCACCTTCCAAGCAACACCAAAATTCCCGCTTGTATGGAGAAGTCATCTTTCCCAAAAAAGTGTGACTAGCATGAAGAAAGCTTCTTCCCAAAAAGTGACTTGTATTATGAAATTGTTTTTCCCAAAAAGTGCAACTTGCATGACTTCTGCTTTTAAAGTTGCATGAAAAATCACAAGGACAGAATAAAATTTGCCATTTTTGGAAAGGGTCTAGGAAGATGTAGCAGTAAAAACTTGCAAGTGCCACAACTTTCACTCTGTGGATCCGTTTTAGGTGTTGTTTTCTCTAAAAGTGCATATTTTCTCAAGCTCTAGACATTAGTGGAATTTTTTTCTTATTTTCATAAAATCCATTAGTACACCTTTTTGCACCAAGCAACCTCTTGCAATCTCCTAAAGGAATCATGAGCTCTGGTCTTCTTTAGACAGTTCAATTAGCAATTAAAAACATTGGATAGATTTTCAAAACCCTAGGCCTGGGAAAAGGTCTAATAGGAAGAATGAATAGGCTACGGGAATTTCCAGATGGGAAATGGAGAAAGACAAAAAGAAATAAAAACAAAACCTGAAAGAAGTTGCAGGTAATTACTCGAAAAATTTCTCCAATTCGCTGATCTTCAAAAATTCTTCCTCTCGAGTAAATGTTCTATAATAATAATGATGGGGTGAAGTGTTTTTATATAACCTAAATCCTCCAATTTTAGCTCAATCTATTTTTAAAAGAACTTTATTTATTTAATAATAATTGAAGTTCTCTCAAACAAAACCTGACGAAGGGATAGAGTGAGTTTTAGCATGTGGGTATTTTTCAAATTTGGCTTTTATGACTCTCTAGGGATACCTTAGAGCAATGCAAACAACTGTAGGAAAAACAAACACAAAATGACACGTTACTTGAAATAATGATTTTTTAAAAAAGGGGTAGTCCCAGATTTCAGGGTGAAATCTCGGGGACACCAATAGGTTTGTGATTATTTCAACACTGTCATGGAGCAATAAGACTTAGAGAATCTTGTGCACATGGTGTTTGTTATGACATGATCCTCGTGGAGGTTCTAAGAATGGTTACAAAAGGTTCATGTTACACCAAGACTTCAAGCATTCATCTTGAATATCTAAAATGCCAATATATGCATGCTCTGTCATACTGTAGATTGCATTTTGGGTTGATGGGAGCTATCTGAGAAGATTCAAGGTAGGTTTTTGGTCACAATGGTTGGAAGTTGGCCTCACAACTCCACAACACCTTACAATTTTGAATTTCATTCAATTTTTTGGAAGAAATCAATTTTTATGAGCTCTCAGGCTCTACAATGACTATAACCCTGATCGAGGGTTTCCTGTAAATGTTTTTGTTTAAATAAAACCTTTTAATTGAAAATTCTTTGAAATTTCTTGCACAAATCTCTGTGGAACACTCATGATCCAGTTGCAAAATATTTGAGGAGTTTTCATTGAGTATAGAAGAGGCATTCGATGACATAATTTTTGGAGCCTGTGCACAGTCATTCGTTTGACAATATAACGATAATTTCAACATTTTTCTCTCTTGTTCCTACAAGAAAAGATCAGTTTAGGGTAGTTTCAAGTTACACAAGATTTGATGGAGTTTTGAAGAGCCTTCAATTATTTTGAACAAGTATTTTCTTAGTCACATGCAAACTACTTATTTAATACAGTGGTATGAACTATTGCTCTTATGTGCAGGGTCTTTGTTCTCATTTGCCAATGCAAGTTTGCTTATCTAAAGTGAAAATTTTTCTTGAACCTACATATTCAAGCTAAACATAACTGAATGAGGGTGATTTTTGTGTTGAATTGGAGTAAGGAGTTCAAGGAACATGGAAAATGTGAACAGTTCACAACAACCAACTGAGTGCTCTGTTAAATGGTGTAATAAATGTTGATTGGAGATGCAAAGTGAATCCTTGTTCGAAGAAGTGAGGTCTTCTTATTTAACTCGAAGTGGAAGAATTTTTTCAGGAGGAATTTGAAAAGACACAAATCAGTTATATTCCTATGATTTTCATTCCAAGCTTGAATGAGAAGGTTAACAGTCATTCCTTGTCTCTTCTTATCTTGTCAAAGACTATTGATTTCTCGAGGAGATGTTGAAGAGTTAAGTGTTCGAACTTTTGACATATGAGGTGAAAAGTTGTTGAACAAGAGAGAAAAATGTTGAAGAGCAATTGAATTGAATTTGAAGAGACTGATTTTGAATTTACAATGTTGTTAATGAACACAATGGAAGGTTGTTATAAAAAGTGAGGAAAAGGTACTATATAATATTAAGAAGATTTCAATGAAGACTAGAGTATAACTAAGATCTAGAAAAGTGATAATGATATGTTTATGGAGCAACAAGGAAGCTATATGATCAATTGAATGTTGCAAGAATTATCTGAGTAGGTGCTTGGACTGAAGAAGTAGGTGCTTCTTGTACAAATCTAGCTGAGTAGGTGCTTGACATTCATCAAGTAGGTGCTTGTATGAACTCTTGAAATAGGTGCTTTAGTGATTAAGTGGGTGTTTAATAAGTTGTAAATCGATGCTTTAGAAATGGTGTTCTAAATAAAAAATGTTGGCTTTAAAGTGGGTTTTCACCCTTCTTGGCTTTCCTACTATAAACATTGTGTCATGTTCATATGTGTTTCTTGATTAAAGTTCTATTTGTGATCATAATCTAATTGCTATTTCAAGTTAAGTAAATCAGAAAGTTTGAAAGGACCTTAATTGTGCTAAGCATTTATTCACCCCCCTCTCATTCTTTACTTCCATTGGGATATTTGGATTGTAATGTTAAACTTTATAAATGATTTAGGGTGATTAGTCCCCAGCTGTGCTCAAGGACTGATGGTGATCATTCGCCAATTGTACCGAAGGAGAAATTAGAGTATTATGTACATGTAACCTTATACTAGAGAGGGGAGAAGAGAGAGGTATCAAAGCACCCCTTTAAGGAAGAAGACCATGTGTCATTATTCTTATTAACCATATTGATTTCTTCCCCTAATGCTCCTCAAAAGAGGTGGCATTTATCGGGGTATATTCTACACCTACATGAAAAATTGTGGGTTTAAAAACAATATTTCACAGCGAAAAGGTCCTCAAAAACATCTCTAGATATAGAAAATAGGTAAAAAAAAAAAATACATGGGTTGAAAACCATGCATAACGACCAGGACCTTATGGACATTCTTGACCCTACCATAAGTTTCTACCTTGGGATTAGCTAAACTATATATTTCCATAGTTTCTGATTTCTACTTATAAATACAAATTTTGGCATAATTTTATACTAATTTGACATAATTCAAATCAATTTACAAGGATCATAAATATTTCACTCCATCAAACAATGGTATCTTGCTAGTAGAAGATCCACTCTGCAGACTCTCCATTTTTTTAATTCAAGGATCTCCCTTCAAGTGATCAAAATTATCCAAAAGGACCTGATCTAATACCAATTGTTTGAAGAAAAATGGAATGAGAGGGATGGGTGAATCATTCCTTATAAAAATTGAATGAATTTCAGATTTTCTTATTTAAACCATAAACCATTCATCAATTCATTACTATGTGAAAAAATTCAATCAAATCAACATAACCATGAAAGAGATACACGAACACAAGATATGAGTGGGAAAATCTCAAAGGGAATAAAACCCACTAAAATTTCTGATTATATTACTCAAATTAAAATTATTTAAACCGTGAAGCACCAACTTCATAAGGGAGCACCAACCTCTAGTTTACTAGAGCACCAACTCTACAAGGAGCACCAACTCCACAAGGAGGCTACAACCCCCTACGATGATTAAAAACCCACTCAACCACCTTTGGATGAAGATATCTAATGTCTTGTTGCTACAACAACTGATGGAGATCACTGATTCAACTCACACACCTTTTAAACCCTTATTCAAACCCTCACTTATTTAACTCGTTATATCTATCACTTTCTTCTCTTAACTTGGATTCAAACCATTGAAAAATGCATTATCTAACATTCCTCAACCTCTTGCACACTTCCTTAACTCTTAAAAAATTCCTTCATACCTGTTACAATCACACACATGTGTCACACTTTTTCCCTTTCTCTCAACTAGTGCAAATTTGAATTCAAACATGCACTTTTTATGTAATCCAACTCAAAAACATAAAAGGAGGTAAATAATTCATCATAATTTCAACCAAAAAAACTTAAAAAAATCCCAACACATTCATAAAAACATTCATATTGGACCCATGTAGGTCAGACATGCCCAAACACACTAAACAATCTCAAAATCAACTCAAAACCCCATCACCTGGATGAGATAAAACCACAAACACCATAAATGTGATTATTCAAGATCCCTAATTTCTCACACATGTCAAATATGACATAATAAGATCATCCATGGTATTTAATTAACTTGTACCAATCAAATTTATCATAACACTACCAAGAAGGCTCATATCCTTCACAAAACAATTGTAGATCACTAAATAACAACATAATTGTGTCATGTAGCCACTCATTTGAATCCCCTAGATGTTTAGATCGCATATATACTTTCTAGAGCTCATGAAACATCAATATGTGAAAACCACACCAACGTTCCTCTTCATCAAACTGAGCTACCTAGAAAGTAGTTTTACAAATTCAACTGGTTTTCACCCTTTCTGATACATTCAAGACCTCCAAAGACATTCACTAGGAACAAAATGCATTCCTCTTTACTTGAAAACTGATAAAAATCATAAAATAATCCATATCATGCCTCATCTACCTCATTATTCCATCCTAAGCAATCTTGTATTGGAGAACCAACAATCTTCTTCTCCACTAATCAAGGTGGATGACCTATCAAAACTTATCATCGAGACACAAACCAAACATAGTCGAAAATAAGTCTGAATCCTCTTTCAATAACATCTTACATTTCCTTCCAAATCCAAGTGAAAGGCCTTGGACAAAGTCCATATATGAAAACTACTGTAAACTTCCCAAAAATCACCTTAAGACTAGTCTTCATAAATAGGGCACACTTTTCCATTTATAAGTAGAACCATGCTCTAAAATCATCATGGAAATCAATTACAACTCCCATAATAAAAAATATATATCAATTTATTTTGTAACTCCTTTGGACAATCTTGTTGCAAACTGGACTTATTCAGAAACTTACATTTTCAGGTGGGGTCCACTCATCATCACATGCTATATCTTATCATTATGTAAATCTATAGGAGTCATATACATCATTCAATCATCATACTAGAAAAAGTAATTACAATTGTGGGAACTTATGATCAATACCTCTCCTATCGCTTTTGAGCTAGGGTTTTGAACTCAAAAAAAGTTGTTTACCTTCTTAACATTCGTTAATAAAAAAATGACAATGAAATGACCTCATTATTTTTGTGAAACCTTATTACATCAATGAAAAATCATCCCTGAAATCCATAAGGTATCAAATAAATTACACAATTCATGGTGAGTATTAGAAGGTGTAATTCAAGCTGGAAATCACCTTCTTCTTGATCCTATTTCCCCAAATTACTTAAATTACAAAATATTATTTAGAATGACTCCAAATTTTACTCACACCTCTAGGAAACCCTTGGGAATCATCACCAATCATCGTTATTCTTGAAAATGTAATATTCTGGAAACCTTTCATATTATCAAATGAAGAAGCTGCAATATTTATAGACATTGAAAAACTATAACAACGTCCACAGAAAGTGGATCAAATATATTAACTACGAAAATATGTAGAAATAACATATTTCTCCTAACTAATGACATCCGGGAAAATTCCAAAGTAGTAAACTAACAATAGTATAGCCCCCACTAATCTAGGGATGTGACAACTAGATAATAACTAACTAACAACTAACTAAGTTAAAGTAATACAAATTAATTACTTTAACATTACAACTTATCAAATGATGAATTAACCTAAGTTTATTCCTAACATTGTCCCTCTTAATTCATCATGGTATGAAGTGAATATGAGAGAAAAAAACTCTAAAAAAAAATAGGTTTACATGAGGTAAACATTTATTAGCAAACACATGCTAAATGAAACCTATTCTAAGGTGAATCGAATGACTTTATCTTTCCCCCCCTTAATTCAATATGGTCTCTCTGGATCTCATCTGAACAAGAATAACTAGATGAAGGTACTTCCTCTGAACGGTGTGCGAGAGATGGAATAGGATCAGGAACTGTCTCTAGATGTCTGGAACCTCTTTTGAGTTGGCATGTGTGCTCGAAAAACAAACGAGTTGCTCTGAACATTTTGAAAACCTCTGTTGGGTTTGATCTTGGCTCAGTAAAACCTTTGTTGGGTTGGATCATAGCTCTAAATTGGAACTGATCATGAAAAACTACCCTCCATTCACTTTTCTCTAATCCACAAGCAATACCATTGTTGAGCGATCAATGAAGAATTTGCAAGTCTTTCATCTTTCCCCCCTAAATTATAAGTTTAAAGTGAAGATAACTAGCTCCATGAGAATGAAAAAGTTTTTGACACTTTATAATGATAGTGAGATTATAATTTTGTCTCTTATTTTGTGGAAAATTTCCTCTTTGGGATACATTGTGAGTACAAAATCGTAAATTTTATATTTATTTTTTTTAACTTATTTCAGCCTTTGAATTTTTAAATTTTTCTAAAAATCAAATCTTATTAAAGTCTGGACCAAGACGTAGAGATAAAAAAATCATCACTTTCAAAAAAACAACACCTCAATCCGAGGTACCAGTTGAAAGTTATGACTTGTTTAAATTTTGATTTTAATATCTTTCTGGGCCCCCTTTCCAAAAATGGAAATTTTTATACTTCTCTTTTACATATCCAATTCCTTTTCTTTGCTGGTAGATGCCTCTATTTTTAATTCTCCTCTGCCACTTTTGCTTTGGTCGTAGTTTTTTTTTGTTTTATTTTCCACCATGTTTTTGTGTAGGTCATTTTACAGGTGAATTGGAGGCTTCAAAAGGTCACGGAGCAAGGTCTGTGTTGGAGGTTGACTCAGCTACCATACGTTTCAATAGAAAGCAAGGGAGTCAATAGATTTGGCCACACATGGATATGTGGATCTGTGCATGGAGGAGTGGAGATTTGTGTGGAAAATGCTCACTTCTAGAATTCAGTAGTAAAATAATTCAAAACGCAATTAGCTTTCCCTTCTACCACAAATCATCAATGAAAAAACATGATTTGGCTTTCCTACATTGAACAACTCCAACTCCAATGGATCAATAGTAGAGCCCTATGCACTCGGATCTCCCAACTCAGCTGTGAAGGCATCTCTATAGCCCCAAATTGATGCTTGTAGCTTGATGCAGAGTAATGCACACTCCTCAATAGTCTGCTACATTGTACTATCAATTTTTTTAAAAACAAAACTGTAGATTTTATGCTGCTGCAAATGAATTTGCAGAGTTTGCAACACTATGTGCAGAACTCTAGGGATGATGAAGCAAGGTAGGTGCTTCCAAGAGGCCGGGGGACAACTATGGTTCCTTCAAGCTCAAACTTGCAGTAATGAACCCTTAACCTTCTTCAACATACTCTCCTTAGAGGATGAGGGATCCTCACAGAGACTAGGATCAACCAACTCTGATACCAAATCTTGACAATGTAATATTTTGGAAACCCTTCATATTATCAAATGAAGAATCTGAAATGTTTATAGACATTGAACAACTATAACAACATCCACAGAAAGTGGATCAAATATACTAACTATGGAAAATATGCAGAAATAACATATTTCCCCTAACTAATCACATCTGGGAACAAAATATGCAAGATAGAACATGATCCCACAAACATTGGGATGAGAACACTATCACTTACTTAACTAACAACTAAGTATAACTAATACATATTGACATAAGTTTAAAGTATTTAAATTAAATACTTTAACGTATTACATTTATTCAAATATAAACTAATAATGAATTAAGCTAGGTTTTATTCCTAACGGGTATATCTAAAATAGGTCTCCACCTTCTCAACCCATCTCATTTGCATGACTATACCTTCATGTTTTGCATGGTTTAGGGTAGGGTCGACTAAATCAACATTGTAACTCATCATGAAACTGTTGTCAAAACTCCCCCCCCCCAGGGTAAATCTCGATAACATGCATCAAAGTTGCAGAAAGGCAAATAGGTCGATCCAGAAAAAATGGTGAAAATCGGCTAAGTCCTAGTCCTAGGAGCATTCGGGACATTTGGGACAAAAAGGCCCGAACCGGCCGGCTCGGCCGAAGTAAGCACAAACAGCCCACTAAGCATTTGGGACAAGCGGGACAAAAGTACGCGGGCGGGGCGCGAAATGCCGGTTCGACCGAGAGGAAAAATTGGCCAACTGCTGAGAGGGTCGCCTTTGGGACATCTGGGACAAAAAGGCGCGAACCGGCCGAACCGGGCGAAATCACCACAAGCAGTCCGAAGCGAAGTGGGCCAAGTGGAACAAAAATACCCGAACCGCCTGAACCGGCCGAAATGAGCCAGAACGTCCAAAATCAATAGCGTGCCACGTGTCAAAAGGAAATGCCCGAACGGGCCGAAATGAGCGGACAAAGGGCCCAAAATCAAATGGGACATCTGGGACAAATGGAGGCGAAATGGCGAAGGAGCCGAAGAGCCCGAGGATCAATCAGAAGGACTGCCAAGTGTCCTCATAGGAGTATCAGGTTAGAAAAGTCAAAGGGGCGAGATTTTCGAGCACCGAGCCGAACCAATAGGATCGTGCCACGTGTCGGAAGGCTTGCATTTAATGGGGCCCACAAGGAAAATTCAAAAGACAGCCCGCCGAAAAGCAGAGGAGAGAGAATTATTCAGCGAATCAGAGCATGCCACGTGTCATCCAAGTGGCAGAGCGCGGAAAAATATTTCAAAATCCTGTTTTCGCCTGTTTTGTGCCCTAAATCTTCAGATCGACATATCTTTCGATCCAGAGCTCGGATTTGCACGTTCTTGATATCAATGGAAAGCTGGTGAAATTCTCTACATGATTCCAGGGTCAATCTTGTATTTTGGTTCAGTTTGGAGAGATGAAAATCAAGAAACACCTCTGGCGCGAATAACAAACAGAAGTGATGCTTCAACAAACAATTTTAATGCAGCAGACAGTTCACCGCTCCTGTAGGCAGCCCGCCGTTTTGCCAGGATCCGCCATTCTGTCATAATGAGATGAGTTAAATGCATTCAAGGAGGTGGTTGGGGCAGATTTGGAATTCCTCTCTCTTCCTGGGCTCTCTCATTCTTCCTATAAATTGTAAGGAGGGGCTTCTTTTAAAGGGTTGGACATTTCTGTTTTGCACCCTCCCTTCTCTTCTCCTTCAGAGAAGATTTGTGGAGTTTTCAAACCTCCCATATAGACTGTAACACCGTTTTTTGCCTCTTGGCCATTGCAATGTATTGTATCTACTCCTTGAACAATATATATGTGTCTGTGGTTGCTTCTAAACCCTCTTACATATTTCATTGCTGTCATTCTTGATCTTTCATTGCATTTTTGTAGTATCTGTGCATGGTGTTGTGTTACATCTACATGATCTGTGTTAAATTTGGCAAAGTTTTGATATGTTCTTCATTCCTTGGTGCATCACCTCTATTAGCTTAGATTTATTTTATGCATCTTCTTACCTTGTCTCCTTGGCAAATTAGATTAGATTTTGAGGAAATCCTCTGCATATTTCGTATGCATCTGAACAGAGGAATAGGAACCAGCCTTTCTCTGGAGATTCCTTTCTCACTTTCAAGTCCCACACTTGGAGAAAGGATTCAATGTTGTGCAATCACACTGGATATTAATAGTGATCAACCTAGAAATCTGATCAACATCCAGGGGTGCTGTGATTTTGCACTAACAGTTAATATACAAGCCATCATAAACATGGATAAAAATGGTATGTATGATTTTCATTTAATAAACATAGACAAGGGTTGTAATTATGCAATTGACTAATTTTTTGTGGTAATATATTTAAAGTAATTTCATATTATTTCATATGACTTCAAATGAACGTGGTATACCACTAGGTTTTATTAAGTGAACCCCAACGTGCCTATAAGATTTAAATCCTAAATTAGATATCTATTATATATTGTACAAGAGCCATGTGTGTTTTTCTTATCCAGGACCGTATCTGTGTGTATCATACAAATCTTTCCAGTTTTAGCCGTATCTGCGTAGGAAGAATGGACTCTAAGGTATCCATCTCCGTATCCAAAATGAACTCTGCATGAAGGCTACTTATCTGATTCACCCAATCAGGAGAAGGGTTTTTAGTACACACCGTTGCACCTTGCACAAGCATTTCCTTTGGGAGTGTCATGCTTTGCTATGTTGTCTTGTTCTGGACTTTCTACTCAGATGAATAGTTCCAAGTGTGCCCTTTGTATCATTGACTTCATTCCTATTATCCTCAGTGGAGATGTGTTCTCAGGACCATTTTCCTGTGTTTGATCATGGGCTAATATTTTTAGTGACATATGCCTACCCAAGCATTATGTTCAAAATTATATGGAATCATAATGATCCAATGCATAGAATACCATCAAATTAACATGGCATCTTCATTCAAAGGGAATCATCCTTGTCTAACCTTTTGCTATAGGTGGAGGGTTGAAAGGCTTGCCATCAGCTTCTATAAAAGTAAGCATATGGACCAGTTATGCAAGATGAATGTCTTTATGTGAATTTGTTTCTGATAAAATGTCTAAGATAATTTGTCTGCTATTAGGATGGTGGATAACTATCAACATTCTATCCAATCATTCTTGCACTTTTAATTTAAATTTCTGTAAAGGAATTGTTGGGACCTTAAAATAGTACGAGGCATGGATCTTTAAGGCCAAAGCTGAATGAGTTTTTCCTGAGATTATTATTTCAAAGCTTGTGAAACTGATTATCTCTTAGTTAAAAATTCACATGGAAAATAATCATTTGAGGTAGAACTATAACAGCTACTCTAATAGAATTGGGCCATTAAGGGCTCACATCTATGTGAATTAGATCCTAGTAAGATGCCCCTAATGTCCACAAAATGTAGAATATGAACCTGGGCTATTTTTCAGAGTATGCCGTGTCTAATATTCTAGTCAAATACGATATATCTTATTAGGGGCTCTAGAAATCAGTTTGGAAGCTAAATCTACATGCATACATAGCTCAACAAATTTGCTTACAAGTAAGATCTGGCATAATTGTAAAGTTGTAAGCCAATTGTGGTGGTTAGATCAAAGCACCTGACACACTGGCAAGCAGTTTTACTATATTCCTTGAATATATCTCTGAAAACCATTCAAACTCCATAATGAGGGTATCGACATTTTAAGCCCAAGCGGCCAAATCCATACTCTCAAATTTAATTCTAGGCAGTCATGATTCATTGATCAAGCTAGATAGTCCTATGGTATTCCCTTAAGTCCCATCTCAGTTCGAACACTAGATCATGTTTCTAAAGGCATTTAGCAAGCTACCTAATCACCCAAAACAATGTAGTCTAGGAGTAATGAATTTGGTAGCTAAATTTACCTGTAGTTTCTATGTCTAATATGTAACCATAACTATATATGCTATATACTATAGGTCAATGGTGCTTTAGGAACTCCCAATTTTCCAATGCTTGCCAAGAGACTTGTAGGTATACAGTGAGGTCTTCATAACAAGTCTCAACAACTAGTGCATTCAACATGTCTTATGGCAAGAATGTGCACGCTCTATATATGAGACTGACACTTGATTTCAGAATGCTAGTGCAGGATTTATTGGTATGCTATATCATATGTATCTCTTAATATGTTAGCTAATAAAGGTCAAAATGAAGGTTGAATATTGGTAGAGTCATGTTTGGTGAAGTCCCCTATGATGATAGGAGCTGAGTGATAGAAAGTCCTTTCACCAGCTTTACACTCAAGTTATTTCAGGTGATGGTACAAACTAGTCTTCAAACGTAGAGGACAACCCAAGTTACATTATCTCACCCCCTTCACTTAGGACCAATGCAACCTGATTCTGAGAACCATAGATAACAGCCCATGCTGAGGGGGCCCAGTTCAATTTTTTATGGCTTGTAATATTTCAGTCATAGGACCTCTCCTGTGACCATTCAGGCCACACAGGTTCTATGGTAGATGAGAAACTGGACAAATGTGAATAAGTCATGTCTCCATATCCCTATCTACAATCTCCAGTAGCCAAATGTTTATCTTTTATATGACTATGCTATGAGATTAATTTCATGGGATTTCTCAGTGGATTTGGATGGTAAGTTTCAAGGTCTTCATGACTTATCTTCTCTCCTGTTATGGACAAGCCTATGGAGGACAACACAGGTAAATTCTATGAATTCCCCCTGGATCCACTATCCAAGATACATTGAAAATTTGTGAGTTTTACTAGGTATACCATTGTCATGATTGATTCTGAAACATTTCTGTAATGCTGAAGTATAGATAATTTTGATAATACTCCAATTTGCAATGTAGCGTAATATCCAAGGGTATGTGATGCTTGGATGGGATAAATCTAACTCGAAGTGGTGAAATTCAGATGCTCAGTGAAGCCTGGTACCCTTTACATCAAGAGAAACCCATACTTAGTTGGTTTGCAAAACTGTTTCCTACATTTGCATAAGCATTTTTTTTGACCAGCTGCACAAAAGAGGGTGAATGTTTTGTCAAGTGGACTTTCATGAACTAATCATTGTGAGGTATGATTTATCTAAAATGGGGGACCCTAGTTAACATCTAGTTTAGAACCAGAGTTGGAGACTAAATATGATTAGGTACCAGTCCATTTTTGTGTATTTGCTCAAATGATGAATGCCTCATAGTCCAAACCATCAATGGATCCTAGTTGCAGGTATTTGATATTTAAGGTATGATAGATTTGTGTCACTAGATGTGTGTTGACACTCAAAAATGAGTTTATGAAGAATCCCAATGCAAACATCTATGATTGAATGGTATTGACCTACAAAATCACTCAAGAGTATGAAATGCTTTTGATCCTTCTACCAAAAAATATGAAAATTGAGGGTTAGGATATCCTCATTAAGTCATTACATGTGAAAAATGATCATTACACTATATTTGGAACACTAATGTATCTAAGGTGTGTGTCGGAGGTATGACAGTTATTATTTGATAAGTAGCTCAAGAAGTAGACAAGACCAAGTTGCACTTGAGCTATTCCAACTTAGATTCACCTCTAGATGTAAAATATTATCAACTTAGATGTGTATGGAATTAATGAATTTAGTATACCTTTAACGTTGTGTATGGAATATGCAATCCTCTTGCCCTTGAGTTGCTTTGCATATGAATTCAATAAGAGAGCCTTTCAATGCTTGTATGAATTCCAAGTCTGATTAGTTACAGTTTGACCTTAGACTTTGTAGATCGATTGATCTAAACAAAATACTCATGTTTATGCAAATCTTTATCAATTATTTATCTAAATTCATAACTTGTATAAGTCCATATAGGATTACTTCCGTGGTAAACCTCAATTTAAGGAATTTGTAAGGGTTCTTGAATCAATTCCATCCCTATGAATTGGGAGAACCAAGCATTTGATAGGCATGCTAAACTTGGAGCTAGACCCAATTGATGTTTAGTAAAGTATCAAAAGAAAAATTACAGGTTTGCACCCATATGGGATTGAGGGTTTCATGAACTGGATAGACCACAAGAATTCTTGTATTAAGTTGTCCAAGTTACTTGCGAAATGATTGGTTATTCATCAATATTTGCAAGCAAGAAAGTTGATTGCATGATCTAAAAGTTTTGTGAAGGTTAGTTTATGGAACACATCTATTTGTGAGTATGGGTTAAATGCTGAAATTTTCTTAGATATGAATATGCAAGATAAAATAGTATTCAAGGATTTTACTAGGCTAATGTGTAAGCAAAGTGCATGTGATTTTATCATCTACATTTTTCCCCCATGTATCATGCCTTTCAAGAGTTCACAAGCTCGAATAATCATGGTTAAATTTTTGGCATCAAAGATGTTTACCCGAAGCATGGTGATGGCATTTGTTCAAAGCCATTTGAGAGACTATTGGAATGAAGTCTTGTGATGATCGACAAAATGGATACATTTTATGAATTAGCCATATTTAAGGTTTGTATGAAAACTGTGAAAACAATCATTGATGATGATGATGACCCTAAGGGATGGAGAGTATGCATGTGTAGAGGTCATGACATTGTACCTAAGTTGATGTAATGATTGTTGTCCGGGTTGATTGATTTTAATTGGTGATTCGGTCAGAAATTGATGTAGGATGATATCTGAATGATGTTAATTATTGCTTCCCATAAGTTGTATCAGGACTGTGAAAAAGACTGGAGAATGATCAAGTATTAAAATACATGTGTATATGAGTAAAATGTGTAAAAAGGTATGTAAGAAAGCATGTAAAATGTGAAAATATAAAAAAATAACATGTGCACCTGATCCGTGGTGAGAAAAGAGTGTAGAAAGGAACCTATAAATGATGTAGAATATTTATTTTTTCAGGAGTTTTTAGGCCTCCTAGTAATTTGGTTTTCACTTACTAGGGGTTGGTGGGTTCCTAATAGGGGTTAGTGCTCTTTTGTGATTGGGGTGCTTCACTAACACTTTGATTTGTGTAATATAATCATAAGCATCAATGTTTTTCTTCCCCTCGAGGGTTTCCCAACTATATCTTGTGTTATGGTGCTCTCTTTCAGGGTGTTTTATTTGAATGAATGTTATATGTTGTTGAACACATGAAAGTTAAATGTTTTTTAATTTAAAAATTAAATCTGAATTTTTAAAAAAAATTATAGGACTATTCCACCCCCCTCTCAATCCATTATTCTTCAATAGAGCAGATATTCTACTCAAATCTTTACTTTCTCTGCCCTTTTATTGTTGTACATGTCAAATCATTCAAAACCATCCCCAAAATGGGGTCCTCATCTGTTCCTACATTATATAGAAAACTATTTCTTTCTTTTGATAAAGTATGAATCTCAACGAAATGCCTCCTTCCTCTTGTTTACTCTCCTGCCAATCTATTTATATACCTCTAAAATTAAGGAATTTGTGAATAGATACTAATTGAAATCCTTTGAAGAATCAACTCCTTGGCATATTATGTTTGTAGATTTCCCATCATATTTTCTATTATCTGCAATCGTAGAGTGTAAGTATTCTGAGGGAATCATGATTTAAGTTTGGAATCACTATCATCTACACCTTCCCCTCCTTTTCTCGCTTATGTCCTGGAGCTTTACTTGTAGTCCCATAAGGTGTCCATTCTAATCTATATGGCCC
Source organism: Taxus chinensis (assembly GCA_019776745.2). Classification (NCBI taxonomy): domain Eukaryota; kingdom Viridiplantae; phylum Streptophyta; class Pinopsida; order Cupressales; family Taxaceae; genus Taxus; species Taxus chinensis. The sequence continues at coordinate 256,084 of JAHRHJ020000954.1, forward strand.
TCCATACTCATAATTTAATTTCCTTAGGAAAATATGAGGAGCCATTCCTTTTTCTCCACCAACTTCATCATTCATAAGTTGTGATTTTATTCGACTTGAGCAACATTCCATCCAAATATTAAACTTTTTTCTTGATCTTATTCAATCTTCTTTACTTGTTTCAATTTGTTTGACACTTTTTTTAGCAATTCAATATAATTTCATTGATGACTTTTCTACCTTTTTTATTAATCCTTCTCCTACTCCTTGGTTGCTTCCCACTACATCTCAAAATCATCAATCCTTTTTAAATCACTTAGTATAGTGATATATATGGAAAATAATCGTGACTATCCAAGTAGGATTCACCAACGTTTGCACATAAGTTGTCAATTATGTCAATATTTATTTAATGTTGTTATTTGGCTCTTTTATCTTATTCCATAGTTTGAAGAGACCTCCCATTTCCCTAGTACCCCATGTTTTTGAGACCCTTTATGGTTTGGTTTCGCCGAATGGGACCGTTGGTTTTTTGGTAATCTGAAAGGAATTTTGTCCCTAAAAGACATCATTTTTGGGTGACAACTTCCAAAAACCTTTCTCCTTGAGGTCCCATATTGTTTCTTGATAAAATATTGGCTTTATTTTGGGTGGTTTTGGATTCCCTCAAAACTAATGATTCTTTGTATTTCAGATTCTTACTTGTCCTTCTTCTCTATTTCTTGGGAAGTGATTTCTTTCTCACCTTTGCTTTCTACTAGGGTACTTGGTATAACTATAATCTCTTGTGATTTAGAGAGTGTGAGGTTGAATCATCAACGGTTATTTTTGGTGTCCACATGTTCAGTTGATTATACTTGGGATTCATCTTTTCTACCTATTTAATTTTTTTTTTCAAAAATTTGAATTCTTATCCATCTCCAGTGAAGGAGGTTGAGCGATTTACATCTACAGTTTGGGATCTTAATACCAACCTTTCTTTTCAGAGATGAGAGACAGTATCACTGATTGAAATCATTTGCCTTTGTTGATCCCGAGCTTCTTTCTATAAATGTTTTTCGACAAATCTCTGAGGGATTATTAGTTTCCAACAATCTATATCTGATTGAATAGGATCCATGGTTTTTTTTTTTCAACCTTTTCCAATGGAACTGTTGTCAAAATACACCCCCCAGGGTAAATTTGATAACATGCATCAGGATGTCCCAAATTTCCAAGAAAATGACTGAATTCAGAGCAATAAATAATGGTGTCTAGCTGCCGGAGGTCCCTTAAGGAATCTTTCTAAATCCCCCAGGCGAAGAAGGACAGGAGCAGGCTTGTAGAGAAACGGCGGAGAGGGTTTGCAGAAAGCAAGTAGTTTAGGCCAGGAAAAAATGAAAGGAAAAGAAAAAATTGTGAAAATCAGCTAAGTCCTTAGACCGCACAAAGGTGCGGCCAAATGGGACAAAGGTACGTTTCGAAAACCCTCCCGAACCAGCCGAAATGAGGTCAAGTCGGCCCCCAAAGCATTTGGACAAGTGGGGAACGAAAGTAACGGAGGCCCTGCTGGCCGCGAAATGCAGGTTCGCCTGAGAGAAAGGAAGAGAAAATTCGGCACCTAATGCTTTGGAGGGGGACCAGTTCGGAGACGAGTGGACAAATGGACGCGAAAGGCTGACACCGACCGGTTTCGCGCGGAAATCAGCACAAGGAGCCCAAAAAAAAGCAATTGGGACAAGGGGCCAGAAGAAATACCGAAACCTCCGCATGGCCGACATCGGCACCGAATAGTGTCCCAAAAGGTCCAAATCAAAAATTAGGCCCGTCCGGGCCACAAGACCCGAACAATACGCGAATAGGAGGAGAAAAACGGTAGGAAGAAGGAGCCCACAAAGACGGGAGCGGAACACCAAGAGAGAAGGAGCAGCGCATAGTCCAACGGACGGCAAAAGAACACCAGTGAAGGGAACAGAATGGGACTTGATAAAACTAGAGGAGGCAGACGGGCGAAAGGTCCGAAAGAGCAGGAGAGAGAGGTAAGAATAATAGAGCGCAGAGGGAAAGCCACTAATCAAAACTAGGTGTGCACGTGTCTTTGGCCAAATGAGGGAAAAGGAAGGCCCATTTCGGGCAGATCAGAGGTTTTTGTTTTGGTCCCAAGCCCAGCACAGGGGACATCCGGGACGAATGGCAGCGAATGACGCGGAACAAGACCCCGGCAGGCTCCGAGAACATGAGAAATGCCCTGCAACGTGTCATCAAGGAGAAGAAGCCAATAAGGGTCAAAGGTCAAGGTTGTGTGAGAGCGCTGGCCCGGGGGCCATAGAAATTGGACACATGTCCAATGGAGCATAGAAGGGTGGAGCTCGGCGGAGGGGAGTGGAAAGTTTGGCCAAATCTAAGCCCAAAAGGGGTACAAGTGAAAGAGATATTACCTTTATATTATTCTTCCTGGAAGGGGGAGGTTAGTAAAGACCAACAAATGGAAATGCACAAGTTATACTAGTGGTGGTTTTTTGGGGGGGGGAGGCATGGGAAAAAATGTGGAAAATGTTGTTTCGAAGAGCACCAAGTCAAAACTAAGCGACACCCAACCCAAAAAGTAGAGGAGAGAGAGGAGAGAATTATTCAGCGAATCAGAGCGGTGGCACGTGTCATCCAGTGGCAGAGCGCGCGGGAAAGAAATTCAAAGAATCACATGTTCACCTGTTCCCGTGCCCTAAACTTCAGATCGACTAAACTTTCGACCAGAGCTCAGATTTGAGCCGTTCTTTGATCAACGAAAGATTGTGATGATATCTAAAGTTTCCAGGGTCAATCTTTCATTTGGTTCGTTGAGAAAGAAAATCAGAAGATGGCCTCTGGCACGAAATAATAAAGTTAGAAGTGGATGCTCAACAACAACTTAAGCAGCTGACAGTTAGCCGCCTCTGGCCTGGGCAGCTCGCGTTTTGCCAGGATCCGCCGCTTCCCATCATTATGAGAGGAGTTATGTGCATTCTGGAGGTCGGTTGGGGCAGATTTCGATATTCCTCTCTCTATTTTCTCATTCTTCCTATCCACAGTGAAGGAGGGGCTTCTTTCTAAGTGGACATTTAGATTTGCACCTCACTTCTTCTCCTTTCATAAAGAAGGATTTGTGAGTTTTCAAAACCTCCCATAAGACGGTAAACACCGTTTCTGTTGGCCATTGCAATGTATGAATCGATCCTTGAGCAATAATAGGTGTATGTGGGGTGCTTCTTAAAACCCTCTACATATTTATTATGTCATTATTGACTTCATTGAATGTTGGCAGCTGTCATTGGTGTTTGGTGTTATATCTACATGGTCTGTGTTTAATGTGCAAAGCATATTGTTCTTCATTTCTCGGTGCACACCTCTATTAGCTTAGATTTATTTAGCATCTTCTCTTGTCTCCTTGGCAGATATTAGATTAGCTTTTGAGAAAAAACCTATGCAATATTTTGGGTGTGCACTGAACAGAGGAATTAGGAACAGCCTTCTCCTCGGGAGATTCCGTGCATCACTCTAAGTTCCACACTTGGAGAAAGGATTCAATGGTATGCTATCCACACTGGATATAAATGATCAAACTGGAAAAAAACCGATCAATATCCAGGGGGCTGTTGAATGTGCATCAACAGTTTTGCACGCCCGGTAGGGCGGACTAGAGGTCCATTTTCATGCCAGCAGGTTGGAGGCAAGGTGATATTGCATTGTGTAATTTTCTTGCTTAAAAAGAGCGTAATTTGCATATCCGGGCAACTCCAACGAGAAATCAATTAGAAATTCAGCAGTCAGGCCTAAAAGCTTATGACGAAGAATCACAAGGTCAAGAGTGGAGAAGAGAAGTGCGTCTGCAATACTGCAACTATCTCCAAGAAGAAGGCAAAAAGAGGAAGAAGGATTCAAAGGTCTACCATCTCACCAAATAGAAACTCTCTCAAACTCCCTCCACCTGAAAGGCCTTTCTTTCCAATATACAAGGGTTTGAAGACCATCAGAATGGCAAACTAGTAAACCCCTATGTCAACTTCACAGGAAGTAGGCCCACTGCTCTCTGCACAAATCCAATCCCTTGCAGCATTGAAGAAAATTCCCATCTTCACTGGAGAAAATCAGACCACTCCTGGGAACATGTCCAAGGACATTCTAAAATTTGTTGCAATCCATGAGATTAATGAGATGCCAGTAGTCTGTCAAATTGGCTGGCGTCTCATTCAAAGGAACGCATTGGCAATGTTTTAGAAGCCTTGAAGCTGCTTCTATCACGAACTGGAATCCACTGTTTATTGCACTTCATATCATTTGAGAGAAGGGAGACAACTTGTCTCTTTTGGAGGCAGCTGACAACCATCAAGAAGAGCTTCCATTGAGCAGCGTAAACTGACTTCAACTTCAGATTTCAAAGATCTTCTTGGGATAGAATTCACAGCAGCAGACCAACAGCAAAATGTGCTTTTCTATACTTACTACCTTAAAGCTTTAAATTCTGGATATTTTTATGTTGGATTCAATCGGATGGAGGCACAACTATCTTCTGCTTATAGTATTGCCATTAAGCTGAAACTTGTCTGATTTCAAGCTGCAAGCTAGCTACTAGGCCTCCATGCCTTATATGCCAATTTTAAGAGAAGCCCCAAGTACTAGTCAAGCACCTGTCTTTAAGCTCCTATTTCCCACTCCTAGGATCAGAGATTCAAATGAAGCTTCCACTTCCATCTCCAGTCCCCCCAAACTGAGCTTCAAGTTATAGCTGGTCACACTCAGATACAGAAAACTCAGGTTTTAACCTTCGTTCAGCCTCAAACTCAACCTAAATAGGCAGCCATATCAGCCTCAAAGGCCACCAATCCAGCTGTAAATATGATCAACCAAGGCCCTCCTGTCAATAGACAACTTCCCGCCCATAATCCAAATGGCCATATCTGCTCTTCAGGCATTAGTACCAGGCCCAAAACAATATTGCCTATGAGTATGATGGTGTTTTTCCATGTAATGACCCCATAATCAATCCATGTGCTATAATGGTGCTTTAACCCAAGCTTAATTGGTAACAAAGTGCTGGTGTTGAAGGTTAAAGTAGTCCAAAAATAGCCAACAACCAGACACATTCCAACAGCAACCTGCCCCAAAACACCAATTGGTAATTGGCAGGCAGAGGATTTCCTGTGGTATGAATCAGTAGTCCTCTCAAGGTGTTGCAAAGCCACACAGGTCAACAGGAGAAATTTGGGTGAAGAACGCCATTAGCCCCAGCCAATCCACAACCTTCCACACTCACAATGAATTGACAAGCAAAACCCATTTCAAATGCACGAGGCAGCCAAGAATCGCCCTTGGGCCAAATCAAATGCCATCTTTGCTGCCCATATTCAAGGAGCAAATTGGCAAATCACAGGTACATCAGAAGAGATCTCATCACCATTCTTCATTGATCAGATGAAGAGAAAACAAATGTCATATATCTATGTGGGAATCCCTTCACATCCCAGGTCAAAGAGATCTACTGAAAGCTGCTTAAGGACTGGCCAATTTCGAATCAGCAGGTTCAGAGCAAAGACAAGTGCTTACAAATCTGCCCAGCCTGAAGGAATCATGGAGCACAACCAAAAGTAAAATGCTAAAGCCCCCCTCCAATTGTAGTTTTTCATTATCATAGGAGGACCAAGTTTGGACATAATTGCATTATTTGACTCTGGGTGCAAGTATTTTCATAATGCCTAAACAGATAGCTAATCAGTTAGGGCTCCAGTATGAATTAACATCTAAGGGAGTAGTGCAGCTGGATGGGACAGCAATAGCAACAGTTGGAGTGATTAGAAATTTCAGTCTTACCTTACATGCATGTCCAAATGTTGTTGTCTTACAAGATATATCAGTCATAGACCTTCCACCACTCTTTGCCCTCTGTTTGTCAAGGGACTTCACTACCAAAATTGGGGGATATTTGTCTGCTGATTGGTCTCACATGTTATTCAGAACAAGGTATGGAACTAAGGCTACAATTAGGTTAGAACCTATTACAAACTTCCACATTGAGCCCTATACTCCAAGTCAGATTAATGCCAATTGCTCAGCATTTGATCAAGAAGATCACCCTGGCACTAATGAAGCCGACACTAAGGTTGGAAGTATTCCAGATTTGACTCTTGATGAATGGGCAAACAAGGTACATGCTTTTGATCCTTATCAAGAAGTAGAAGAATCTGAGCTAGGGGTCTATTGCATACACGAAGAAATTCAACCTATTCCTAGCATCACCAAACCAAACCATAAGGATGACAATGAGGTATGGAAATTATTTTTCGATGGATCAAGGAGTAGGCAAGGTGCGGGAGGAGGAGCTATGCTTGTTTCACCTCAAGGCATCAAATATTATTCAGCTTTTCGTTTCCAATTTTCTTGTTCAAACAACACAGCTGAATATGAGGCCTTGATTCATGGACTTCATTGGGCTGGGAAAAGGGGCATAAATAACTTGCAGATGTTCAGGGATAGTGAGTTGATCGTCAATCAAGTTAGGGGACAACATGCTACAAAGAATGACCTGCTGAAGAACTACAAGAATATGGTATGGGACCTCATTGAGGATTTCAAAGCTTTCAACATCGTGTCCATACCCAGGAAGAAGAATGAAGCCGTTGATAGACTGGCAGCAATTGGGGCTGCATTTGATGCATTGTGGAAAAGTATTCAACAAGTGAGAAGGTCTCAGCCTCATATCAAATTGGTTGTGAGACCAGCTGTACCAGACAATGATGTCAAGTTGGCAAGTCTTCGAGAATGATCAGCAAATTGTCAATTTCCTGCAAGAAGAAGCTGAGTTCTCTGCCAACAATCAAGACAAGCTGCATCAACAGTATGGTGACCAAGTGGTGCAGCTGAGAACCAACAAGTTACCAAAAGGCCTCATAACCTTGGAGTCAATCTTCAATCTGAATGATCAGTTCCAGAAAGGAGAAAGTGAACATTCAAGGTCAAGGGTGAAGATTTAGTAGCCTATTTTAGTGGGAGAGAAGCAAAACATTGCAGATTGGCAAGGTAAGTACTACTCAGCAAGAGAAAGGTCTAATTTTGTTCAGCTTTGTCAAGAATTCCCAGATGTTTTTGCTTAGAGCTATGAAAGATCTGAGAGGTTTCAATCCCAGAGTTGGCTCAACATGCTATTGAGCTGGATCTGGAATACCAAGCCTGTCAGGCAGAAAGCAAAGGCCAGTGAATCCCCATATTGAACCTCTAATGAGAAAAGAGTTAAGACAAGCTTATTGAGGCAAGTATCATCTTCCCCATCAAACACTCAAGCTGGGTCGCCAACTTAGTCCCAGTCAGAAAGAAAAATGGAGAGATCAAGCTATGTGTGTCGACTTCAAAGATTTGAATAGAGCCTCTCTCAAGGATCATTATCCACTCCCTTCCATGGAGTAGATATTGCAGGTGGTGGCTGGTTCAGAAAGGTTTTCACTACTTGATGGCTACTCAGGCTATCAACCAAGATTATGGTGAAGGGAGGAAGACCAATTCAAGACAGCCTTCACAACTAAATGGGGCACATATGCTTACAAGAATATGCCATTTGGGTTGTCCAACGCTGGTGCTACCTTTCAAGCGAGCAATGGACATGGCATTCAAGGGGTTAATCAATAAAATAGTTTTGATATATCTTAGATGATATCACTGTCTTCTCAAAGAATGCAGCAGACCATCTCTTTCACCTCAGGCAAGTGTTTCAGAGGTGTAGAAATTTCGGAGTGTCTTTGAATCCCAAGAAGTGCATCTTTCTTGCACACGAAGGAAAGCTCCTTGGCCATATTTTCTCGAAAGAGGGACTAGAAATTGATCCAAGAGAGGGTCGAAGCCATAAGAGCACTACCATTGCCAAGTCACAAGAAGGCTCTTTCAAAGCTTCTTGGGAAGGATCAATTTTGTCCGGAAGGTTTATCCCAAATATTTTGCAGCCCTTGTCAAGCCCATCACCAAAATGTTAAAGAAAGATCATGGCTTTTAAGTGGACAGCAGAAGGCAAGGAGAGTTTTGAAGCAATCAAAGAAGCTATCTCTTAGGCACCAACTCTCATCAACCCAGAATTCTCCAAGGATTTCATCCTCTATGCATTTGGAGGTGATGACACTATTTCTGCCATTCTAGTACAGCAGAACAAAGATAATGATGAGCATCCGATTGCCTTTTTCAGCCAGAGCCTAGATGACTATGAGGTGAGGTACTCTTTTATTGAAGAAGCATGTGCTTTGCAGTAATTAGAAGCTTGAAAAAATTTAAGCATTTAATCTCAAACAACAAGGTCCAATTGCTGGTCTCACATGTCTGGAGTTAAGGACTTCCTCCTCAACAAGGATTTGAATGAGAAAAGGGTAGGTTGGATCACCTCGTGTCATGGAATATGACATTAATATCAAGATCACCAAGCTGGTAAGAGGTAAAGGGCTGTGTGAGTAGCTGGTCGCTTGGGGAAGCAAAAAGACAGTATGCAGACAGAAGAAGAAGACTGCTGTCCTGACTAGTCCTAGACAGCCATGAGCCAAGTGGCAATCAAGAAGAATGACAATGCTGTCCCCCACTCCTTGCTGGACCCAAGAATATTATGCATTTTTCTAGGCATACGGGCATATGCCCTCCAGAGATAAACAAGACCCAAGAGGAGGCACTTCAGGTTGCAGGATGTTCCATATGCCATTGTTGATGGAGTTTTGTTCAAGAGAGATGTGAATGGAGTGTTGCTGAGATGCATTAGCACAGGTCAAATTCAAAAGTTGTTGGAAGAGTTTCATGGTGGACCAGCTGGTGGCCATTTTGCACTAAGAGTGGCAGCTCTAAAATCATGAAGGTTGGTTATTATTTGCCTAAAATATTCAGTGATTGCTATGCATGGATCAAGAGGTGTAAGAATTGTGCATTCTTCACAGGAAAAGAGAGACTTTCTACCCTTCCATTGCATCCAATCTCAGTTGACCAGCCATTCATGCAATGGGGTTTGGACTTCATCGGAGTCATTAATCCCAATTCAAGCCAAGGGCACAAATGGATTTTGACAGCCACAGACTACTTCACCAAATGGACAGAAGCAAGTAGCACTCAAAGAGGCAAATGAGTCTAGCATCTTAGACTTTTATGAGGGGATAACAACCAAATTCGGTGTACCTGCTATAATAATCTTTGATAATGCATTAGCATTCATTGGATCCAGGGTGACTGAGTGGGCTGTCAAGAACGGTATTTACCTAAGCACTTCATCGAACTATTACCCTCAGGGTAATGGCCAGGCCGAGTCTACAAACAAGAATTTGTTGAGGATCATTAGGAGGACTCTTGATGAGAATCAGAGGTCTTGGCATACCAAGCTGAAATCAGCCTTATGGGCTGATAGGATCACTCCCAAAAGATCCACAAGTAACTCTCCATTCAGGCTTGTCTATGGAAGAGAGGAAATCTTGCCCATGTCACTTGAGTTGCCAACATTGGAACTCATGAAGCAGCTGGAGTTGCTAGAATTTGAGCCCATGGAGGTGAGGTATGCAGAGTTGATGGAGCTGCAAGAGATCAGAAATCAGGCATCCCAAGCAATGGAAAAGGATCAAGCTTTGATCAAGAAGACCTTTGATAGAAAGGCCAAAGATAGATCTTTTCAAATTGGAGATCTAGTATTGAAATGGGATGTGGATAGAGAAAAACTGGGAAGGCATTCAAAATTCGATGCCATTTGGAGTGGCCCATACGTGGTCACAAAGTGCAAGAACAGCAATGCTTTCCAATTAGCCTCACTGGAGGGTGAAGAACTGCAGATTCCAGTCAATGGAATCTATCTCAAGCGTTGCTTCTAGAGGGAAGTTCACTACCTCTGTAAATATTAGATTAGATTCTCTTTCCTCCAAGTGCTTGTGCACATTGTTTTGTTGTAGGTTAGTTTTGTTTTCCCTAAGTGCTTTGGAACAGCTTGCTATTCATGGAGATGTTTTCCAGTCCTTTCTTTTATCACGAGACATTCCATCTTCCTCCTTGCACATTCTGAGTCAGTTGAGGTTCTAAAAAGAATATTTGATGACTCCATGCCCAATGGACTGCTTCAGGCAACTGGTATCTTCTACCTAGCAGGCAGGTATCCCCGCTGAGTCGCCAAATTGTTATCCAAATCCACCCCCAGGGTTGATTTGATAACATACATCATAATTCTCGAGTCCCAGGAAAATGGATGGATTCAGGGAAAAAATCATGTTTCTAGGGTCCCCTCAGAAATTTTTCTAACTCTCCTGTCCAGGTTGAAAAGAGCAAGCTCTGAGAAAATGTGAAAAGTTGCAGAAAATAAGCTTGGGCCAAGAAAAATTGTGAAAATCAGCTAAGTCCTTGTCCTAGGAACAGTTGGGACATTCAGGACACCAAGGCACGGTTCGGCTGAAATGCCTCCAGGCGGCCCACGAAGCACTAGGACAAGTGGAACAAATGTACACGAAGGGTGCGAACCGGCCGGTTCGGCTGAAAAGGAAAATTTTAGCACATGGACAATCAGGCCGTCGGGACATGAGGGATGCGAAAGGCCAGTTTGGCCGAAGGAGAAGAAAATTGACTAACTGCTCGGGACATTTGGGCCTTGAGGACGCGAACCGCCCGGATTGGCCGAAATGGAGAACTTTCGTACTAAACAGTTGGGACATTTGGGCCGCGAGGACACGATGGATGCGAAAAGGCGAAGTGGCCGAGAGCAAAGGAAGCCATTTCAGGTGATTCAGAAGAATTTGTCCCAGACAGCACTGGGACATTTGGGACAAAAGGACGTGAAGGACATGAACCGGCCGGTTCGGCCGAAACAGGAAACTTCAGCACAAGGACAAGTGGGACAAAGGGACGCGCGGGACACAGAAAGCCGGAGGAGCAGAAAGCCAATCAGATCACGCCACGTGTCACAGGTAGAAAAGGTACATGAAGCCCATTTCAAGTGGATCAGAAGTTTTTGTCCCGCACAGCACTGGGACATTCGGGACAAATGGACGTGAAAGGCGCGAAGAGCCGGCAGACCCACGGACCAACCAAATCATGACACATGTCACAAGGAGGAAAGTCCAAAAGTCAAAGGGTGAGGTTTCAAGCACTGAACCAAGCCAATAAAAGGAGGACACATGTCCAATGAAGTAGAGAAGGAGAGAGAATCATGCGACGAATCAATGCATGCCACATGTCATCCAGGTGGTAGAGCGTGGGAAGAAATTTCAAAACACATTTTCGCCAGTTTTGTGCCCTAAATCTTCAGATCAACATATCTTTCGATCCAGAGCTCGGATTTGCATGTTATTTATATCAACGGAAAGCTTGTGAAATTCTCTACATGATTCTGGGGTTAATCTCGAGTTTTGGTGTAGTATAGAGAGAGAAAATTGAGAAACGGCTCTGATGCGTGTTCATGGCCAAAAGTGACATTCCAGCGACCAGATTTAATGTAGAATGGGTCGCATTCTCCTAAAATCTAGTAAAAATGATAGGGTATGTGTTTGTAAGGTCCCCCATGCCATTTTAATGCATCTGCAGTCAAGGAGGGATGGGCTCCCATGTTTTGTACGTTTTCTGTCCCTTAGGCTCGACCCATGCAATGTAAAAGCCAGATTTGGCTCATTTCTGAGGGGGGAAACATTTTCTTTGGATAGCAAGCTTCTTCTTTCACTGGTAACAAGTGATTTTTTGAAGTATCAGACCTCTTCTACAATCGTAACAGGTTTTCTGCCTTTTTGATGTTGTAATACAAAGATTTTGACAGTGGAAATGACAATACAGGCCCTGTGATCAGTTTTCAGTCCTCTGTTTGTGTTGTTTGTTTCATTTCAGACCTCTGATTACATCTTATCAGCTTGTGCATGATGTTTTATGTTGCATTTTTATGATCTGTGTCTATCTACAGAAAAATAAGTGTTCACCACTCCTCCTTTGGTGTATCACCTGTTATTTTAGTTTCATTTTTTGCACTTTCTATCTCTGTCTCCTTGGATTTTAGAGTAGGATTAGGTTTCAAACCTCTATAGTTTTGTAAAAATATAGATCTAGATCAGAGGAGTTTGAGGAACCAGCATCTAATTTGGAGATTCCTCTCTCATTTTCACAAGTCCCCACACTTAGAGAGAGGTTTCCATGTTGTGCAATCACACTGGATGCTAGAGTGATCAACCTAGAAGCCTGATCTGCATCCAGGGGTGCTGTGAGTCTGTAACAACAGTAATCTTAGGTGATGATAATAATGTTTAGTTCTTTGTCCTTTCTTTTGAACACATAACTATGCATTTATATGATTCCCATATTTTAATTTCATAATTGACAGCTGGAATGTTGACCCATAAGTGAAAAATATTTCAAAAATATAAAAGAAACCCAAAAGGAGTGAGTAAGGTGAAAAAGGTTCAAGGGTGCCCAGAGGGCATAAGGGCACCTGGGCATTGTTTTCCTAGTTGGGCGCTGATATATGAATTCATAAATGATAAATCAGTATAATTTTTAACTGGGATATAGGGTGTATAAGACAAAATAGAAAACAAAAGATAGAAAAAAGCCAAAGATAGTTGTCAATTACTAGTTTTCTTGCTTAGGAATCATATAAATTCTAGTATGCTTTTAGGACCTATAAATTTACCCAAGTGTGTGATTTTGTGTCTATATGTGCAATATTCATAGGATTCCTTTGTTGTGTGTAATATCAATAAAGGTTTAGGGGGTTGGTGCTCCTTGTGGATTTGGTGCCTCACTAAAAAAATCTTACAGGATGTGTAATATTCTTACAATTCCTTTCTTTGTGTAATATAAGCTAAGGTTTTAGTGAGTTTTCTTCCCCTTGATGGTTTCCCACTTATATTTGGTTTCATGTGTTTTCTCTTTTGATTCTTGCACTTTTGAATGTTTATCTGGAGACACCTAATAAGGTCATATGGGTTTCATGGGATGATCCCTAAGATGAATGTTCTTTTCAATGGGTGCACATATATTATGGAAAATGGTGTTAACCTTTCCTGGAGCTAAATAGTCTTCATTGGAACATGCATTACAAAGTGAACTTGGAATGAACACAGTGACCGGAATTAGTAAAGAACAATAACCAACATCGGTCATAAAGGGACTTCACATCAGTCACCTATGACTTCGAGAACATTTGAATTGTTGCAAGTAGGAACCGTCATTGATGTAGGGATAACTCAGCATCGGTAGACCTGGTGCATGAACTGTTTTATCCCCCTTAACTGCTTTAAGGGCAAGATACTGCATAGTCCCCTCCTCCTTTATATTAAAGTCAAGTATTGGTGCTCTAAAGGTAAGCAAGGATCTAGTGGAGGTGTAATCTAGATGGCTAACCGATGTGTCTCTGCTTCCTATTTTGTACATGCCTAACCATAGAGCCTAAGCCCTTGGCTATTTTAAGAGGTATGGATATAGGGTTAGTTAAGGTGAATTAAGAGAAGGATTGAATTAGATCCTTGATTGTCCTAGATTGAGAGGATGAAGAAGAAGAGAAAGAAATAACATGTTACATGAAGACAGAGCTTCCATGGAGAGGAGTTGGATAGTTAGGAAATAACATGTACAGTATAATAATGATAAACAAGAGGGTAACATCTTCTGGGTCGGGGTATTTCCTTTGTATAGTTATTGTCTCATTGTAATGATATTGTCCTAAGTATACAGTTAAGCAGCATAGAGTTTCTGCTCGTAGATCCACTACTGTTATTGAGATCTTGTACTTATAGATCTATGTACCCGCTCTAGTTTTGTTCATTGTAGATCCATGAGATCATATTATATTTTTTATGATATCACAAGTTTTTCTTAAGTGATATATCCAACAAGCATATGGGAAGCTAAGATAGCAGATATTTTAAGTATACTTTATGGTAGATTTTAATCATAATTTGCTTGCGATCCCTTTTGCTGGTTATGCACTGAATGGCAAGCAAGGGGGTTCATGAGCTTTTGTTTAAGGATTGATCTTTATTATTCATTGTTTCACATCATCTTTCTTCTCATCTGTTCGGCACTGTAAAAATGGGGGTGCTCTGGTGCAATTGGAGCCTACAAATTGTCCAGAACTAAAGAAGGATGAGGTCCGGTTTGGAATCTTCCTTGTCTGGAGAAGGTCTATATTACTTGTTCTTCATTGTTTCAAATTTCCTTTGGGCTTTTATTGGTTTCAGCACATTTTATCTTCTTGGAAGTGGGGTAATGTGAAAGTCACACAAAACCATAGATTTAAAATCACCATTATTCCTAGAGTATTGTTATAGCGATGGTTGTGCTCCCTATCGGAAGCGAGATATCTATTTTAAGAGGTCTTTGAAAGTAGAGAATGGCAGTCTTTCATGGCTAATAGGAAAGCAATAGGTTACTTATGTTTTTCTTCGGATGCTATGATAGTTTCCCTTAAGGAACCCTGGGATCGTGTTGCCGAACTCCTATGAGGTACTTTACCTTAAATTCAGGTAGAAGCTTATTTTTGCCCCCCAATGATCTTCATTTTGGCTCATTTTCAAATGGTATAAAGGTGAATTTAGCCAATTTCCTTCTACCAATCCTTAGATTTTTCCATTCTAAAAGGCATTGTGTTGGTGAGGTCTTAATTTTACTTCACCAAGGTTTACTCTTTAAATCTTGTTCAAATATGTACAAGATGCTCATATCTATTGCCTTGCTTTCCTTCTATTGCTAGTTCGGAACAACTAGCCATGGGCCCCTCCTCCACCTCCATCCCATCTTCATAATTTCTTCTTAATCCCCAGCCTTCCTCTGACCCAAAAGTAGAAAATTATGGCCACCATGAAGTCGCTTCCTCCCCCTGCTCTTCGACCACCCTCTTCTCCTCCAGGTCTGGAAGTTGTCTTTCCCCGATGGCTTCAAAGCTCCCACTCCCACTCTCGATATTTCCCTCACTTGGTGTTGCGGGTTTAGTTGCTAATAAACTTTTTGTGGATGATGGTTCAATTCCTGAGATTTTTCTTGGTCTTTCCTAATGCCTACCCGGATTCTACGGTCCCTTCTCTGGCTTTTGAAAAAATGGATGCTCTGATGATGATGTTGTCATCAGAGGAGTTTGGCTTATGTTGAACATTATAACGATGTTAAATAGGATTGATGTTATGAGGATTAAGGTATGTTGTGGAGGCTACCACTATGGACTTTGATAGCACATCACTTCCCTGCCTTCTGTAGGAAGAATGTGAGGATTTAGACTATGTACTTGTTGAGTCTGAGGCTTCACTATGAGTTATTTTCAAGGGATCTCTCATGTAGCATCAAAAGTACTCTCAATGTTATTAAGAAATGGAAAGAATTTACTGATGAATCTTGGGTGAGGCATCTTCAAAATGGTTGCATGGAACTAATACATGTTGTTGAATCTCTTGCTGAAAATTATATTGATACTACTGTGATGGATTCAGTTAATGATATTAATAATATTATACCTATATAGCTTGGGGTGTGGGCTTTTTTTTTCAGTTTTTTGGAATATTGTGGATCTTTTTTTACAATTTGTCTAGTTGTATTTATGTTTTATCATGCTTATCTAAACTGTTTGGGGCCTTTTGTAACATAGATTAGATTAGTCCTATCAAAACCCTCACCATTTACCATAATCGGGAATGACCATTTATTCTAACCACAAGCAAGCCATTTTCATTAGGAACATAATCATGTACTTGTCTATTTAAGCTATATGTGAAACTGGATTCTTAATTATTTAATGACAAACTGTGGTCAATGTAGTTTATCAATGGAAATCAAATGAAACAAGTCAAATATAATAGGGATCTTATGCTACTCGTGCATAGCCTCTGGAGAATTTCCCCTTTGTCAACTCAACTTGTAAGAATTCACACTACCTGTTCTTAGGTCCCTTGTTCTCATATAGCTAGTGTTTAGGATCCCCTTACATTCTACACATTCTGGCTATCCCAACATGAACTTGGGAATTTGTGTGCATCTAGAATCACTGTGTTGATTCTCAGGTGTAAGAGAAATTGGTAAACCACATTCATTGAAGTGACTCACTCCTCTTTGACACCTATTTTTCTATGATCATGTTTATTAGTTGCTTAGTGACATGGACATTATTATGATATTTTGGATAGCCTGTTGTTAGGTATTGTATGGACATTATGATTATAGTGTATTTGTGACTCTTATTATGGACTGTATGGGTACTATAGGAGGACATTGATAGATATTACAGTACATAATGATGATTTAGTGTTTGTTGTTATATGCTGACATCTTGGACTCTTGATAGTGATGATTATGTTTGATGATTGAAATAACCATATAAGCACATTGATGTTATGAGTTATTAATAATATGATGATGATAGGCGATCAGTAGTATGTTGTCGAATGTATCTAAGTAGGTTTAAATTTCTGTAAGTATGTGAATTGCATGGTTATTATAAAATATGAATTGTGATAGATGGTTATGTACTTACACATAGGGTGATAGTGAATGTTAATGAATATGGTAGAATTGGATGATTAGTAATTGTGAATAATTGATTTAGAATAGAATTGCTTAACTATGATAATGATGTAGTTATATTGTATGATGATGTTATTTGATAAATGATATATGTGTTTTGATTTCTTGACGTATTGATATGGCCTTGAGGCTGAAGGTGGTATTGTCTTGGTTGATTGCAGGAAAAGAAATCACAATAAACAAAGAAGGGCTAGGAGACTAACTATGGAAGAATACCAGATGTTTACAACTTGGTCACCTTGACAACCATGTATGTGTGTGTATGTGCATTTGTCATTTTACTTGTAATGTTTGTTAGGAGGTCTCCATGGGGGAGTAACCTCATAAGTGACCATGGGTGTGATTGTTGCATTTTCCCTTTTTATTTATTTGTCTTAGTTGAGTATGTAGTTTATTTAATTGTAATGTCTTCTCTTTTTATTGCAATTATTTAGTGTGCTCTTGATTTAGTTAATTAACTATGTGCATAATGATAATTAGGAGACGTGGAAAATGGGGAAATGAATGTGGTATATAGTCCTTGTTCTCTTCATGATTTTAGATGGATTTTATTTTATTTTAATTTGTGTACCCTTCCCCATCTTTCAAATCTCGGATTTGGGCTTTGAGCCAATTTTTGGAGGCTTGTGGGACAAGTTATACTTGTCCCATACTCCTTAAACTCTCCCACCAACCCAACCTATGATATGAGGGATCAAATTTAGCCCCTATTATGTGTTTTTGAAGGAAAAATAGGCAATTAATGCCACCTTTTTCCTAACTCTCTTAATTATGTCCTTGAAAGTATGGAATGAAGGATTGTGTGCAAGAATGGAAGTGTCATACCTTCACCTTACTCATTTATGGAGTCTTGGTTTATGTGTTTGACTTGTGAGGTGGATTGGGGAGAAATGATGTGGCATCCTACATGGAGCCACCTCACCATCCTCTCCACCATTTTCTATTTATTGGAATTTCCTTCAGTTGTTTTGGGGGTTACTTGTTTTGTAATTTTAGAAGGCTTGCATGGAAATTGTCTTGAACTTGAAAGGAAGGTTGGATTTTGTTTGCTTGATGTTTAAAGGAGCTCCCCATGGTAAGGTATATTTTTATACCTTTGTATTTTGGTTTTCTTGTTTGTGTATTGTGTTGTTAATTGTTTGAATGCATGTGACCTAATATGGGATTGGGTAGAATTGACCATAAGGATGGTGTAGGGAGAGATAAATGGAGCCATTTCTTTGAGGTAAAAGGGAGTGTGTGAGGATTTTGTGGAGGGAGTGTGGGAAGGAAAATCCACCTATGTGGAGTTAAAAGGAAATTATATCATTGTATCTTTTAAAATGGAGAGATAAGGGGTTTTGTGTGTGTGTGTATAATGCACTTGGAGGCTTGGGTGGACCCCTATCCCACTTGGGAGGCATAAGGATATGGCTACCATTTTCCCTTCTCCTTTGGCTTAATTTTTAAGCCTATGTGTTTTGGAAAGTTGTAGGATTTATTATTAGTGTTATTATTCTTGTATGTGTTGCAAGTTTTATTGGTGTGTATGTATGTATTGTTGAAGCCATTTTGTGAAGAGTTGTTATGGTTGTGAACACCCCTTATTTCTCCATTGTTGGGGCTTGGAGGCCAATGAGAAGGTAGGCTTCACCTTCTCATTGGATTAAGGTTGGGAGGTGGGTGTTGCCTAGCTCCCTTCCTTTGTGATTGTGTTGAAGATGGAGGAAAAAAAGGAGTTGTAGATTTGAACTATGTGATGAGGTTGCAAGAGTATTTTAAAGAGAGAGAATTGTTGTAAATCTAGCATGTTGTCTTCACTTTATGGAGGGCTTTTTATACTTGTATTTCAAATTTGAGCTTCTTGTAAATGATTTATCAAATCATGCAATGTATATGTTTGTAAGAAAGACATTGGAAATTTGCATCTTGTTGAAATTTTACCTCAATTAAATCTGTAATTTGTTCTAAAAGATTGCATTTTAATATAGTTTGGATTGGAAATGTTCTTGTTATTCATCATATTTATATATTTTTTAAAATGAGCAAACATATTGTTGTTTACACTTATTTCCCTTTTAATGGGTGTGTAAAGTGGTAGAACTCTATCAATGTTGTTAAACTTAAATCTATATTTTAAAAAAAAAATGTGTGTAATTAATTTCTAAAAGAATAAATCTGTTTTATTCTCGCTTGTACATCTCTTGCTATAACCACAAAACTCACAACTTATATATATATATAATCCTACCTATATATATATATATAGGTATATATAGGTAGGATTTTATTTGTTTTAAAAAAATTATTAAAAAAAGAAATTATTTTATAAAATATGGGTGGGAGGGCTCGCCGCAACCCACCCCCATAATCTACATTCTAAATAAATAAAACTCAAAAAAACAAAAACAAAAATTCTGTTTTGGGGCCACGGCGGCGACCCCCCATTCTTTCCCATACGGAGGACCCACTGCCTTCTCCTCTTCCTTCTTCCAAAAAAAAAAAGGAAAATTTAAAAAAAAAACATAAGGAAACAATACTAAAACCTAACACCTAAACCCAAATAATATATAATAATAATATATGTGATAAAAGTGAACGCGAAAAGGGAATATGAATATGTGTTTGTTATATAATATATAAAGTACACGTACCATATAATATATATGTGGTTAGTTATATTATGTTATATATGGTTGTTATATTAAAATAACATATGGTTAGATATGTTAGTAATAATAAAACTAGCAATCGCATGTATACAATGCAATGTGAACGCCGAATGGTATATGTTATTAGATTTAGAAATATAGTTATTACTTTTTTAGTTGATGTTGATAAGGGGTGTGATTGACAATACTGATTTTCTATTAAATCCAGAACAAATGTTGCGAAATACATTAGAAGTGATGTTAGATAACACTTAGTTGTGTAATATTTGAATACAAATTCAAGTGAAACATTTAAGTTTGCTAATACTCACTCTCAAGAATGTAGTGGATGTGAAGTGTTGTTGTCAAAGTAGATTGAAAGAATGACTAAGTGCTTTAACATATTATCTCTCCATGAAACTAAAATGAGACAGAATATGCAATTATATATAAAAAATCTGAAATGGTTATGGTACATTCCAATTTTCTTTATTACGTCAACGAGTTTGAGTGCATCATTGTTAGAGCTATTTTGTGCATATCTTACAATCATAACATTCCATGAGACCACATTTCTTTGAGGCATTTTGCAAACAAAAAAGGGTATATGTTATGTGTTATAGGGATAGTTTTTACTTTTGTAGTTGTGTTTGTTTAAACTATGGGTGATTGATTTTGTATGTGTAGAAATATAGATGAGTCACTTCATTTAAAAAACACAAACATGAGGTCCAACCCTTTAAACTATTCAAAATGCAAAAAAGTGATATAATGTACAAAGCTTTGGATGGAAACAAACTATAATTTGCATTGTCCTTTCTCGACATTTTAGATTTTTAGGTATTTGTGTGCAGATGAAGACATTAAAAATGTGTTGTTGCTGGTTAACATAAAGAAATGGGTAACAATAAAAAGGAAGAATTCATCTCAATAAATTGGCAAACATGTAATGTTGATTACGCCTCATACAGCAAAATGAAACCCTAATGCAAAAATCTTTAACAGCTTTTCATCTCAAACTAATGCATCCGAGCAAAGGATACATAAATTTCGTTCTTTGCTTTAGCTGCTGCGGTTCATGCTGGAGGTCTTTCAGCCTATAATACCTGAAAGAAAACAAAAAAAGCCATTATTCACTATGTTCTATGCAAAAGCTTAATATTGCAAGTTAAATTATATTCATCTTTGCATTGCAATCACTGCCTATATAAAACGAAAAAAGATTAAAATTTTATCAGCTTGTAAGGCCCTGAAAGGATGTTTCCAAGGTTATAAGCGCTATCTTGTTGCAAAAGGTGCTCCTGACTACCTACAAAAAAGTTGAGACTGGACAACTTTCTTCATGGGTGAATTTTTGTTGTTAAGTTCTAATATGCAATATGCATAAGATGTTGTGCCACATAATTATTTGGAAGCAAATGATTGAGGAATTTCCAATTAGGTGAGAGTTCCAGATGGAGGCGAGCAGATCAAGAAAGTCATTAAATAAAGTTATAATGCTCGAGATATACACATTTTACTTTTAGTTTCTTCCTTGGGGTGATCTTTGATGATGAAATATAATGACTTTGAATTTATTACCATGAAGGCCAATGTTGGATCACTCATTGCTTCCTATCTTTACCCTTCCCTCTCTAGCCCAGGCAGGACTCTTGATCTCCATGTCTGTCCATATGCACATAGTGAGGACTACATGTAAAAGTCTTTGGTTCTTAACAACTTGAAAACATTATAAATTTGGAAAGCAATACTTCAAGTATTCTTTTACTCTTCTGTGAAATATTACATGGGATATTCATATGAGACACCTGGAATTTTTGAGGATTTATTATATGGTTGCTCGAACATGTAGAGCCATCATCTAGATGGCTTGAGTTGAAATCTTATTCTAACCAAATAAGAAGTTAAGTTCATTCATCCTCTCAATCATGCTCAAAGATCATCAAGTTGAAAACTTGGAGGATGAATCACTTTATAGTCCCATTTCTAAATTATGTACATATTTACTTTCCAATAGTATAGACAATTACAGCCTAAACTGCTATCATATTGATTTATAGGTGAAGAAGGAACATTAATAGAAAAAATTATTGTTTAAGCTTTGAATGTGGATGGCTATCTGACTATCTCAAATAAATAGACTCAATATTTCGGTTTTTAGTTTGGGAGCTGATTCGGTGATGTGTTCCCCACAAGCAGTATATGGCAAGATGGAGTACAAAATAGTGTTCTTAATCAAGCTAAACAAGAATAAACTCTAAGTGCATGCAAATTTTAGCACGAAATATCCTGACTTACATTAGATTGCATTCAATTTTATTCTTCAAAGAAAAAGATCTACAAAAGACATCCACCCCACCACATAGAAGCAAATTGACACATGGTTCAAATCCCTCCACCACAATAAGATTTGATTATATGTCATATCACCAAAAAAGATGAGGCACAATTTTCCATATAATAACATAGGTATATTCAAGTTCTTAGTGTTCACAAATCTTAATGATGTGGTCCAAGTTCAATATCCCATCCTGTGATACAAGCAGGCACACTCTGTTCAAAAATATGCCTCACCCTTTGGTAATATTCTTTAGAAAAAGGGTTCAAAAAACATCCACCCATGGTATAAGCACAATGCACTATAATGTTAACCTCACCCAAGATTTACCACTGCCAAAGACAAACATCCACCAAGAAATTGAAACATCCACAATATTATTTACCTCACCCAAGATTTTGCCAAAAACAAACATCCATTGAAAAAGACATAAACATCCACACCCAAGATTTACCCAGCCAAAAATCAAAGCAAATCCTCGTCGCATTGTACTTACATTATATTTGTGAATAGAGTTGAGAGCCACAAAGGGAGAGCTTTAAAAAATTACATAAAGGCTACATACAATTACTTCGAAGGTTTTAGATGTACAAGTTGTAATCAAAGATGAATACAAATAGATTGAGCATACCCATATGATGAAGTGTTATTTAAAGGGATAGGCCTGATTCCTCATCTTCATCAAGAGTTGTAGTGTAAATAAAGTTGAGACTCTAGATAAGAGTGAAGACACCTACTAAAATACATCCAAGAGTGGGGTTGCTTAATCCCAAACTAAGTCATGTTCCTTCTGTGGACAATCTCTCGTCCACCAGTGCAAGTGTGGGGCTTGAAATACCCATAATCATAGCTACAATGCTTAGAATGAGGCACTCATTGCTTACAAAATTTTTCTTCTCCTCTTTGACTACTTTTTTAGCAGAGCAAGTGATTTTAGGCACTCTTAGGGCCGACAGACCTGTTAACATATACATGTGAACCAAAAACCGAAAACAGTTGAACCCATTAATTTTTAGGTAGGATTAAATGAACCCAACAGGTGAAAATTAAGAAATAGTTGGATCCTTAAAAAAGAAAAACAAACAAATAAATAAAGATTGTATCCATTAATATTGTAGATGATAATTAATCGGTTTATTTTTCCAAGGATTGAAGAGTATTGGCTTAAGAATAATAAACCTTCTTCCACTCAGTTAGTTTAGTAGAATTTTATAAGTTGATGAATGGAAGAGCAATGGGATACCTTGTTAGGTGGAAGTCTCTGGGTCGATCTGAACGTTGGTGAACGGATTGTGGTGGGAGCATGCATCACAATTCTAATACTCAGCATGCTTATTGCACTATGCTTTATCGTAGCATTATTAAGGTTGTGCTTTTTTCCAATGAGACACAGTAGTACAAATGTAACAACAAATTTCAATCACCGGCGAAATGGATGCCCTCTTGTCACCCTCCTCAACAGTGCTTAAAATCTCACTATACTCTGCAATCCAGGCCATCCCTGAACCTTCTCTCAAAAAATCACTTCTCCATCACAATGACACCCACCTTATTGAACTCCTCAATCAAGCTCTACAACAACAAAAACGCCCCAAAATACTGTCACTACAGTCCAAAAATGACCGCATAAACACTGTTAAAAATGAAGTTGGCGACTTCCTCAAAAACTTTCGTGATGGATCCCGAGATGCCTCAAATCAATGCTGTCAAAATTTCAACCAAATGTTGATGCTAGAAACTAAAGATCCGCCGGTGGAGCTCCTGTGGTCTTTTGCTGCTGGTCAAACTGATGGAGGAAAACTGTCAAACGGGTGTTTCAAAATTAAGTTGAAAAAATGTCAGGGAGGCCGTCAAATTTAACAACGCTATAGAAACATCCGGAGGTCCTTTACCATAGGGGGAATGCCTTTGGTGTAATAACATAATATGGTTAGTTATATAGCATGATATATATATAGTATATAGAACACATATGCAACATAATATAAAATATAATAAAATACTAATTGTATATAATATATGTTATTATTACAATTAACACCATGTTTTTAATTTAAAGAATGGTATAATAATTTGAATTTTATAATATTATTATATTATATATATAATATTAATGTGTAGGTGTTAATTATAAAGAATATAGTAGTGTTATTATGTTACGTTGAGAATATTGTATTACACTTATGAAATGGTTAAATCAAAATGTAATAGTTTATTTAATATTGTAGTAATTGTGTTAAATAGTGTAATGGATAATATGAATGTTAGTTTAGGATTAATTAAGTTTTTGATATTAACAATTTGTAGCTATACAAGATAAATATGTGTGGGATTAACTTACGTTTAACTATGTCGACAAATAGTAAAGTTGTGTCAAGGTACCTAAAGTTTTGTGTTGAATGAACTATTGTTAAGAGCTCAAGTGTCTTAAATAAGAATGAAAGTAATTATCCGTATAGGTAAATATAGTAGCATTTCAACAACATATAGATAGTGCCTTGGTGAGATCTTCATGTGATCATTAGTTGCTTTCCATGCAAACCGGTATATTCACACGATTATTGGCTTTGCCAATTTAACCATCAATCTCTCAAATGCACAATGCGACTATTTCGTAAGTGCGGAAAACCTAGTAGTGTCATGCAACAACATGTGGTAATCAATTAAATAACGTAAACTTGATACTCTTTAAATAACGTAACCAATTAAAGAATTGTTTCCCGTTAATTCTTTCTAAACTTTTAAAAAAATCCATAATTTTTCCACCTCTAGCTTAGTTGTTTTGTGAGATAGATTTTTGGGGCATTACAATCATCTTCATATATATAATATACTAATTACCATTCCCATATTCAACATCAAATTCCACTCGTAATACATATACCCATAGGTGTTGGCGAAATATTTTTTTGTGTTGCAAATAATTGAGTTTTCACCAATGATCACGGGGTTAAGCCTCTTCTTCTTACATATGGGGAGGTTCCCATTATTAAATGTAAACTAACCTAATTTTTTGGGTGGCTATTAGGCTATGGATCACACAATAATGCTCCACTAAACCTGTGGTAAATGCTTGTACAAGGTACAAGGTAGGAATTTGCAGCGAAGAGAGGTAAATGGGAGTTAGGGAAATAAGGAGAGAGAGGGTTAATGTTGTGAGTAGGCTTACAAAATTCACATATAATAACCAAATTATGTCCAAATTCAATTAGAAGAACACAAAAATGCTAATGATGATAAGACCAAAAAATCATAGACATAGAGTTCCATTAACTCATTTATCAAAGGCGTAGAAACCTTTCTTGGTTTTACAAGATTATCATGTATGCAAAGATGGAAAGAGAGAGTATAGGAACATAAGACAAGAAAAAGAAAAAATTACATCTTTTATTACTTGATGCAGTAGTGGTAAATATCAACAACATACATTCAATCAAAAATTGCCAACCCCTTTGGAATGGAGAAGTCATTCCAATTTATAACTTTACAAAGAGACTCTTCATCTACCCCCCACATGATTCTTCACATATCCCCATTACTTGTGACTTTTCATCTTCCTAGGAAGTGAGTGTTTTTATTACTAGTGAAAAACTGCTCAAACAATGTTGAATTGAGGGTCACTTAAGTGAATAGAATGAAATAGAAAAAAGTACATTCTTAATTTAAAATAAGAATATGGAGTTAGAGAGGGGGGGAGGAGAGAGAGAAGGTATTGAATGATCTAATGATGATGAAGGTCTATCGATAGAAATTTAAGGAAATGCTTCATGAATGATAATCTTGACCTCTAATCACATGTTTAACTGAAGCACTGAGATTGCATATGCTTCCTCTTGCCGAAGTGCTGAATAATTGTTTAGAAACATTGTTGTGAGGCATTGTAAAGTGAACTTGGGATGACCATTTTCATCACCCATGATGACCCTATCCCATCATGTTTCTCATGATCATTGCCTTAATGGCCTGAATTCTAATTATTCAACACCCCCCATAGGCTTCATGACATGTTCTTGATTTCACTTGTTTATTAAGTGACCATATATGTAGTTGAACACCGTGGTTGCAAATTACTCCTTTGTAGAGAGAATCCAAGACATTGAATTAGTGTTGAAGAACAGTGTTATGATATCTGAACTACTGCAGAAATATGATGGTTTTAATATCATGATTTAAGACATAAGGATCACTTTCTCATCTTTCTAGGCCTTCACAATTTATCTCAATGATCATTAGAAACAACTCCATGATGCTCAAACGCTTTTTATGCTTGTCCTCCTCTTAGTGAGATGAGTCTTCATCAGGTGGTTAAAAGGATTATCCTTGAGTGAAATTCATGTCATGTGGTGATCCATAGGGATCTAGAAAAACACACCACTTCATCAGTTCCATTAGCACCAAGAAGGAGAATTGAAGAAAATAAAGAAAAATGAGGTAAACGGAGGTTCTAGACAGAACCACCACTCTATGCAGAGCAGTGGTCCCAAAACCATTGCTCTACAAAGTGGTGGTCCTGTAACCTCTGCCCATCCAAGGTAGTGGTTCTGAAACCATCGATCTACACAGGGTAGCGATCCTGACACTTTCGAACAGAAAAGAGAAATAGAGAACAAATGAACACAAATTTGAAGCGCCCGACTGTGTCTCTTTCCTCCCTAACCTTTCCCATCCTCCAGTGCATGAGAGGACATGGGAGAAGGCTATAAATATAAGGAGGAGCAAGAGAATTTGGTCATTCAGAGATCCAGAGAGATCGAGAAGCAAAGTATTAATTACATGAGAGCAAGTGAGCAGAGATTCTTCAGTGTTGGAGTGGAATTGCAGGAGTAAGGTGTAAGAAAACAAAGAAAACAAGTAATTGGAGAGAATTTTTACATTGTGGATTCTTTTCACACTTATTGTAATATGTAAAATTTGATTATTTGGCCAATACAAGTGGGAAGAAAGAGCAATTGCCCTTCTCGACTTATTTTCCCTCAAATTGGGGGTTTCCAAGATAAAAATTATTTTGTTGTGTGTGGAATTATTTTAGCTTTTCTATACAATTTTGTCCTAAGCACTAGTTAGTCAATCACTAAAGCTCTAATCTTCATCTAAAGTTGTCATTTTCCAAAGTACAAAGTAGAACATCATAATTGTGTGATTCGTAGAGTTCTAAAGTAGAATTTTACGGATCATGTGGCCACTTGTTGGAATGAAATGAGGAGGTGGCAATATCTTTTCCTTTGAGGCATGACCACACCACCAGGTGTTTGATTCAGTATTTAAGAACACTATTATGCAAATGACATTAAGTGGAATTGAGATGATTTCTCACTCTTAAAAATTTAGGGTGATTTCTCACAACTCTAGAGTACTTCTTGGATGAAATCATATTTAGGGTACATTACATACCTTATTGCTCATATGCTTCCCAAGGTATGATTTCTTGATTCATCACTCATGGTGATCTTGAGTTCCTTGATAGATTAGTTAGCTCACTTCAACTTTCTTCTCAAAGAGATGATGGAATATTCAAGACATGATGGCTCTCAACATGCTCCATGAGCTTCCCCTTTCACTTTGATCATGATGATGACCGTTTACCCCCACAATCCAACTTCTTGACCAATATGTTTCTTAAGTGAAACATGCCTACAAAATTTAAACATCATTTCTCAATCTTCTCCCGTGGGGATGGAACTCCTCCAAATGGAAGGATTGACCTCTAAATGGAATTTTATCATGAGTTACATATTTTGACTTCCAAACTACACTGAGACATCATAAATTACACCTCTTTTAGCTTGCAAGGTGTGTTCTCATTATCAAGCCTAGATCAAGTGTTTAGAAACACTTCACAATGTCGTGCATTTCTTGAGATGACTTCCACTCTTACTCACAATGAGATTTTCTCATCATGCTTATGATAATAACCCTCTTGATGACTCTGGATTTCAATGGAGCTCTTGACTCTTTTAAAACTATTTTCTAACCTCATAATGTTCATGGTTTCACCTTCTGCACCTTTATGTTCTCTGATATGCTACTTGACACAAATGTGATCAAAATGATGCTTTAAGATCCTTTGAAAGCTTGCAGAGGGTTAATTTTCCTATTTGAGCAATAAAACATCTTCTTGAACCTTGCGATGATGGGAAAAAGCAACAATATAAGCAAAATGGGAGCTTCCACAACTTTTTAGGCCAAAATTTGAAACTTTATATTTTTAGCAGGTAGGGTTAACAACTACTATTTTTAGCAATTTAAATTGCATTGTTTTCACTTCTTGATGTTTCTTTCTTGTCCGGGGACTACGGATGCTGAGAAATCACCTCATTTGACCACTTGATGTTCTTATACATTCCCCATCTTGAACACGTGTTATTTTTAGCAAGTGCACTATAGGTGTTGGATCGCAATGAAAACTCAATCATCTATATTTTTAAAAATTAGCAACCCCGCTGTGTAAAAACTGTCTTAGACAAAACTAGATTCTTTTATGATTCTTCTGTTTAAATTTAAGAGATTTTCACCTGCTGAATCTTTGGGAAAGTGAAAAATTATTCAAGGAGTGAAGAATTTTGACAAGAAACGCATTCTTCAATATCCCTAAAAATCATCTTCTTTACGGTGCAAAAATTGGCATATGTGAAAGTAGGATTGTTTATGATCATTTGCTCTAGTTAAAAATTGATTTCACCCACCGAATCATCGAGAAATGAAGAATGGTATCGCTGATGTGGCATGATAGCCATTATTGTAGGTTGGAAGGTGTGACAACAACAACGATGGAGGAATAACAAACTATGTTGATGAAATGGTCCAAAAATGAGTTATAATGCATTTTATTTCACTTTTGTTTGACCCTCCCGACCATGGTTAGAACCCTGGTTAAATGAGAGCTTGAGTGAGGTTGACTAATTCCATATATAGATGCCTATTTGTTTTCACATTGATAAATCATATTCCATGTCGATTTCCAATCTTCATCCTTATCTAGAATTACACCTATATTATCAAGCATTACAAATGATGTTTTGACCTCATCTTCTTTAGCTTGGTGTTTTAATAGTAGTTAGGTTTCTTATATACGGTTGCTTGCACCATGTTGTCATGGTTGCCTCAATTGGGTTTCCATTTCTTCCTATACTATGATTCCACATATTACCTAGGTGTCTCCATTACTTCTAATTTGTAGCAACAAGCTTGTGTTTTCTTAGTTTTAAAATTTAAATAGTGATAATAAACTGATCCAAAATTTTCTAATTTTTTAATTTTAAAATAAATTTTTTTATTATATTTTATAATTGTTGGCATTGGTGAAAATATGATGCGAACATCATGGAAAAAGAGTTTATAGGGTCATTTTTATGTTCCATGCAAAAGTGATGCAGATAAATATATTTAGTTGCTTCATTTTCATCATTTTTGTGCCACTCTAAAGGACACAAATTCTTCCAAAACAACATGGCCAAACACAAAACAATAATTTATAACACAATTTCAACCCTAAAAGTGCCATTGTTTTCACTTTATGTAGTGGTGTTAAATTTACCATCATATTGTTGAAGTTAACATAATGAGGGTCCAACAATATGTGGGACCTTACATTTCTAATATACTGTTCTTTTTCTTTTTATGTTTCAAATTGGATAGTGCTAAATTTCCCATCAATGTATTAAATAAATGCATATATATGGAGTTAACAAAGTCAAATGGTGCAAATTTTATGGTAATGTGTTTGCAGCCAAAAATTTTGTACTTATAATGGAGTTTTGTTCGAATACATACAAACTAAACTAATTATTCTTTAGTGCATGGTGTCGACTCGAATTTTGACGATGGGGGGACAAGCATTTTATTGAAAGGATCCAAATCCTTATTGACAAAAATTTACAGATTCCCACTGACATTATTAGAATCACAATGGACTGAGGGGGGTAAATCAATCCTTACATTACTTAAATTAATATTTAAAAACTCATAAACAATCAACCATCCATTAATATTTGTGCATATAATAAATCATCATATGTGAAAGAACCGTAAGCAAAATATCAACACAAAACACAAGATATAAGTGGGAAACCTTCAAGGGGAAGAAAACCCACCGAAACGCAATATTATATTGATATGTTTCAAGATTTAGTGAGGTATCAATCCCATAAGGAGCACCAACCCCTTGTTTAGTAGAGCACCAACCCTAAAAGGAGCACCAACCCCTAATTTTGTAGAGCACCAACCCTACAAGAAGCAATAACTCTTAATTTTGTGAAACACCAACTCCACAAGGAGGCTACAACCCCCCAAGATGATTAAGCACCCACTCAACCACCTTATTAAGATCTTATTTCTAATGTGTTTCTGCCACAACTGATGGAGACCAAGTATTCAACTCACACTTCTTCAACTCTTCATACAAAACCCTAGGTGATCAAACCCTCACAACTAGCTCTTCCTTCACTTCTCAAACTTTCAAACACATGCACACATGATTTCTGATCTTCCTTGGCCTATCACACACTTGATTCAACCTCAATTCATGCTTCAACACCTGAAAATATTTCACACCTAGGTCACACACCTTGTACACACACAACTAACTTACAAAAGCACCCAAAACAATGCTTTTATAAACTCTTCTTGATTTCAAATTCAAACACAAAAAATTTCCGTCCTTTGGCTCAACCGATGCATCATTAAAAACATCCTTAATTTTAATTAAAATAGTCACAAGTGACCCAAGTAGGTCAGCCTATCTAAAAACCTCATTACATGTGCCAAAAATGGCTCAAAACCCCATGGGCACAAAGATAAAAATGCCCTTACATCAAAACCATACTTAGTCATGACCCATAAAACCTTTCACATGCTTAAAATAACATTTAACATTCGTACATGGTTGTAATTTATCTCAACCAATCAAATTATTTCATTTAATGGACCCAGTGCTCTTTGTATTTCTTAAACTTGTTATTTCCTACACCCTTCAGCATCCTAGAAACTTCATTATGCCACCATATCACTTAAAATCAACCAAACCATACCATGTAATTTTTATCTAATTTCCTCCACCACCTGTTGAAATAAGATAACAAGAAAATTATGTTGATTAATCAAGATAGCTCTGAGGACCTAGGACTAATGCGAAATAAGTCAAAGCCTTTGGCAATATTGGGAAGGACTTAGCCAAATCACGATGAAAAAACTGAGCCAGGGACGAGTTTCATTATGAAATCTCGAAGAAATAAAGGGAGCCACAGAAGGTGCCATGTGTCAGCCCAGTGCAATTCCAAAACAGAAAGAGAGGAATTAAATCCCAAACTCCCGTGGGACTTCCACGTGGAGTCGATGGTAAAGGGCCCGCTAAAAAAATGATCCTTGTATTAATACACAACGAGTTTCATTACAGACTTGTGAAAAAGTAAAGGGAGCCGCAAAAGGTGTCATGTGTCAGTTCAACGCAATTTCAAAAGATGCAAGAAAAGAAAAGACCCTAGAGATGTGCATGGCTGCCATGTGGAGCTCAGCACATATGTACTTTGAACCCAAAAATACAAAATATCGGTGGCAGGTCAATACAACACGGGATTAATCATGAAGCCACCAAGAGCTTTACATGCTTAGATATTTTAAAAGATATGGAGAGGTGTTTGGAAAGTGGTTGAGGATGCATCAAATGAGTATGGCCTTCATTTTCTCCAACTGCAAGTCATGGGGCAGTGTGAGGGATATTTTGTAAATCTATCTCTATCATTTAACCTCATTTATTACAACTAGCAAGTGGTTGGAGAAGTAGTTCTAGGATTTTTCTCTTCTCTTCTTCTCATTCTATATATTGTAATATGGGGCTCATTATAAGATATATCTAGAATTAGTCATTTTTCCCTTTTTCCCTATTTATTCTCTGCTAGGGTAGGAACATGGAGCTCAAGCCTTCTTCCTGAAGCTTTGTAATGGAATTTTTCTTTCCTCTTACCTATTGATTGTTGTACTGTGCACAATTTTGGAGCAATATAATGTCTTGTGATGCATTTTGTCCATCTTTTGCATGTTTTAATTGTCTCTAATAGCTTTTATTCACTATTGGTATACTTTGCATATCTCTAATGTTCACTACAGGTTTTGGAAGTTGTGTTTAATGAGTTTGAATTAGTTTTATGTGTGGATCTATCTCTGGATTATGGTGCATTTTTTCCACCCTTTTCATTACTCACATTTTCCCATTTCAGGCAGTTAGATTCTTGATTAACTTGTTCTTTTTTGGCGCATCGCTTCTGTTACATTTTGTGTTATGTTTCATTTTTCTTTGACCCTCGTCTCATACCATAGAGAAAAGCCAACTTCTTTAAAATCTGAAGGTTACCTTAGGGTGCACGTCCCACTAACATAAGGTATTCAATGACTCTGATGGTCCATCCACAAAGATAATTGTCAACACTTTTCCTAGCATGCCCGGTGGGATAGTTTGAAGCACCTTATCACTTCATTTCATCAATTTGGTGTGTTCTTGGTAAAATTTATCCTTTAGAGGCACATGCGAAGCACACCTGGTGACTTTGTTTTATCCAAACAACCCATTCTCAAAAAATTGTAGACCCCTTTTTCCATCCTTTTTCATTCACATTTATTTCTATATCTCTCATTTCCTTTCATTCTATGAAGTTGTGCAATCTTGACTTCATTCCCACAGTGGAATTCACACTTTCAGCAGTACCATCAGCTTCTAATGAGCTTCACAATTTCTCCCAGTCAAAATTATAACCAAATACAAAGCCACTATGCTTACCCATATGATCAAGGCCAAAACCAATTTGGCTACATAACCTATCAAGGACATGTGTATGCATATGATGACTACAGTCAGATAGAAGATGTTGGTCTACAAGCGAAGATCCAAAAAATGGAGGCATGCATGTTTCAATCTCGAGCTACATCATAAATGAAGGCATTCAGAATAGGTTGCATGGCCCCTTTGCTAATCTAGAAAAACCGTTCTCGCGCGAGTGAACACCGAGACTGCAAGTCACCAGCAAATTCGAATGATAGAGGGCTTAGGACCTCAGATGTAGATATGGATTTTGGATACGGGCGTAGAGAAAATAGATCTGTGAGAAAGAAAATAGATCTGCAAGATGGAAACATATAAGATTAGATAACGATATGCGGGGGTTGCTTGACAAAGCAGATCTGAGAAGTGTTAACTTCCTCGATGGCTGTCAACCCCCATATTCATAAGAAAATAATGAATATCCAACGATAAGATGACATACCAAAACTACAAAGATTTGCAATATGTCGAATAAACAATATAAATATGATACTAAGTCAGTGTTTCGATATAACAACAAATTGACCATTAGAGTGATAATATGAGATCGAAAGAGTTTTGCCTCCAAACACTCCACAATATGATTCAAAGTTTCACAGACAATTTCGACAAAATATTATGAATTTTAAGTTTGAGCATTTCAAGAAGTTTCTCCCTCTTTTCTTTAGAGGGGGAGAAAGAGTTCTATTTATAACTTGAATTCAAATTAAAATAAAGGATTAACAAATAATTATAATTTTCAAAATAAATCCTGATTAAGAGGACATGATGAAGATTTTATTTGATGGTGGGGTTCATGATGTGAGAAAAGGAGAGGGTGTGATGTGGAGTGGGGATATGGTTAGGTATAATAGTGAAGTCATGTGCTCACTTTACACTATTGATTTTTAGATTTGTTGTTGGATAGGGAGATTTTTGAATTATTGAATTCATGGGTGGGGTTAATAATTTAATAATTTGAGGGAATTTAATGTTTAGGTGGGAATTGATTTTTAAGTGAGAAGTGATTTTGACTTAAGTGGGGAACATGTGGGGTTGTTGATTTGTATATATATTTTTGAATTATTTAATTATTAAATAGGATGATATGACTTATTTAAAGAAAGAAATTATTTACATAATATAGTTTTGGCATGTAATAAGAGATTAATTAAGTTATAAGATTAATTAAATGACTATGAATTGTCAGTGGGAAACGAGATTTGAGTAAGTCTGTTGAATGAGACCAAAACATTGGGTGATACCAAAATTTGGTGTCTACACCCTTGTCCATTGGGAAGGCCCTATTCGTAGACACTATAGCCCGTAGGAAAAGCTTGATTTATTAGAGGAAATGTTGCCACCACTTATGCAGTGGATTAAGGGTATTGAAAAATATGAGCAAATTGCGAGACAACCTTGTCAATGTGTAAGTTAATCACCAACTCTATGTTAATATTTCCCCCCTTCCCAAGCTCTATCATGACACACCTCTCCAAATGTTGAGTTCCCTTCTCCATCTCCTAGCCTTTCATCCCACCTCATTTCTTCTACCCCTTTTCCTTCCAAACAATCATCCCCTCTATGCGAACAAGAAACAACTCCAAATCCAAAAGAAGAGGAGCACATAGGGATGAACAAAATAAATTCAGAGGAATCAAATCATGAGTCAGGTGCACAAGAAATTATAGATCTCTCTCCCATTAATCTTCTCCAGAAATGAGATTTTTTGGAATAGTTTGAGCTCACAAGCTTCATGTTTGAAAACGAAGCTGCACATGATGAAAAATTTAGAGACTCATAAACAATGATGCAAGAGGAAGAGATCTTAACACAGCAGGACGATGATAAACTTGATTGCTTATCTGACTTGGAGGAATGTTTTAATGAAGAAGAGCCCACAGAAATCACAACCTTTGCAGCTACATCATTAATTCCCCAAAAATAATAGCATTCTACTCATAACAGTTGCCCTGAATCAAATTTAAAAGCTCTTGATGATTATATAATCATTGAAGGATTTTTGCTTCCAATCAAAGAGTCTGGATTTGCTAACGAAATTTCTATGGAAAAGAAGGAAAAGGAAGACAAGGATGACACCACTTATATACCAGTCATCAAGACAAAGGATCAGTTGTTTGCAGATGCGCATGAAAGTCAAGATCAACATGCAAACAAATCCATTCAGAAAAATCTACAAGAAAGCCTCATCTCAAAGTTTGAAATTCAGAGCAATGGATAAGTATAACAGATCTAACACTGCCTCATCAAGATTTTGGCTTCATCAAATCCAAGGAAGAATCCAACACCAATCATGCTTACTTCAAAGCATGAGGATAATCTTCAAAGCCCCAAGGGTCAACCACAACACCTCCAATCAAATGAGAAGCATCTTGAGGAGGTGTTCATTTTGTTTGTTGATACCATGGGTGGAAGAGTGAAAGGTAAATTTTCACTCTTATTGTAGACCATATCCACTATTAAATTAATCACATGGCCATGCTTTATAAGGAAAGGAAGTTATTTCTCCCTACCTGTTTCAGGATTTGTTTAGCTTTTCCTAGTTTGGTTAGTGTAGGAGTAGGAGTAGATTTGATTTCAACTGAAGAAGTGCTTGTGCACACTCTGCATATCTTACTTAAGGCATGTATGATTTGATCTTTTTATATAGCCCTTGTTTGTATTGCTCCAGATAGTGCAATGCACCAGGCCCTTCAGTATTTACAGCAGGGAGATCCATAGTTTCCTGTAGTAGTTGCAAACTTCAAGTCAAACAAATGCAGAGCAACTAAAATCAGTTCTAGAGGTAATTTTATTGATTCTCTCCTGAACGAATTGCAGCAATCCTCTACACCTCTACAAGATCGACTGGCAACCCAATTCAAAATCCACTCCATCCTTCAACCTCAAAATTGTAGATGCAAGAATGAGTGAAATTCAATGTCAAAAACAATTTTCTACTCTCACGAAATGAATTTTAGAGTTTCCTTATAAGAGTTGAAAAGCGTAGAAGCAAGCAGTGACACTTCAGATACTTCGGAATTGAATTTCAGATCAGCTCATGATAATGATGTGGACTCCATGCCCAATGGATAGATACTAATAGTTGGCTCGTTCCATTTAGCAGCCTAATGGCCCCCATGAGTTGCCAAACTGTTATCTAATTTCCTCCATCGCCCGCTGAAATTAGATAACAAGCCGATTACTGTGATTACTCAAGATAGCTCTGAGGACCTCAAACTAATGCAAAATAATTCAAAGCCTTTAGAAATATTGGGAAGGACTTAACCAAATCATGATGAAAAAACCAAGCCAGGGATGTGTTTCATTACGAACTTGTCTAGGACCATTTTCATCCAATATGATCTTGTAGTCATTGTTGGAGAGACCATGTCACCTTCTTGGAGTAGCAACAAACCCCCAATTTGATTGCTCCTAGATCTATTTAGGTCTATGTTAGTTAGCAATTGAACATACTAGTAGGCATGCTTTAGCTAGGTTTTGAATTATATTCATGTCAGTTGTTTCAAGCATTCCATTAAGCTTTTATCTTCTATGTGACTATTGTTAAGTTCAATAAGTAGTAGCTCAATTGGACTATGTGATGTTAGTCTTAGCTTTGTTTGGAAATTTTCGTAGTCTTCAGGATGATCTTATGACTTGATGCAATACACATAACTTACAATATCATGACTATTTTGTCTTATGACTATTAAGCTTCCACTTGCAGAGAATCATGCTCAACCTTAGAAATAAAGACATACTGATTGAAAGCACATACCTTATAGCATTCTTTTGTCAAGACTCAAGACCTTGTAATTACTCCTTTACCCTACAAGTCATTGGTCAAACTCCCCCTAGGACAAACCTCTTTTTCAAGAACCTTGATGGATCAACACAGGTTTTCTATCTCCTCACTTTTGAGGTCAAATTTGTCAGACTTCTTTTCACCACCAATTTGCACTAATACTACCTATTATCCCTTGAAATATAGAAAAACATCTCTACTTTCAAGGCATTCACTTTCACAAAAGAACCATACTAATTTTGGATACCCATTAGACCATATTCCTAGCTCCATAAGCATTGAATCATGTACTTAAAGATAATTTTCCCATATTACTACATACTCAACTCAAATTAGGTTCTTTTAGTGAAACCAAAGTCATTTTGAACTCTGAAAAGGAATCCCAAATATATAAGCACTTCTAAGGTCTGAGACCACTTGCATCATGATGTTCACACATTCTAGAATATTTGCACAAAAGTTTAGACCTGAAAACTACCATTTGTTCATCCAAATTCATCTTTCTCTTTATATTGTTATCAGAACATTGTAATAAACCAGTCAAGTCACATAAACCACCAATATGCACAAAATTTATCCAAAAGAACCCAAAATTCATCATAGACTTTTTTATAAATTTTCTTAAGCTTCTGAGCACTTTTTGACAAGATTTGGAGGCATACTATCATTTTCTTACTAAAAATATTCTTTGCTTGCATTGATTTCCTTCAGAAATACTTGCACAGACTTAGCACTCCATAGTGATTATTCAAGTTATCACATTTGGTGAAAAAATGGAAACTTCAAATAAATCCTCAAAATTATTTACACTCCTTGAGATGCATGACATACGACTCAGAATCACACAACCCGAAGGATCATACCAATCTCCACTCATGAAGACCAACATAGACAACTTAGGATGAATGACTATTTTGTGATACATGATCTTTCTAAATACTTTTTTTGAGACAAAAGCATACCCTTACAAACATCATAGACTCTTATACACTTTTGACATATGCCTTTATAATACACGATGTATTTATGACACTTCATAAGACACAACCTTGTTACTATGTAGTTCACACACCATAGACACATTCATTACAAAAACCAACCAACTCGAACTGAGAGAAGAATTTTCATGAATTCCATAACATAACCAACAACTTTTGAGACCTCAACTTGACTCTTGTACCCATGGATTCAACTTCAGAATGACAAAAACACCATGACAATGCACACAATAACTTGAAGACACAACTATACCCCATATGAGACACAAGAACTGTGATTAAGCTGAGCACCACGTGACCAACCATATGAACAAGCAATACCATGAACAAAACATAAAAATGACATACCTTGACCTCATGGAGGAGGCACATTTTGACTCATGCATCCCCCCCTCACTCTAATGCTTCATTTGCACTGATATACCTCCATGAAGGACAATGAAGGTATGTGATCACCATGAAGACCTAAAAGGTCTTGAAGAGGTCCCAAGCCCCCTTAGGTACTTGTAAAACTCCTTCATCCTCTCTCTTCTAATCAGAACTCTGTACTTTTATTCTTATTCCATAATTAACTACTCTTGGAGGAAAAATGTGGTCTCTTCTTGGTTCCCAAGTCCTTCTAGGACCATTGTCATAGATTCTAGGTCTTTGAACTCCATAGACTTACACTCTAGGACCTAAATAACCCCTGTTTTGACTTGAATACCCTTGATAACAGTCCCTTACAACATGACCAACTTTATTACATATGTAACATACTTTTGTACTTATCCTTTTGAAATCATCATTATGTCTAGGTGATCATTCAAGCAAAACCTAGCAATGTCACCTAGTTCATTGAAATTATAGCATACTATCCTCTTAACAAACACACTCTATTGTCTCTCCAAGGCTGAGTATCTCTAGGATCAGATCTCTTGATGAACATCCTCTTACTTTTTCTTGGCTCAAACACTCTTAGATTCCATCCACAATCCTTGGCTCTATGACCATACTCACAACATGAATGACATTCACCATGGAAGATCCCTACACCATTCCTAGGAGACCTTTTCTTGCAATCTCTAGCTCTATGACCAAAATCATAACATGAGAAACAATAACCATTGAATGATCTTTCATACCTTGATGCATTAGGTTGCCTAATAGGCTTGGTCTTCTCATTTTCCTTGGTGTATGTCACCCTCTTTTCGTCCTTGGTATTGGTTCACCATCTTCCTTTCTTGAAACCATGTCCTCTTGCTTCAATTCCTTGTCCTTGAGATCCTCATTAAATCCCAAACCAACCCTATCACCTATTGATCTTTGTTTGCTAAGAATATTATCTAGGTCATTTGCACTTTTCTCAAACATTTTCAGTTTTCTTGAAACTAGATCAAGTCTTGAATGTAAATATTTCATGCCTATTTCATACTTGATGCACTCATCCTCCTTAGATTTGAGTCTATCATTGAGCAGAGCAACTTGAGTTTCCAGATGAGTACATTCTTCCTCTTTGACCTTTAGGGTTTTAGACAACTCCTCCATTTGTGACTCCAAAATCTGAATAACATGACTATGCTCATGAGCATCTTCCTTGGATTCAAGGCTGGCTACTACTCTTTTCTAAATGTTCCTCTAAATGCCTTGTGATCTCATCATGTTCTTTACTCTCATTCTTCAACTTTCCTTCAAGGAGCTTAATCTGGTTTCATGGTTTCTCATCATTTCATCAATCTGTTGTGTGATATTTTGGTTCTCATCTCTAGCATGAGAAAGTTCCCTTTTTACTACTTCCCAAGGTGACTCTTCACAATCTGAATCTAAATCAACAAATCCTTCTCCAAATTCACAAGTTACAACTCCTAAGGGGGAGTAAAATTTATGAAAATTTTCTAATCAATTCATACCTTCACTTAAATTAGAACAACAATCATTTTTGGAGTTCTTCCCTTTCTGAGAATTCTTCTTCTTACCACTCATTTGTGCTTCAGAAGATCTCCTTCAAGTTGTTAAGCTTCTCAGAAGGACCTGCTCTGATACCAATTGTTAGAAGCACAATGGACTTGAGGAGGGGGTGAATCAGTCCTTATAAAAACTTTAAATTATATTTCATTATATTAAAAACTCATAAAAATTCTACCATCCATTAATGTGTGCATATAAAAATCATCACATGTGCAAGAAACCATAAGTAAAATATCAACACAAGACACAAGATGTAAGTAGGAAACCCTCAAGGGGAAGAAAACCCACTGAAAAAAAATCTTCTATTGATATGTTTTCAATTTAGTGAGACACCAAACCCACAAGGAGCACCAACCCCTAGTTTAGTAGAGCACCAACCCTAGTTTTGTAGAACCCTACAAGGAGCACCAACCCCTAATTTTGTGAAGCACCAACTCCACAAGGAGGCTACAACCCCCCAAGATGATAAAACACCCACTCAACCACCTTATGTAGATCTGATCTTTGATTTGTTTCTACCACAACTGATGGAGACCAAGTATTCAGCTCACACTTCTTCAATCCTTCATACAAACCCTAGGTGATCAAACCTTCACAATTAATCTCTTTCTTCACTTCTCAAACCTTCAAACACCTTGCACACATTCTTTATGATCTTCCTTGACCTTTCACACACTTGATTCAACCTCAATTCATGCTTCAACACCTGAAAATATTTCACCTAGGTCACACCTTGCACACACACAACTAGCTCGAAAAAGTACCCAAAACTATGCTTTTATAAGCTCCTCTTGATTTCAAATTCAAACACAAACATTTCACCTCATTTGTCAACCCATGCATCATAAAAAACATCCCAAATTTGAATTATAACAGTCACAAGTGACCCAAGTAGGTCGGCCTAGCTAAAAACCTCATTACATGTGCCAAAAATGGCTCAAAACCCCATGGGCACAAAGATAAAAATTCCCTTACATCAAAACCATACTTATTCATGACCCATAACCCATAATACATGATTAAAATAACATTTAACATTCATACATGGTCACAATTTATCTCAACCAATCAAATTATTTCATTTAATGGGCCCAGTGCTCTTTGTATTTCTCAAAATTGTTGTTTCCTACACCCTTTAACACCTTGAAATTTCATTATGCCACCAAATCAATTAAAATCAACCAAACCATACATGTAACAAATTTATGGAAATTTAAAAACCTTTATAACACTTCTAAGAAAGTTATAAGCCTTGAAATCAATCACCTTCTCAAACCACAACCACTTTTGTCTTCACCAAATCAACTGCCCAAAAAGTTGTTTTCAAAATCATTAGCTCATAAAAATATTTATATGAACATTAAAGACCTATAAATGGATTCATTATTGGAAAAATTCATCCCTATTCACATTCCAAGTGATATAAATCATCACCTAATCCATATCATTCTTCAAATAACTCAAAACTTTCAGAAAATCACATCCTGTCCTGCACTGGCAAAAACCTTCTTATCCAAAAAATGACCTGGAAACTATATCAAAAAACATAATCATGAGAAGAACATCATATCACTGGAAATATTTCTGAATCCTCTTTCCAACACATTTTGAATCATCTCAAAATTCCATTGTAGCTCTAGTTATGACCATTTTACTGAACACTACTTTTTAAGGCCTCAAAACTGCCCTTTGACCAGTCAACCTGAATGGAGCTCATTT
This sequence comes from Taxus chinensis, assembly GCA_019776745.2. Classification (NCBI taxonomy): domain Eukaryota; kingdom Viridiplantae; phylum Streptophyta; class Pinopsida; order Cupressales; family Taxaceae; genus Taxus; species Taxus chinensis. The sequence continues at coordinate 296,780 of JAHRHJ020000954.1, forward strand.
GACCATGTACCTACATCAAAATGTCCTGAAACCTCTTTTGAACATCAAATATAAACTCACATACATCATAACATCAATTTATTATGCATACTCCTTTCGACAACCTTGTCCCAAAACACTCTTCTTCATAAACTGACTTGTTTGAGTGGGGCCCACTCATCACCATGACCTCTACCATAAATTTATGGAAATATAAGGATTCCTCTACATTCATCCAATCATCACTTTTGATTAATCAATCAAAAAAACTCACTATACCTTAGGAATAAACTTTTCATAGCTAGGGTTTAACTAGGGTTTTAGACCACTTTATCTTCTTAACATTCATTCATAAAAACTTCATGATGAAATGACCTAATTATTTTTTTGAAACCTTATAGACTCACCATATAACCATCCCTAAAATCCACAAGGTCCCATGGAAATCACACAATTCAGGGTGAGCATCAGAAGATCTAATTCGATCTGGAAATGCACTAGTTCTTAACCATGTCTTACCAAAATTGTCATAACTTACAAAAATCACATCCTAAAAACCTGATATTTTTCTCAAAGCACCATGACACATCACAATAACATCTCCAATCATCATAATTTCATCACCATACCTAAAACTCTCCATCCTATCTCATTTGCATAGCTTCACCTTAGGGTTTTGCACTGTAGAAGCTAGGGTCAACTGAAAGAACACTATAACTCATCATGAAATCACTCAAAATGACCCAAACATACCTGGTACACCATGATATACCTGAATACATGCATCAATGAGCTCATATAGCTCCAAAACTCAATCTCATACCTCCTAGCATCCATACCTGCTCCAGATGAGCACCTGAAACATAGCCAATCACTTGTATCTGCACCTTGCAACTGATGTGAGTGCTCAAGCACTCTCCAAACCTGTTATCCATCATTGCCAACATGCTTCTCAAGCAACCCAAAAGCTCATACCATCATGTAACATCACCTAGGCACCTGAATGGGCTTGCAAGAGCAAGCAATCCTCACTGAATCTCCCTGTATCATCATGAACACATCTGAACCATCATGTCAACATAATCCATCATCATATGACCTAATCCATCATCCACTTTGTCATTAATGTGGTTTTGCATCAATGACAACACCTATAGGACCACGTGCCAAGAACTTTGTACTCTTGAAGAAGGCCATTAAGGATTTATGTAATACATTTAAGACCAGTATATTTGCTAATTGGCGTGGAGTGTAATGTATTTAATAGAGAGGCCTATCCCCATGGTTAATGATGGTATGTTAAACTCAACAAATATAATACAATAATTTATTGAAACAATGAATGTTTATAGGCGTGTTTCTTTTTCATCAACTGTGACTCAATTTCCATAGATACAAGGAAACAAATCTAAAAAGAGGATGCCTTGGGAAGATAAGAATGGTCAAACATCATAGAGGGACATGGACATAAATATATGAAATATGAATAAACCAAATTAGTAGAGGAAATAAAAAAGACTATATAGTCTTGCATTTTTGGGGCAAATTTATAAGTAAATATCGTTATCCAATGTTAAACTATTTGTTAGCATCGATGCTTGGTATCTCTCATCAAGACATGCTACATTTGTAGTCTAGGAGATCTCACATATTTAATCACTACTATACTCTTAAAATAGCGTACAACAAAACTTATGTAAACATCTTCAGATTGTGCAATAGATATATAACCGAAAATAATAGAAGAAAATATGTGCAAGCTAGAACATATAGAAATGCTTCACACAATTTAAAATGTTGATCAAATTGAAATAGTATATATTTAAGGTAGATCAAAATGTGAAAATGATAGATGGTGCCTACACCAAAAAAAAAAGAAAAAAATCTACAAATAAAAGAAAAAACAATTTCAATTGACACAATAATATTGATTTAAGGTTGATCAATATGTAAAGATGATAAACAATACGTAGATTATGAAGGAAGAAGAAGAACTATCTTTATTCTTTATGAGAATATCTTTGCAACAATTGATAGAACTGCTAATTATTATAATACATCCATTTTAAAAAGGAATTGAAAGCTTCTGTGTGGAATCATCAAAATGATCAGCTAGTGGTTGCTCCTAGAGGAACAAGTCTACACCGGTTGAGGTTTACGTGGGAGTAGTTTTGTACCGTAGGCATTGTGATTCTAGTTTGTTTTGGTTGATGTATTTTAAGTCAGGTTTTGGACATGAGGCAAATCTTGTGAACGTGAGGTATGTTGGTGTTACATGCAATTGTGTTTAGTAACCGAATCAGGTGGTGGTAGATATTGGGGGATTCAAGTACATTGGAATTTAGTAGATTTGGTGCGTTTATTGTCTGTATGTTTATTCGGCGATAATTTGGGTCTGTATGCGCTGGATTGTAAATGGTGAATACACGCATCGATGTAAGTGTATAATAATCGATTCAATTTGTAATAGTTGTATTGTGGTACTGTTATCTTTGTGGTAGGGTCGTAGGTGTTGTGGTGATTGGGAAAGATGTTGACTAGGATGTTTGGAACGTGGGAACAAGTAATTGTGTTATAGTAGATCTCGACCGCCCCTCTATAGATATGGGGGCCTCCCAACCCTAGATATGAGATGTTTAGCCATTATGTGATATGTTTTGTTAATTTTCGTGGTGTAAATGTTATCCTTGTAATAGGGATTGTAGGTGTCAGATTAGTTATACATAAATTATTAAAGGGAGCTCTGATAGGCCATTTCATGTGTGTTATTGTATTTGTTTAACTTCACGTAATGTTAGGTTGTAAATTCCAAAGTAATAAAATGACATATATATAAATATCTTAGTGTGCCTTTGAGTTTCTATTAATTATCTCTCAAAGTTTACACAATCAAAGATAAATTTTATGTTGTAATGTATTCATTTGGCAAGATTTCGTAGAACATAGAAGTGTATAGATTAGTTGTAATATTGTGTGGTAAATAACTCTACATTACAAATGACACTAAAGTATTTGTTTTGTTTATATGAACATTTCAAGAATGAACTTACATTTTCCAATATATAGCTAAGCTTTTACTTTATATTTATTCAAATTTTTAAGGGAAAGATTAAAACAAAATTCACTGAACAAGTTCTAAGATCTTTTGGATGTTTAGATGTAATCTATATTTTATTTTATATAGATAGACGTTGAACGGTAGGTATCTGACATATTTTTTATGACATACCATAAAAAAATATCAACGTTGTTACAGAAATGAAAGACAAAATTATAAATCTAATAAAGGCAACATGAAATTTAATGTAAACACTGACAATAAATTTGTGCAGGGGTATTTCATGACCAACAAGAATCCTTATGGTTCAATAACTTTGCATATAAAAAAGAAATAGCCCAAGCAATAGAGCGTGAACAGTTTGTATGATAGAATGATGCATCAACATGCACTCACAACTTAGTTGTGGAGACACTCAGTTATAGTGCAAGCTTCTCTTTATAGATTGCTTTACTTCACATGGTGAATAATCTAGACAAGAGCTTATGTCACTCCCCACATACTCGAAGTTTTTTGTATCTGGCATATACCCTACTGCCTTCATTTATAGGTCTTACATGCTTTGATCAAATATAAATTTTCTTATTTCTTAGGGTTTTATTCTTTTAAATTGAATCTTTCTCTTGCGTCTGCGTTTATCAATGTTTTTCTTTCTCCTCACAACATATTGATTTCTTCCCAAATTCCTCAAGATCCTTTTCTTTCCTCCTCTCAATTTCTTCAAAATTATTAGAACACTAATCAAATTCTTTCTATTTCTCACAACATTTCTCAAATTAAATATTTGTATGGTGCTTTCATGCCAACTTATTATACTACCACTTCTCTTCTTATTCCAAATTTGACTACTATGATGCATACATTGTGTGATCTCCAAAGTCAAATTAAAATGTTATCTGACATGTTTTGGAAGCCAAGTAATGTGCGATCACTTCTAATGTTATTTTAAAATGTGACTAAGACCTCTAAATTTTGAATTATTCAATGGAAAAGGATACCTTTCTCAATATATACCTTTTTCCTAGACTTTTCTCTAATAATAAAGTTATTTCCAAGAAGCTTTGAAGCACTGTACGTTTAATTGGTTTTATGTGTTATCGTGTAAATCTATGTATGATTTTAAAAAATTGGTGATTTTCTCAGTCATTTTTAATCAACATTAGTGTGACAGTTACATTTGCATGAATTGTTCAAAGAAGCCATTAATGAGAGACTATTAATGTGTGTTTATATTCAAAACTATTTTTGCAACAATGACAAATAACTGCTTGATAATGAACTTCAAAGTCTTTTTTGTTCAAAGATCACTTTTACCTATCATACGCAAAGTGATTTTCAATAGGTACTCATTTTTCGATGATATTTTCCATGTAGTTAGAAACTTTGAGATCAAAATATTAGAGGAAAATATGCTTAAATATGGGACCAATGCAAATTAGGATAGTTAGAAACTTTGATATTTTGTACTTATCTCTAATGGAGCCAAGTTCCAAAGTAGGATATACTTACAAGATAAAAGAATTGATAAATATCTTTTGGCCTAGAAAAAGGCCAAGAACCCCCCTAAGAAACTGAGTATTTGGTCACTCTCATCAACTCATGTAAGATTCAACATTGAAAAAAACTTGTTAGGGCTTCGAGACCTCAAATAACATGTGAGCTTCTTCAAAATTACATAGAATGTTGACATAAATAGCTAAAATTTGAATGTTTTGAATTTGTGGACAAACATGCTACTTAAAAATTGTTTTCCAAGTAATGACAGAGTGAATTTGTTTACATTTTCTCTATACATTTCTCATGTCTTTAGTATGCATACATATTTTGTACATCTGACAAATATCTGCTTTCTATTATTGTTCGATGGATGTCCATACCCTATTCCAAAGCTGTCATTTTGAAAAGGCATATGGAAAAGGCATTTTTTTGAACAGTCTCAAGACTTGTCAAGAAAATCATTTATCCTGCAACTATTGCATTCTATGACATCGCATTTTTTCAAGGCATTTTGTCAAACAGTCCACATGCCTTGTGCTTTTGCATAGATTTATACGACAACTACAACAGTTACAAATGGATTTGTTGGAAAAACCAAATTGGGCAAATGCCCTTGACAAACATAGAGGCCTGGAAATTGACAGGCTCTCGGCCGTTTTTATTGATTTTAACCGTATATTACCAGTGGAAAAATTAAGAAACTATACATAATGACAAACTGAAAATTATATATATATATCTTTAAAAAAAAAAGGGAATTTACAGGCATGAGAAAGAGCTAAGTCGTCAACAAATTTTGATTTGACATTCACTGATAAAACAATTTTTTATTGACTAGACTAAAAACATTCGTAACACCAAACGCGTTTTTCTCTCATCAACTCCAAGAAAATGTCATGATCAAATATAAATTTGCTTGTTTCTTTGGGTTTTATATTGTTTTGGAAAATGGGGAATGCCCTGAGAAACTTAGTATTTGTTTGCTCCCATCAACTCAATTCAGATTCAGCATTGAAAAAAACTTGGAAGGGCTTCGAGACTTCAAATAGCATGTGTGCTTCTTCAGAACTACACACATTATTGACATAGATAGTTAAAAATTGAATGTTTTAAATTTCTAGACAAACATGCCAGTTAAAAATTGATTGCCAAGTAATGAAAGGGTGAATTTGTTTACATTTTCTCTAAACATTTCGCTTGTCTTCAGTATGCATACACATTTTGTATATTTGACAAATATCCGCTTTCTATTATGATGGACATCCATACCGTGTTCCAAAGCTGTCATTTTGTTAAGGCATATGGAAAAGGCATTTCTTTGAATAGTCTCAAGACCTGTCAAGAAAATCATTTATCCTGCAACCGTTGCATTCTATGACATCGCATTTCTTCAAGGCATTTTGTCAAATAGTCCACATGCCTCGTGCTTTTGCATAGATTTCTACAAAAACTACAACAGTTACAAATGGATTTGTTGAAAAAACCAAATTGGGCAAATGCCCTTGACAAGCATAGAGGCCTGGGAATTGACAGGCTCTGGGCCGTTTTTTTGTGATTTTAACTAAGAAACTGTACATAATGACAGACTGAAAATCTAAAGAACATATGATTTTTTATATAGTTCTTTATATATATAGGCATGAGAAAGAGCTAAGTCATCAACAAATTTTGGTTTGATAGTCACTGATAATTTGAAATTCCAGGCCCTATGTTTTTCGATGTATAAGCCATGTTGAAATGAAAACTTCAACAAAGAAGACAAAGATTGCTTGAAACAATTTTTTATTGAATAGACAAAAAACATTCGTAACACCAAACGGATTTTGCTCTCATCAGTACCAGGAAAATGTAATGATCAAATATAAATTTGCTTATTTCTTAGGGATTTATATATTTATTTAAAAAATGGGGAATGCCCTAAGAAACTAAGTATTTGTTTGCTCTCATCAACTCAGGTCAGATTCGGCTTTGTAAAAAACTTGCAAGGGCTTCGAGACTTCAAATAGCAGGTGTGCTTCTTCAAAATTACACACACTGTTGACATAGATAGTTAAAAATTGAATGTTTTGAATTTTTGGACAAACATGCCAGTTAAAAATTGATTGCCAGTTAATGACAGAGTGAATTTGTTTACATTTTCTCTATACATTTCTCATGTCTTCAGTATGCATACATATTTTGTACATCTGACAAATATCTGCTTTATATTACTGTTTGATGGATGTCCATACCCTATTCCAAAGCTGTAATTTTGAAAAGGCATATGGAAAAGGCATTTCTTTGAACAGTCTCAAGACTCGTCAAGAAAAAGCATTTATCCTGCAACTGTTGTATTCTGTGACATCGCATTTCCTTAAGGCATTTTGTCAAACAATTTACATGCCTCGTGCTTTTGCATACATTTCTACAACAATTACAACAGTTGCAAATGGATTTGTTGAAAAAGCCAAATTGGGCAAATGCCCTTGACAGGCATAGAGGCCTGGAAATTGACAGGGTCTGGGCCGTTTTTTGTGATTTTAACTGTATGTTACCGCTGGAAAAATTAAGCAACTGTACATAATGACAGACTGAAACTTTTGAAAACGCATAATGTTTTACAGAGTATATTCTTTATATGTGTGTGTGTGTAGTTAAAATATAAAATCTATTTATCTTATATAAACAAATCTTATAAAGAAATTTTGATTTGACAGTCACTGATAATTTGAAATTCCAGATCCTATTTTTATCGGTGTATAAGTCATGCAGAAATGAAAATTTCAACAGCAAAGAAGACAAGGATTGCTTGAAACAATTTTTATTGAATAGACTAAAAACATTCATAAGACCAGACGCGTTTTGCTCTCATCAGCTCCAGAATTATCTTTAATATGCGACGTCAGCCACCTAATGCACAAACCACTTAATGTTGGGGTTTGAACTCGGGCTATCATTGTGGGAAGCGGCCTTTCTTTTTGTTTGGTCTATAATCAGATTCGCTAATACTGACTGCCAAGGCGAGCTGCACTTGGCAAAAACCCTGTAAAAAGACTCACGTAGTCTGAATGAGGGATATTTTGCTCATCGCATCGATAAATTTTTTTGAGTCCCCTTCGACTCTCACATTTTTCAAATCTTAATAGCTCCCAAGTTATGGATAAAGAACAAATGAAACTTGTTCATTGACGGTCTGTGTGGAGCAAAATGAGTGTGTGCTCCATGCTATTATACTTTATGACTTTTGTTGTGGCATGTCACAGAAGGATCTACATCACTGTGGCAGGGTAATTTACCAATGAGGGCCTCGGTACACAGTTTAGTCGTATTTCACCCTAATCAGAAACCTGTTTCACTAACCTGGTAGCCTAAGGTTAGGTCTTAAACAAACAGAATTACTATTCTAAAACACAGGAGCACAAATTATGCACTACTGAAAATATGGTATACAGGCGGGTTCATCAGAGGGAAAACTTGGAAAAAGAAAACCAAAAGATCATACCAGGTATGTCAACGGAGGCTGGTTGCAGAGTTTCTGAAGCAGCTGAAAGAAAGCGCCTAACGGAGAGTCTGTTTTGTAAAGCATGAAATGAAAGAAACCCGGATTTGGGCATATTCTCTGCATGCGTGGGGAGATCAGTGAGTGGGGCAAAAAATAATAAGGAAAACTGACCAGGATAACAGCCCTGGCGAGGAGAGGCACCGCAACACTGCTGCAGGAAAAACTCCATGTCTTGCAAATCACTGCGGCCTTAGCGGAATCTTTAGCCCCCAGCCGCTTCAATGTCACATAAAACACATTCGCATGCAAATTATCTACAGCAGAAAGCACTTTGCAGTCCAAATCCTCGTTATTTTGCGAGAAAGAAGTATGTCTTCGCAGAGAAATCGAAACCTTGCGCAACAACATGGCCGCTGAAAATCTTTCAGCGGCTAAACAATATCGATTTGAAAATTTAATGAAAGGATATACAACTTCACATCGATCAATTTGCGTAAATTGATAGAGGAATAATTTATGAGAATTGTTAGGGTTTGAAGAAATTGTATATCAAAATGTCTGGAGAGTTTTGAGTGGCTTCGATGGAATAGACACAAAAACAGGGGCACTCAAATTGTGTGAATCGACTTGGCAACATTTTGGTCATTACTAAGAAATGCATACAAAATATAATAGACCATAAAAGGCCTACCCCTGTTAATACAATTAACAATTTTGAAGGCGCAGGAGACAGGATGGGAACCTAACCTGACTGGTTCTGGCCACAGCTGCTGCAAATCCTTGGGGAACCCGAAACAGGTACTTAATACGAGACAACACAAACCAAATAAAACAAACACTGCATGGCTGGACAGGTGGAAGCATCTCAGTGGCGGCGCATCTTGCCAGCAATCCACAACACCCTCACTCAAACCAGCGAACGGTTATCCAAAGCACGTAGACATATACATGATGGAAATAATGGCCTAAAAACCATCATTTTATTTAAAGCAGCAATTTGCAGTTGCATCATTAAAGAAAGAAAAGAGACACCTATCCGTTGTGACGCACACTACCTAAAAAAGGAACGATCCCACACCAAATTAATCCATATATAATATTGGTGTAAGTGAACTTCTGTTAAGATACTTCCTTTGTAAATATTTATCTTTACAAAAGTAGTATCCGTACTCGTAGGAATTTCACTTATATATTGTTTTAATTAAAGTTAAGAAAGACGAAGACAGATGGGGAAGTGACCTGTCCTGCCCCAATTTATGAAGTATAGATGCTCATGCTTCTCGTAAATGTCATTATCAAAGGGGATTCCGGCCATGCCTGTCTCTCTCAAATATATGCTAGCTAGCTAGCTAGCTTAAAGCATACGTCTCTTTTTTCTTCCGGCAAGCGACAGGGATTCCGTCAACTTTCAAGTGCCAATTTTGGTAGCTAGCTAATGCTATCCTCGACCAATAGATTAATAGTGACCGTTACGTCTACCACGTGGGACCCATCCTCAACGTACACTGCTTCATTCATTTTTTGTATTATAATACAAGTCTTCCTTCCACGCTGGGGCTCACAACAAGGAGGGTGAAAGCTGTAGCTACTTAACCCCTCCTCCTGCAAACCTAAGTATCTTTCAAATACAAAACAACACATTTGTAATAATTCCAAATTCCAATGACACAATCCTAAAACACTAAGTAGGTCTAATAGCAGCATTATTAGCATGTTGACTTTATAGATAACGTAACCATGAATGGGATCACATAAGTAGCATGAAGATTCTATTCCGTTCATTGAGTGGACTAATTATAGACGAACACGTGTCTTATAGTTGTAGTTAAACATGAATATTATAGGTAGCAGTAGCAGTAATCAATTGTCATAGTGTTAGTGAATTTCAGGTGAAAGTGCGCAGTGCGCACTGCGGGGTACGCCCTAAAATGTGCAATCGTATTTCCTATTTTCAAATTGTAGCAAAATTCGAAATAAACATTTAAAGCGGACACGGCAAATCCATGTAGGCTGTAGGCACTAGCCAGTATCAGTCGGGGAATGACTCGTGGATTGACGTTTTCTTTGGGTATGTAGGCGTACCCTTGGCAGGATGTTTAGGAGAGAAGTCGCTTTCGGAGCGTAATAAATCTGGTATTATCATCGGGTACCTTTTTCTCTTTGGGTTTTCGAGCCATTTCTTTTCCGTTTCCCCGCTGTCTCTCCCATCAGTCCCACGCCTTTGTTGTCGACCGCAACGCACGCAGGCGGAGTCGGAGTCGGAGTCGGAGTCGGTGCCAATATAACGTTCAGATCGCCTGGCTAGCTAATCGGGGAGGAGGGTGAAGAATATATGGATGAGGAGGAAGGTATGGACGAGGGCGTTGGAAGGGGTGAGAAAAAAGAAAACGGCGGTGGAAGGATTATTGAGCAAGTATCCGTCTCTGCTTCTGCTTACCATATTTCAGAAAAATCTGTTGCTCTCACTCTCAACCGCTTGATCCCTGAGACGGAAATTAAATCGATATCAACAGCCGGCTTTATGGGAAAACCCGGGCTTTTTAGCGGTGACATGGCGGAGGGCAAGAAAACAGTAGTAAGTGAATGCAGCATGTGCGGCGATGTAGGATTTGTGCAAGATCTCCTTCTCTGCAAGAGATGCGGCTATCGTTTGCAGCACACGTAAGGTTCTCATTCCAAAGTTGTTTTTTTTTAGGGTTTGAGGCTACTATTTGGCCTTATTTGTTTTCATTGTTGGACAGGTATTGCAGCAAGCTTTATCCCTATTTGGATATGGAAAAGTGGGCTTGCGAATGGTGCCTGTTTGAAGAGGAAAATAGCGATGCGGCCAAAGCCAAGGTGGGAAAGCGGAAGAGTGAAAGCAGGAGCAAGGCCTTCGAGTTTTTACTCCAAATTGCCCAGGCGTCTCCCACCAGCGATAGGCAAAAGCAGAGAGAAGGCGTGAGGGTTAATGGTTTTGCAAGTAGAGAGGAAAACGGATTCAAGTGCGGCGCTGTTAAGATTAGGAAGGCGGAGCAAAGACCTCGTTACTTCAATGCTTTTAAATTTGGACATTTGTGGGAAAATTGTAAAGAGGACAAGGACGGAATAAAAAGCGGAGGACAGATGGTAAAGAAACAACGTTGCAGCCATACTCATCAAAGCAATAAGGCACTGGATAATTGGAGAAATCTTGGGAAAAGTAAGCTCTATTGTAGTAATACGTCGTCAAAGGCAATTGGTCGGCGATATAAGCTGCTCGCTGATGTTCTTTGTTAATCCCTCAATCTCGTCACTCTCAGTCAATTCAGGTTAAAAAAAAAAATCGGGGTGGGCTTGGGCTTGGGCTTGGGCTTCGCCACTGAAGAGAAAATGTTTTCAACTGCAATTGGCAGGAAGCTTCGGTTAGTTTAAACACTGTACAGAATCATGAAATGTCTTGAATCAGCTTTCATTTTTATTAATCAATTTTGCTCAATGCGAATAAATTTTGGTTTGCACATCTTTGGAGGAAAGCGGTGTTTAATAAACGGGGTGCATCTGTATATTGGTAAATAATAGACGTGGCACTTGGCAGTTGCGAGTGAACATGTTGAAATGCAAATTCGATAGGGCCACATTCCAAATATATCAGATCTCCTTTCCCAGCTGGCAACGATATCAGACATTTCATTTTGTTTTTCCAAAATCGCGGTTGGACCACGTGTTAACACCAACACTTGCAGATGGCCCCCTAGATTTGGCCCTTGTTATTCCTCGAGTACCTAGGTGAGTAAACTATTTTTTGTTTTTCACAAACCACCCCCCCTTCCCTTCCATTTCCAAACAACGGATTTCTTAATTAACACGAAGACGAGGACGTATACTTTAAAAAAAGAAAAAAAGGTAAAAGAAAAGGTTAATTTTTCTTTATTCTCATTTTGCACGACACAAAATCCTTTGCCCTACTAGGTATACAAAGTCCATCTTCGTATATATCTTAGTCACGTTTTAAAACTATTCAGGCTTTCATATCTATTAATTATAATTAAATTAATGTTTAATATATACAAATTCAGATTTTATAAAGACTTAATAAAATATAATATGAACTTCAATTATTTTGATAACGCAAAATTTAACGATTTTGAAAAAATATAAAATATTAAAAAATTTGGTCAAGAAAACTCCTACACATAAGGAAATTATGATGGAAAAGGTTTTAGACCTATGAGCTCGCATTCCAGAATGAGGCAAAGGAAAAAGTCAAAGTTTGAACCCAAGTCAAAGCTAATGCAGGGATACGAGACTTCAGAGGTAACTTGGATTTTTTGACTTTTTGTCAAAAAATGTAAAATGGAAAAAAGGAAGCCCCTACCTCTGCCGACCCCAATGGATGCCACGTCATTAGCGAATTTGCGGGGAAAAAGTTCAAAATTCACCCGAAGCCAAATTTGCAAGAAATGTTAAGGAAAAACTCAGAAGGCCATATCTTTTGATCTAAGCTCCACTTTTGACGATCTTGGTACCAATGGAAAGATTTGGAGATTCTCTTCATCATGGAGTCTTCAATTTTTTATTTTGGTAGAGATTTGTGGGAGAAATTTACAAAACACGTTTTGGCGTGGAAAAGACAAAAAAACCAATTCCAACCACCAGATTTAATGAAGTATGGGTCATTTTCTTTGGTCTGCGAAGTAGATACATGGAATTATGAGCTTTTGCATGAAGCCCATCAATAGAGGAAGAATTAAAACACATTTTGAAAAGTGGTTGAAAGACAGATTTCGGGATTCGATTTTTCCCTCTTCTCTCTCTCTTATTCTTTCTATATATTGTAACACTTCTCATTTTGAGAAAGAGAGACATTCTGGGCATAGAGAAACTCTGTCAAATTTGTTTCTCGATGCCATTTTTGAGCAGCGAACCTTCTCCCACGCCTGGAAAATGTATTTGTGCCTCTATTCCAGAAATGTAATGGTCTGTGCACCTTCTAGAGCAATAAAAACGTGTTTTGTGGCGTTCTTCAACCCTTTGCATCATTTTGTTGTTTCTTCGTGCCTCTCCCTTTCAGTCTTGGTTTTCTGTGCATGTATTTCACATTTGCAGGTGCAGGATGTCGTGTTTCATGGAGTTTAATGGATGATTTGCAGATCTGGGCCATGTCACTTCTGTCTGACCTCCCTCATCTCCATTTTTCTGTTTCTTTCTCCCTCAACAGAATATCTCACTCCCTTTTCTTGGTGCTATCACCTCGTTAGTGTAGGATTTCCCTCTTTATGCACTTTCTCTCTCCCTGTCTCCTTGGAATTGTTAGATTAGGAGTAGATAGTCGCATTTCCTTCCTTAGGAGTAGTTTAGCATTAGGATTAGGAAGAAGAAGCCGGCTTTCTCTGGAGGGCCATCTCAAGTCCGCAAGTCCCACAGCTTGAGAGATGGTCCCATGTTATGCAAATCACACCAAATGACCCTGCCTTAGAAAAGCAGATCCATAACTCATTTGGGGGTGTTGTGATTTCACATTAACAGTTTTGGCATGCCCGGTGGGACAGGTCTGAAGCACCTTACCACTTCACTTCATCAGGTTCGATGTGCTCTTGGTGAAGATTTCAGCCTTTGGAGGCACATTCAAAGCACATCTGGCGACTCCATCTGGTCAAAAACCCATTCTCTGAGTTGCAGACCTTTTCCATCCATTTCCACTCATTTCATCCATTTTCTTCTTCCATCTCTTTCATTTTCTCCCATTCCATGAGGTTGTGCAATCATGAATTCATTCCCTTCATGGAACTCACACTTACAGCAATACAGTCCACCTCCAATGTATTTCCCAACTCCTCTAGATCAACATTATAATCAGATCCAGGACCATATGCTTACCCATATGAGCAATGTCAAAACCAGTTTGACTATGAAGCTTATCAAGGACAAGGGGACGCATATAATGGTGATAGTTATGCAGAGGATGCTGGTTTACTGGAGAAGATTAAAAAAATGGAGGCTAGTATGGTTCAATCAAGGGCAACAGCTCAAATGAAGGCATTCAAGATTGGTTGCAGGGCACCTTGTCCATGGGAAGGCCCTTTTCCAAGACACTACAGCCCTCAGGAGAAGTTGGACTTCATGATTGGAATGCTGCCCCAACTTGCACAATGGGCAGAAGAGATAGAGGCCTATGAACTTGGTGTCAGGCAACCTTGTCAATGGGTAAATCCTACACCATTATCTGGTAATTTTCTCTCTACTCCTCAAGCAGCACCATCTCAATTTGGGCTTCAATTTCCAAGCTTCCCATTGAATGCTACCCCAAGTGTTGATTTCATTTCTCCATTCCCTAGTCTTCCACCTCATCTCAGTTCTTCTGTCCTTTTCCCTTCCAAACAGTCATCCCCTCCAAACAAACAAGAAGTTCCACCTCCCTCCCCACCACAAACAATTGCAAAGCTGGTTGAACCCCAACCTGCCACTCCTCTTGCTTTCCCAAGCCCATGTTGGGAAGAGACTCAAGAATCCAGTCAAGGAGAACAACAAGAAGAGGAGCCCAACAGAAAAGAAATGACAGACAATCTGAAGAGTTGGGCTGCCAAATTTGGGTTTACAAAGATCCCCTTGATGGTCAAGCCAATAGAGGAGGTCAAGATTGAAGAACCAGTGGTGGTTGAGGCTGAGTTTGCAGTAGAAGAAGAGCAAGAACAAGAGGAGGAACAATCAGTCCCAAGCCCCATTGAAGAGGAGCAGCTGGGAGAGATCAAATCAGTGTTGAGGCCACTCAATGAAGAAGGCATCATTGAAGATTTTTTGCTTTCATTTCAAGGGCCTGATTTGATTGATGAACCCATGATGGAGGAGGACCATACAGTTTCAGAGGCTCCAAGTGTGGAGCAGGCCATAGAAGAACCTTCAGTTCTTCCTCCCACTTCATCCCCTTCAAGCTCTGATGTTGAAGAAGAGTTTGATCTTTCAAACTTCATGTTTGAGAGTGAAGGGAGCCATGGTGATCAAGTTGCAGATCAGGAAGGCACCATGGAGGAGGTAGAGCACTTGCAACAGACAACAAGGAGGCAGACTGTCTGTCAGACTTGAGAGATTGCTTTGATGGAAGGGAACCCATGGAGATACATCATTCGCTCCTCCATCTCCACATTCCACGCACATGAACCTGCTGCCATGGAGGAGAACATTCAGGAACAATAGCCTACACTCCATAATGGCCCTCTGGAACCAAGATTGGAATACATGACTCTCCCATGTTCTTCACAGGAGGAGGAAGAGAAAAGGCAGGAGGATGTCATCATCTCTCTCACGCCATTCATCCAAGAAGGTCCACAAGAAGACTCCATTTTTGGAGTTGAATTTCAGAGAAATGGGCACATCCAAAGGATCAGACCGTGCCCAATCAGGTACTTGGCTTCATTGGAGCCAAAGGAGAAGCCAAAACCAGTCATGCCTACTTCAGGGCATGAGGATGAGCATCAAAGTACCAAGGGTCACCATCAACACCTCCAGAAGTCTGATGCAAGTCAGCTTGAGGAGGTATTTCCCATTAAAGTTGATACTTTGATGATTTGGGTGGAAGACCGGCTTATTGTCAGTTTTTCACTCATCCAACCAGCCATGTTCAGTGCCAAATCAGTTGCATGGCTGCCATTTTTGAGGAAGGGAAGCTATTTCTCCCTGCCAGTTGCAGGCTTTGTTTGAGTTCCCTTTGCTCTTGGTTAGAGTAGAGTAGGTAGGTTTGTTTTCAGTAGAAGAAGTGCTTTTGCACACTCTGCATATCCCACTTGGGGTATGTATGATTTTCAGTTTGTACATAGTTTTTGGTGTTGTTGTTTTGCTCTTGCACAGTGCATTCGGTTGGCTTTTGGTGAAGTCCAACTCCAAGTTTCAGTGGGTTTCCAAGAGGCTCAGAGGTCAGAATTTCAGAGTTCAGATCAGAGTCAGTTTATAAGGCTGGACTCCATGCCCAATGGATGCAACTAAGGCCACTGGTCTCTTCATCTAGCAGGCAGATGTCCCCGTGAGTCGCCAAATTGTTATCCCAAATTCACCCCCGGAAAATTTGGTCAAGACAACTCCTGCACATAAGGAAATTATGAAGGGAAAACGTTTCTGACCTACAAGCTCGCATTCCATAATAAGGCAAAGGAAAAATTCAAAGTTTGGACCCGAGTCAAAGCTAATGCGGGGATGCGGGACTCAGGAGGTAAATTGGATTTTTTGACTTTTTGTCAAAAAATGTAAAATGGAAAAAAGGAAGCCCCTGCCTCTGCCAACCCCAATGGATGCCACGTCATCGGCGGATTTGCGGGGTGGGAAAAGTTCAAAATTCACCCGAAGCCAAAGGGCAAGGAAATAAGGAAAAACCAGAAGGCCATATCTTTTGATCCAAGCTCCATTTTTGACGATCTTGGTACCAATGGAAAGAAGAGATTCTCTTCATCATGGAGTCTTCAATTTTTTATTTTGGTAGAGATTTGTGGGAGAAATTTGAAAAATGCATTTTGGCATGGAAAAGACAAAAAAACTAGTTCCAACCACCAGATTTAATGAAGTATGGGTCATTTTCTTTGGTCTGCGAAGTAGATACATGGAATTATGAGCTTTTGCATTGAGCCCATCAACAGAGGAAGAATTAAAACACATTTTGAAAAGTGGTTGAAAGACAGATTTCGGGATTCGATTTTTCCCTCTTCTCTCTCTCTCTCTTATTCTTTATATATATTGTAACACTTCTCATTTTGAGAAAGAGAGACATTCTGGGCATAGAGAAACTCTGTCAAATTTGTTTCTCGATGCCATTTTTGAGCAGCGAACCTTCTCCCATGCCTGGAAAATGTATTTGTGCCTCTATTCCAAAAATGTAATGGTCTGTGCACCTTCTAGAGCAATAAAAACGTGTTTTGTGGCGTTCTTCAACCCTTTGCATCGTTTTGTTGTTTCTTCGTGCCTCTCCCTTTCAGTCTTGGTTTTTTGTGCATGTATTTCACATTTGCAGGTGCAGGATGTTGTGTTTCATGGAGTTTAATGGATGATTTGCAGATCTGGGCCGTGTCACTTCTGTCTGACCTCCCTCATCTCCATTTTTCTGTTTCTTTCTCCCTCAACAGAATATCTCGCTCCCTTTTCTTGGTGCTATCACCTCGTTAGTGTAGGATTTCCCTCTTTATGCACTTTCTCTCTCCCTGTCTCCTTGGAATTGTTAGATTAGGAGTAGATAGTCGCATTTCCTTCCTTAGGAGTAGTTTAGCATTAGGATTAGGAAGAAGAAGCCGGCTTTCTCTGGAGGGCCATCTCAAGTCCGCAAGTCCCACAGCTTGAGAGATGGTCCCATGTTATGCAAATCACACCAAATGACCCTGCCTTAGAAAAGTAGATCCATAACTCATTTGGCTTTGATAATGATTTTCAATGTAATGAGAGTGCAACCCTAAAAGAGTATGAGGTGTCAGAGCCATGTTAAAGGTGGGTAATGAAATATGCCTATGATGACCTAATAGAGATTTCCCAAGGGAAAACTAGGGAGAGATGACTCTTAAAAATTATTCAACAAAAGGCGACCCTTCATCGTTGACTAAATCATGTCTGTCATACCAATCAAATATTGTTTTCTTGCCTTGAAAATGGATTTGAGGTACTTAGGGAGAGTGTATATTAGGATTATGTTTACACCTTAATTAAATCTAATGTTATGGAAGCAAACTATAATAAAGAGGATGTAAGGGTTTGTAATAAGGGATTATTCTAATCTAATCAATTTACAATTAACCATTCACAACTGTTAGTGTAGGTTATTATTTATCCTTTTATTTATTTATCAGGATAATTCTTACACTTGTGTTAGCCCTACACTTGTTGGGTTAGCTTGCTTAGGTGTACTAGTTGTGTGGAGTTATGCTTACTAGTTGTGTTGAGTTAGCTTCTCAGTTATGTGGAGTTAGCTTACTAGTCTTTTGGAGTTAACTTAACTACCAATATCATTTAGTGGGAGTTCTTCACCACTGATTTAGGTAGTAGTTGCACTTCCCTCCTCCTATATGTACATCTTTCTTATTGAATAATTCAAGTCATTATATTGTAATGTATTGAGCATTATGGATTATGATGGATTTCCATATATGGTATTTTAGCTCTTATGTTTTACAAATCTAATGTGGTGTGCTATTATCATCTGAGATCGCGGCTTGGAACAATCTTGTGGTTTACCGTTCCTTTCATGGTATCAGAGCCATAGATGATGTACACATCCAGTAAGTTTTTCTTTGCAAGCAAGGGTTTATTTTTTTCATGTATATGGAATTTGTTAGAATTTTCTATGTAGCATGCATTTTTATGTAAAACAGAGTGCGACATTGGATTTGGAAGGTGCCAAAACCCTAGAATCGACTGTAAACTCGACCATGTTTTGAGACAGTCAAATTTGGGTGCATTCTTTTATCCATTGGATATAAGCGTGTACCTTCTGGATGCATTCTTTTACCCTCTAGGTATTTCGGTTTTGGATGCACTTCCATTTTTTATTGACTACCTTCCTGGACACAGATTTGTACCCTCTGGGTGCATTCTTTTATCCATTGGATATAAGCGTGTACCTTCCAGATGCATTCTTTTACCCTCTAGATATTTCGGTTTTGGATGCAATCTTTTATCCACTAGACACAGATCTGTACCCTATGGGTGCATTCTTTTATCCATTGGATATAAGCATGTACCTTCAGATGCTGGATATTTTTAGGGATGCAGTCTAATTAGGATATTTTGGTTTCAAAGGATATAAGATGCATGTCTTTTATCCACTGGATCCATAGATCTGTACCCTCTTGGGTGCATTCTTTTATCCATTGGATATAAACGTGTACCCTCTGAATGCAATGATTTACCCTCTGGACATTTAGGTTTTGGGCACATGCTTTTATCCTTTGGTCGCAAGCATGTATGTGTGGATGCACTCTTTTACCCTTTGGACATTTGGGTGTCACGTGTACCTTTTAAAAAGATCAGCATTAAAATATTATTTTAATAACAAAACCTTGTAGAGCTCATAACTTTTGATCCGTAGCTCGGATTAAGGTGATTTTTTTTTGAAATTGTGTATTTTTTCTAGAGATCTAGCATTGGTGAAATTTTTATACACATATTTTAAAATAAAAGTAAAATTACTTTTACTCATTGTAATATTTACATGCACTCAATTATAAAGTGCCAAATTTGGGAGGGTGTTGTGATCACTTGTGGATGCAATTTCGGTTGAGCCCGACATCCTAAAATTTTGGGTATTGCATTCTTGTATCTATGGGTGTATACATTTATATCTCTCTTGTTTGTTGAGATATTTTGGATCTATATTTTTGACACTTTTTTTGGCATGTTGATAGTCTCTCTTGTGGGGGAGCTATTCTGGTGAAGCCCAGTGTTAGTTTGTCAGTGTTCGAGTAGTTGATTTTGACAACTCATACAGATATGTGGTGTCATTCTACCCATTTGTAGTATGGGAGGGTGTGGTGTTGATATTTCTTCTTGGGTTTTGTGTCCTTTCCTTGTTACCTTGGATTTTTCTTATCGTGGCACTCCTATTTATTTGGATCTCGTGTCACCTTGTTACCTTAGTTGTTCTTGGATCGTGGCACACCTATTTGTAGCAGTTGATCAAATTATGTTTGGTGTTTATTTTTCACTTTTTGACATCACTCCATTGACAATCTTCTTGCATGGAGCTATTCTGGTGAAGCCGAGTGTCAGTTGTTTTTGAGTTCTATGATCGAGTAGTGGATTCAGACCACAGTGTGCACCACACTTCTTCAGCATTGTATGAGTTTTTGGAGCTGATATTCTTGGGATATCTTGCAGTAGGATTTTTCTCTCTACTTTGTTATTACTGGTTTTGGGTACCTTGCGGTGTCTAATTTTCCCAGTTATTGTACATGGGTACCTTATCAGGCCTTGTTGTTGGGACCCACCTTTTTTTCACCCACCTAAGCTATGCTTACGGGAGGGTGTTAGTGTAGGTTATTATTTATCCTTTTATTTATTTATTAGGATAATTCTTACACTTGTGTTAGCCTTACACTTATTGGGTTAGCTTGCTTAGGTGTACTAGTTGTGTGGAGTTAGCTTACTAGTTGTGTTGAGTTAGCTTCTAGTTATGTGGAGTTAGCTTACTAGTCTTTTGGAGTTAACTTAACTACCATTATCAGTTAGTGGGAGTTATTCACCACTGATTTAGGTAGTAGTTGCACTTCCCTCCTCCTATATGTACATCTTTCTTATTGAATAATTCAAGTCATTACTAATGTAATGTATTGAGCATTATGGATTATGATGGATTTCCATATATGGTATTTTAGCTCTTCTGTATTTACAAATCTAATGTGGTGTGCTATTATCATCTGAGATTCAATTGGAACAATCTTCTTATCGTTCCTTTCATAACCTAGTATTTACCCAATCTCTAGTAAATATACTCCACATACATTTTAAGAAGATAGAATCAAGTTTAACTAGTTGTAGCATCCACACAATTCATATGGTACAAACATGTAAGCAAGCTAACCCAGCAACTGTAGACACTTCATCCATTTGAGTATTTGAATTGGATGCAATATGTTTCACCATATTTTAAATAAGCAGTACTTATTAGGATAAATAATAACCTACAATCTAACCTCGCTCTGTATGGTCACCATTTGAAAGTTGAACTGATAACATCTATGCTTTGCTTTCCAAAATGTGCTTCTCATAGGGGTGATTAATAACATGTCAAACTTACATTACATTTTCAAAAAGAATGTAGATCAAAATACCAGTTTTATGAAAATACATCAAAATTGGATAATGGTTGGTTTAGATACATTACAATATAATTTTGAGTCTATAAGAACTAATTCATTGTACCAAGCCAAGAACATAGATGCTAATCAAACACCACGATCAATAAGATGAAAGTAATTCACCAGAATAACTTTACATAAACCTTTGCAAACAAATGAGCAGCAATATCATATATTATTATGGAACTCAATGAAATACAATGAGAATGGGCCTTGCTTATATAGGCAAGGAATAACAATCTAAGAACCAGTCAAGGTCGTAGATCAAGCCATAAATCAAGGAAAGAACTAGTCATCAAAGAACTAGTCAAGACCATAGATTTAGGAGAGAACTAGACATCAAGGATCTAGTCAATACCATAGATCACTAGTCAATACCATAGATCAAGGAAAGAACTATACCTAACAACTAGATAATATCCCCTAATATCTAAATAAATAAAAAGAAATATCCACACACATAAGTGGGTGAGGATAAATACAATAAAGGTAAATAAAGTACCTAGGTGAACATGAGCTAAGGTAAATACCTACTCTAACACCCCCCTCAAGTGAAGCTAGGGGCCAAAATAGAAGTGGCATGTCCACAGTATGAGTCCTGACAACTAGGCCTGATGAGGTACTCATGTACAATATATCCATGAAGAAATCTCGAACCAAAAGAAGGAAAGAATCCTGCTAGAAGGAAAGAGAAAGAAGAAGAAGAAGGAAGATGTTCTCACGAACACCCCCCAAGAACAACTTCTGAAACCCCAAGCATTCCATGCAACTCAAGGTAGCGAGGTGATGCAAAAGGCTTCGTAAAGATGTCTGCAACCTGCTGCTGAGTCAGAATGTACTCCAAGCAAAGAACTCCATCCTGAATGTGCTGACGAATGAAGTGGATGTGTATCTCAATATGCTTGGTCCACTGGTGCTCAACTGGGTTGCGAGAAATGTGAATTGCACTTTGGTTGTCACACCAAAGTACAGTCGGTGAATCCTGTGGGAATCCAAACTCTGTCAATAACTTTCAAAGCCAAAGAATCTGCTGACTCGCTGTAACTGCTGCCCTGTACTCTGCCTCTGAAGATGAAAGTGCAATAGCCTGTTACTTTTTGCATGCCCAAGCAACTGGAGAAGAACCAAGACAAAAAAGATAGCCAGAAGTGGAACGCCTGTCATCAATAGAACCTGCCCAATCTGAATCTGTATACCCAACCAACTGAGTAGAACCCCTAGTGTAGTGTAGGCCAAAGTGGGAAGTGCCCTGCAAATAGCGCAAAATCCTTTTAGCAGCCTGCCAGTGACTACTATGAGGAGAATGTGCAAACCTGAGATACAAGCCCTACTGCAAATGAAATATCAGGGTGAGTATGGGTCAAGTACATGAGACTTCCAACCAACTACCTATACAATGTAGGATCACAAAGTGGTGTGGTACATGTGGAAGTAAGAGTAACCCCAGACTGAAAAGGAGATGGACTTGGCTTGCAATCAGCCATATCAAAGTGCCTGAAGAAGATCATGGGTGTACTTTTGCTGACTCAAATGAATCCCTGAATCTGTCTGAGAAATCTGCAAACCAAGGAAATAATGCAATAACCCAAGATCTGTCATGTCAAACTGTGTAGAAAGAGCCCTCTGAATACTCTGAATGTGGGAAGAAGAGCTGCCAGTAAGTAACAGATCATCAACATACAAGACAAGTATCACAATATCCTCACCAACATGTTGGAGATACACTGTATGATCGGAGTGGCAATGAACAAAACTAGTAGATAGAAGAAAAGAATCCATCTTCTCATACCAAGCCCGAGGGGCTTGTTTGAGACCGTAGAGAGACCTTCGGAGCCTACAAACAAGAGAAGAATCCTGAACAAATCCAGTAGGTTGCTCCATGTATATTTCCTCTTGTAAATCTCCATGTAAGAAGGCACTCTTCACGTCCATCTGGTATACGGGCCACCCCTGTGATGCAGCAATAGCAAGTACAAGGTGTACAAAATCCATCTTGGCAATGGGTGCAAAAGTCTCAGAGTAATCAATACCTTCAACTTGTGAAAAACCCTTTGCAACAAGATGAGCCTTATACTTGTCAATGGACCCATCAACTACGTATTTGGTTTGGTATACCCACTTACACCTAACCATATTTCTTCCTTTAGGAAGAGATACCAAATCCCAAGTATGATTCTTCATCAAAGAAGAATACTCAGCTGTCATCGCATCATCCCACTCCTGTATCCCATGAGCCTTTGAAAAAGACTGTGGATCCTCAGAAACTACCTGACACAAAATTCCAGAACCTGTAGAATGTGTGTGATGATGCCTAGTGGGTGGAAGATCCTGTATGAAAGGTGTTGCCTCAGAAACTGTAGTACGAGCCCACTTAGGCATAGTGACAACATCAGTGGGAATAGGATCCTCAATGACATCTATAACCTCCTCATCAACCTCCTCAAAGAAAGGATCCTCAATATGAGATGAAGAAGAAGGAGGCATGGAAGAAGATGAAGAATCATGAGGAGTGAAAGCGCTCATCAAACTGAACATGTGTTCAAAAAATAACGTCATGAGTATCAGGATCTAAAAGTCGATAAGCTCTCATGTCCTCACAATACCCTACAAAGATCAAGGGTTTTCTCTTCTTATCCAAAGCTTTCCTTTTCTTCTTTGGCACAAAGGCCCAAGCATGGCTCCCAAAGACTCAAAAAAATGAGACATCTGGCTTAGTGTTGGACCAAGCTTCCTCTGGAGTCAAATGCTCAAGTGCTCTGTGTGGTGTGTGATTCTGAATGTAGTTAGCACAATTAACTACTTCTGCCCAGTAGATAGGAGGTAAATCTCTAGAATGCATCATACAGTTAGCCATTTCCTTCAAAGTTCTATTCTTCCTTTCTGCTAAGCCATTCTGTTGTGGAGTATGAGGAACAAAATGCTGGTGAATAATGCCTTGAGTTGCCAAAAATTCAGAAAACTCATTGCTGAAGTACTCCCCCCATTATCAGTATGAAGGTTCTTTATGCAACTAGAAGATTGTTTCTCGACCAAAGCCTTGAAGACTTTGAAGTGTGAAAAAACATCACTTTTGTACTTGAGAAAATAAACCCAAGTACGCCTCGAGAAATTATCAATAAAGGTAAGTGCATACTTAGCTCCATTGAAAGAGGGGGTAGGAAAAACCATCAAGTCACTATGCACAAGCTCAAGTGGTGAAGAAACTCTCTTAGACAAATTCTTAGGAAATGGATCTTGGTGTTGTTTCCCTAATGCACAACCATGAAAAACTCCCTCAAGACAAGAAACTCTAGGAAGACCATCTACCATACCATGAGTGCTCAACTCCTTCAAATATCTGTAATTGAGATGTCCAAATCTTTCATGCCAAAGCTTACTCTCTGAATCTGCATGAGAAACCAATCCTGTCCCTATAGAGGAAGTGTCATCAAAACCCTCAAAGTGATATAGTCTAGAACTATGATCAACAATACCTTGAGCAACAAGTGAATGAGGCTCCAACAAAGTTCATACTTCTGCCCCATGTGGTGTAAAAGTCACTATTTTTCCTTGACCAGAATGACAAATTTGATATACAGAAAGAAAATTTGTAGTGATGTTAGGAACATATAGTGCATCTTGGATACTACCACCATCAAGTTGTATATCACCTTTTCCCTTAACAAAAAGAAAGGAAGAATGTCCAACCTCAATTTTTGAAGAAGAACTCAAACCTAGAGAAACAAAAGACTCCTTGGAAGAAGTCATGTGATGAGAAGCACCAGAATCTATAACCCAACTATCTGCAAGTGGTGACTGAGATCTCCCAACAACATTAAGTGCTTTTCCATGCTGATTAGAAGGAGGTGGAGTGGAGATAGAAATTTTGTGTTTCTTGACTGCATCCTCTAAGGCTTGCATTCACTTATAACACCTATGTTCTTCATGACCACTACCCCCACAAAAAGAGCATGAAAGGCTAGACTTATTCTTGGATTTAGAAGACTCCTTGGGTTTAGAGTTGTTTTCTTTGGGTTTAGGAGCATTTTGAGATGGAGAAGGGGTGGATTTGGTTTTACTTTTTGGTTTTCCCTTGCCCTTAGGATTAGATGCAACTAATGCCTTTTGAGAGGTGGAAGACTCAAGGTGAGACAATTTGGATTCTTCCCTAGTAAGTCTTTCACAAAATGTTTCTAAGTTAGGCATTTTGAATGTGTCACCTAAGGCATCCATGCTAGAGAAAAAGGTAGAAGAAAAAATTTGGAATGGTCCTCTCAACTTGGATAGAATCAAGTAAACACACTCTTCATCTTTCTTATCTCTTCCACTCCCCTTCAACTGTGTCAACAAATGCTTGAACTTGGTAAGATAGTCTATAATTGTTGGAAAATCTTCAGGATTAAGAGAGGTGATCTCAATTTCAAGTTGCATGGCTCTCATCTGATCCACCTTACAAATAAATCCTCCAATTTCTCCCATTTTTTGAAAGGAGAGTCACACTTTTCCAAATGAAACAAAATAATATCACTTACATAAGTTCCTATCAAACCCATACACTCATCAAATTTGCACTGGTACTGAAATTTCTCATATTCTCTAGTGAACACTGGTTGTTCTGAAGAAGTTAAAGCCCATAATCCTTTCCACTTAATTATTGTTTCCATTCTTGGTTTCCATGTGTGGTAATTATGTGTTGTTAATGGCTCAACATGATCTAATGCAGAAAGATAAAGATGCCATCCTCAAAAAATCACCAAAAGAAATGCAAGAAAAAAGCAATGCAACAAGACCCCCAAGCAATGCAACAAGAGCCCCCCAGATTTTGGCACTTTATAATGAGTGTGTGTTACAATATGACACTTTATAATTATAGTGTGATTCTCAAAATAAATATTTCCAATGGAAAGAGCATAAAAAACAAGCACTTTTGCAAAAAATGACACTCAAAACCGAGTTACCGATCAAAAGATACAAGCTTTTCAATATTATGCTCTACTATTTATTTTAGTTGCCACTAAAACAAAATAAAATGCTCTTGCCTTCACCACACAAATAAAATGAAAGGGGGCTGGAGTTAAGCACCTACTAGTAGGAATCACAAGCTTTAAGCCCTCATATGACCATACCATATGACCAGGGGCTAAGGATTTCAATGGGTGTAAAACTTACTATTTTGGGGTGTGCCACTTGTTTTCGAGAAAGTCACATCTAGTAATTTTTTCTTTTGGTCACCCAAAAAAAACTATACACCATGAAAGATAGACATATTTACACTTCAAAAAAACATAGTTAGAAAATAATAATATGGAAACCTTTATATTAGTCAGAAAATTTGAAAAATTATATTTTTAGAAAGAAGAGACTCTGCTCTACGTCGTGGTATAATTTTTTAAAAATGGATCGATTGTTTTATTTTGATTTATCATAGAGGAAGTGTCATTTTTACATTTTCTTGTAAAAACTTGTTGTTTGTTGTGTTTGTGCAGGTCCATGCCTCAGGCTTGGGGATCCAAAAAGATCCCAAAGCCTTGAGGCATGGCTTGGGAAAAGAGAAAACCGTTTACATGTTTTTTTTTTTTTTTATATATTGTGGCCCCCCAACGTCCCTTTCATCTCTTTCACATAAAAAATTCCAAACAAAATGATTTTGTCTGCAATATTCTCTACATTCTTGCATGATTTTTTAGTATTTCATCCCCTACCCCACTAGTTGATTTTTCCTAATCATGGGTGATAAACGTCGAGCTAAGGACAAGAGGAAAGTCAAGAATAAGACACTGGAGCAATTGGAAAAGAAGAGAATAAAGAAATTGAAGAGAATGCAAAAACTTTTCATGGAGCAAAAAAGGCAAGAAAATACATCCGCTATATCAAAAATTTTTTAATAATGTAAAATTATGAAATGTCAATAACAATCTCCTGCTCTGATACCATAAAAGGAATGATAACCAGATCATACCAAGCCAAGAACACAGATGCTAATCAAACACACATGATCAATAAGATGAAAGTAATTCACCAGAATAACTTTACATAAACCTTTGCAAACAAATGAGCAGCAATATCATATATTATTATGGAGCTCAATGAAATACAATGAATGCCTTGCTTATATAGGAAAGGAATAACAATCTAAGGACAAGTCAAGGTTGTAGATCAAGCCATAAATCAAGGAAAGAACTAGTCATCAAAGAACTAGTCAAGACCATAGATTTAGGAATGAACTAGACATCAAGGATCTAGTCAATACCATAGATCAAGGAAAGAACTATACCTAACAACTAGATAATATCCCCCTAATATCTAAATAAATAAAAAGAAATATAACACATAAGTGGGTGAGGATAAATACAATAAAGGTAACCTAGAATGAACAATAAGGTTCACCTCTAAGAATGTTAACCTAAAATTTGTATCCTGAATTAACCTTGTAAATGAATCTTCACCTTCAAGAACACCTCCTTCCATTTCGCGAAGAAAACAAATTCACTTAATTGAAATTGATGAAAACATTATAAAACCAATGCCTAACAAAATGTCTGAAAGAAAAGCTGGTGGAATTTGGGATAATTACTTTGAGAATTTAAATGACACACAAAGATGTCAATTATTTGTTTCATTGATGAAATTAATTAAGATGAGACCTATAATGAAGACCCTGTGGTTAAGAACATCTAATGTTGTTGATTAAAATGCGTCAATTGTTGAAAAAATACATAAAGCATACCAAACTGTAGGTGGCAAAAGATGCACCAAAGATAGTAATGCTACACGACGTGCACTAACTAATTGTATGGTAAGTGATAAAACAGTTAATAAATGCTTAATTAGAAAAACAAGCAGTTCTTTGAAGTTTAACAGAAAAACACTAATGAAAGCAATAGAGAGACGTAAACGTCTTGAGTTAGTCAATAACACTGACTATTGGGATTTCTCTAGCAGACTTCCATGAAAAGACAAGAATACATCTGATATTCTAAAAGAATTAATTGTAAAATTTTGGAATGAGAACACAAGGGTGTCACCGAATAGAAGAGATACAGTAAAAAGAAGAATAGGTTCTCGTAATCGTGAATTGTGTGCAAAACATTTCTTAGATATGACTCAAACAGAATTGTTCTCTAAGTTTAAAAATGAAAATCCACAAATTAACATTAGCCAAAGATTCTTTGAAATGAGCAAACCCTTTTATGTGAAAATCAATCACTCACGTACCACTTGTTGTTGCAGGCATCATGTTGAATTTTCAATGCATTATGATGTTTTTTGTCAAATACGTAGTGTTTTGCATACTGACATCATGTTGCAGGAGTGTGGAATAAATGTCCCACAAAAATCTTCAAGGGAATTTATTCTGACAATATTTTGTGAAAAATCAACAAGACAATTTTTTTATAACAAAGCATGTTTGGATGGAACGTGCAATGTATGCGGTGGCTTGCCAAATCTGAAAAGTTGTATCCATGAGGAGAGTACATATTCAATAGGAAAAGAATTGGTTGATTTCACCAAATATATATCAGTGGCATATCAATTAAAAGATGGAAAAGAATCTAAGAGGTGTGAGCTTGTTAGAAAACAATTACCTGTATCAGAATATATGGTCAAATTCAGAGAGGAAATTTTTTATGAGTATGCAAGGCACACACACATAGAGCTCGATGGTTGGATGAACAATTCAAGTTAACCAAGGACACATTCCCACTTAGTACTATTGTTTCAGTAGTTGACTTTGCAAATAATTACACATTGCAGCCACAAATGGAGGTTCAGTCTCAATATTATAACTCAGTGCAAGTTTCTATTTTCGTGCATATAACATTCATGCACTCTCCTGAAAGCACTGAGCAAGATCAAAAAATATTAAGAGAGTATCATTTCTACATCAGTGATGATCGGACACATTCTACAGAATATGTACAAGGGTGTTTCCAGGTGTTTTATGTGAACTTGAATGAGAGGAACATTAGTTTAGATCAACATTACATTTGGTCAGACAACTGCACATCACAATTCAAGAATGCACGGATGTTTTATTGGCTAAGCAGGATGCATAAAGAAACAAATGTACAACATATCTGGAGTTTTACTGAGGCAGGGCATGGAAAAGGAGAGCATGATGGTGCAGGAGCATGTGTGAAAAGAGCACTTGCAAGAGAAGAGTTAAAGTTCAAGGATGGTGCTAAATTTACAGATGCAAAAAACATTGTTGATTGGTGTGTCAAGAATATGGGCCATGAATCTCAAGAGAGATCAATGTTCGTAGATATTTTTGGTTGATAGAGCAACAACATCTGGACAAACTTTGAAGATTGTATGACAGTTGCAGGATCAAGTGATATGCACTCATTCCGTAGTTCAGATGCAAATGCTTGGACTATTTATACTAGGTGCATGACATGTTTTTGTATATCATGCATTGATTTTGCGTGGAATGAATGTGAGTCACAACAGTGGGTGGATGAATGGACTTGTAGACCTCTAATTCCACTCGACACACATCAAGTTCCATGAGCATTACAACTTGCAGGGTCTTCAGATCAAATGACAACATCACCTGACTTTGACCAAGTCTCTGATTTAGTGCAACAAGGTACATACATATATATACATGCCATGTTTTAGATTTATAAATTATTAAATGGTCAACTCTTAATGTATTTATAAATTGACTGAACAATTTTACTTTGTGATACATAGGGCACGTTTTTGCAGTTATTGCGATGGAATTTAATGAAGAGGGAACAAACTACTTCTTATCTCGTTGTGTAGAGGGGAAAAAAATTGACTTCCATAGTCATTGATGGTGAAGACCTTGAGTATCCCACTGGATCAGTGGTAGTCACTGGAACTTGGCTTCGACGATATCCTATCAAAAAATCAAACATTTGGTTGTTTGAAGACTATGAAGTACATCGGAAGATACTTCACTATTCACATTTGGTCCTTGCAACAAATATTAAATTGATCAAATATCGAGGTCGGCCATCAAACAAAAATCTGTGGAAGGTTCGTGAATCAGATCATGAAGCAATTCTTGCTACTGTCAAGAATAGAGTTGATCCTTGCGGTTCATTGGATTGAATTTGCAAAGGTATGTTCTTCATGAATTTAATTTGAATATTTACTTAAATGATTTTGTTTAAATTTTGTATGATTTAAAATTCTATTTAATTGCTTACTAACATGTTTATGTAGGTTAGTGGTGCCAAAAAAGCTTCCACCTTCACGTGGTTGGCACTGTCAGTAGAGAATTTATTATTCTCGAAGCCAAGTGAAGCTAAGAAAAATTAAATATTAGAAAGGAACAACAAACAAAAATTCTCATTTCACCACCTATATTGTAAAAATATCTTATTAAAATTCTCATTTCACCACCTATATTGTATGAACCACCTATATTATTCAGGTGATTGGCAATGGACAACCTTACACTAACTCAGTCTGAATGGAGATGGAGAAAACCATGAGAGGATTTCGTAGAGGGCCAGACGTGGAGGTCTCAGATCTGACGAGATGTCTCTAGGTGCCACGGAGTCTGAGAAATCACCCGTCGAAGATATGGCGTGTTTGGGCCTCAGGGCTCTTAAGCGACTACGCCCGGACGAGGTAGCCCGAAAGCACGGGGAGCATAGGGAACCAAAATGAAGCCTCCACTAGCATTCACCAGGCCACCTTGATGTGTTGGTGTAGTTGGTTCGGTCCCACGAGCTTCTGTTTGCAAACTACAGCCTCTGGCAGCCCTACACTGACTCAGACTGCACTATTTCTGTGTTTGCAAACAATAGCACAACGAGAGAACCGAGATGGAGATGGAGAAAACCATGAGAGGATTTTAGTAGGGCCCTAACATGGAGGTCTCGGATCTGACGAGACATCTCTAGGTGCCACGGAGTCTGAGAAATCACCTGTCGAAGATATGGCGTGTTTGGGCCTCAGGGCTCTTAAGGGACTACGCCCGGACGGGGTAGCCCGAAAGCACGGGGAGTGTAGGGAACCAGAAAAAATCCTCCACTAGCATTCACCAGGCCACCCCGATGTGTTGGCATAGTTGGTTTGGTCCCACGAGCTTCCGTTTGCAAACTACAGCCTCTGGCAGCCCTACACTGACTCAGACTGCACTATTTCTCGTGTTTGCAAACAATAGCACAACGAGAGAACCAGATGGAGATGGAGAAAACCACGAGAGGATTTCATAGAGGGCCCAACATGGAGGTCTGGATCTGATGAGACATCTCTAGGTGCCACGGAGTCTGAGAAATCACCCGTCGAAGATATGGCGTGTTTGGGCCTCAGGGCTCTTAAGGACTACGCCCGGACGGGGTAGCCCGAAAGCATGGGGAGCATAGGGAACCAAAAAAAAGCCTCCACTAGCATTCACCAGGCCACCCTGATGTGTTGGCGTAGTTGGTTTGGTCCCATGAGCTTCCGTTTGCAAACTACAGCCTCTGGCAGCCCTACACTGACTCAAACTGCACTATTTCACGCGTTTGCAAACAATAGGACAACGAGAGAACCGGATGGAGATGGAGAAAACCATGAGAGGATTTCGTAGAGGGCCTTAACATGGAGGTCTTGGATCTGACGAGACGTCTCTAGGTACCACGGAGTCTGAGAAATCACCCGTCAAACATATGGCGTGTTTGGGCCTCAGGGCTCTTAAGGGACTACGCCCGGACAAGGTAGCCTGAAAGCACGGGGAGTGTAGGGAACCAAAAAAAAGCCTCCACTAGCATTCACCAGGCCACCCCGATGTGTTGGCATAGTTGGTTTGGTCCCACGAGCTTCCGTTTGCAAACTACAGCCTCTAGCAGCCCTACACTGACTCAGACTGCACTATTTTTCGCGTTTGCAAACAATAGGACAGCGAGAGAACCGGATGGAGATGGAGAAAACCATGAGAGGATTTCGTAGAGGGCCCCAACATGGAGGTCTTGGATCTGACGAGACATCTCTAGGTGCCACGGAGTCTGAGAAATCACCCGTCGAAGATATGACGTGTTTGGGCCTTGGGGCTTTTAAGCGACTACGCCCGGACGAGGTAGCCCGAAAGCACGGGGAGCGTAGGGAACCAAAAAAAATCCTCCACTAGCATTCACCAGGCCACCCAGATGTGTTGGCATAGTTGGTTTGGTCCCACGAGCTTCCGTTTGCAAACTACAACATCTGGCAGCCCTACACTGACTCAGACTGCACTATTTCTCGCGTTTGCAAACAATAGGACAACGAGAGAACCAGATGGAGATGGAAAAAACCATGAGAGGATTTCGTAGAGGGCCCCAACATGGAGCTCTTGGATCTGACGAGACATCTCTAGGTGCCACGGAGTCTGAGAAATCACCCGTCGAAGATATGGCGTGTTTGGGCCTCAGGGCTCTTAAGCGACTACGCCTGGACGAGGTAGCCCGAAAGCACGGGGAGCGTAGGGAACAAAAAAAAGCCTCCACTAGTGCATTCACCTAGGCCACCCTGATGTGTTGGCATAGTTGGTTTGGTCCCACGAGCTTCCGTTTGCAAACTACAGCATCTGGCAGCCCTACACTGACTCAGACTGCACTATTTCACGCGTTTACAAACAATAGGACAACGAGAGAACCAGATGGAGATGGAGAAAACCATGAGAGGATTTTGTAGAGGGCCCAACATGGAGGTCTCAGATCTGATGAGACATCTCTAGGTGCCACGGAGTCTGAGAAATCACCTGTCGAAGATATGGCGTGTTTGGGCCTCAGGGCTCTTAAGCGACTACGCCCGGACGAGGTAGCCCGAAAGCACGGGGAGCATAGGGAACCAAAAAAAGCCTCCACTAGCATTCACCAGGCCACCCTGATGTGTTGGCATAGTTGGTTTGGTCCCACAAGCTTCCGTTTGCAAACTACAGCCTCTGCAGCCCTACACTGACTCAGACTGCACTATTTCACGCGTTTGCAAACAATAGCACATCGAGAGAACCAGATGGAGATGGAGAAAACCATGAGAGGATTTTGTAGAGGGGCCCCAACATGGAGGTCTTGGATCTAACGAGATGTCTCTAGGTGCCACGGAGTCTGAGAAATCACCCGTCGAAGATATGGCGTGTTTGGGCCTCAGGGCTCTTAAGCGACTACGCCCGGACGAGGTAGCCCGAAAGCACGGGGAGCGTAGGGAACCAAAATGAAGCCTCCACTAGCATTCACCAGGCCACCCCGATGTGTTGGCATAGTTGGTTTGGTCCCATGAGCTTCCGTTTGCAAACTACAGCCTCTGGCAGCCCTACACTGACTCAAACTGCACTATTTCACGTGTTTGCAAACAATAGCACAACGAGAGAACCAGATGGAGATGGAGAAAACCGTGAGAGAGGATTTTTCATAGAGGGCCCCTAACATGGAGGCTTCTGGATCTGACGAGACATCTCTAGGTGCCACGGAGTCTGAGAAATCACCCGTCGAAGATATGGCGTGTTTGGGCCTCAGGGCTCTTAAGCGACTACGCCCGAACGAGGTAGCCCGAAAGCACGGGGAGCGTAGGGAACCAAAATGAATCCTCCACTAGCATTCACTAGGCCACCCTGATGTGTTGGCATAGTTGGTTTGGTCCCACGAGCTTCCGTTTGCAAACTACAGCATTTAGCGGCCCTACACTGACTCAAACTGCACTATTTTCGCGTTTGCAAACAATAGCACAACGAGAGAACTGGATGGAGATGGAGAAAACCATGAGAGGATTTCATAGAGGGCCCCAACATGGAGCTCTTAGATCTGATGAGATGTCTCTAGGTGCCACGGAGTCTGAGAAATCACCCGTCGAAGATATGGCGTGTTTGGGCCTCAGGGCTCTTAAAAGACTACGCCCGAACAAGGTAGCTCGAAAGCACGGGAGCGTAGGGAACCAAAAAAAAGCCTCCACTAGCATTCACCAGGCCACCCCGATGTGTTGGCGTAGTTGGTTTTGGTCCCATGAGCTTCCGTTTGCAAACTACAGCCTCTGGCAGCCCTACTACTGACTCAAACTGCACTATTTCGCGCGTTTGCAAACAATAGGACAACGAGAGAACCGGATGGAGATGGAAGAGAAAACCATGAGAGGATTTCATAGAGGGCCCTGACATGGAGCTCTCAGATCTGATGAGACATCTCTAGGTGCCATGGAGTCTGAGAAATCACCCGTTGAAGATATGGCGTGATTGGGCCTCAGGGCTCTTAAGCGACTACGCCCAGACGAGGTAGCCCGAAAGCACGGGGAGCATAGGGAACCAAAATGAATGCCTCCACTAGCATTCTAGGCCACCTATGACTTGTTTTGTTTGGCAATAGTTCCAACTGTTTGGTCCATGAGCTTCCGTTTGCAAAATTACAGCATCTACAAAAGGTTGTTTGTACAAAAAGAACTGACTCAGACTGCACTATTTCACATGTTTGCAAACAATAGACATGACAAGAACATGGATATGGAGAAAACCATGAGAATATTTTAGGCTTGAAATTTCACTAGATTCAAGGAGTCTGAGAAATCACCTCCTTGAAAGTCATATGGAGTCAATTTGCCTTACTCTTAAGGGAAAACCAAATGGAAGAAGCTTAAAGAGAAGCATAGGGAAGAAAAAAAAATCTCCAAGCATTCAAGGATCACAACCTTAAGTTTATCTATGATTTCTCATGAACTCGTTGGCAACCTCACAGCCCTGTCATCTGATCAAACTCCATATTTAAGGCCCTCTGATCCAATCCTCTTCACAGTTTTCTCCTTTTCTTCCAGACGAGAAAACTCTCTTTAAGAGGATTTGTATTGTTTGCAAACACTCTAGGAAATAGTGCAGTCTGAAGTCAGTGTAAGGTTATTCAAGAGATGGTTGTATTTGCAATACAAAGGTAGCTTTGTGGGACCGAACGAGGTAGCCAACTACAAACATGTTTAGGGTCCAAAAGGTGAATGCTAGTGGAATGATTTTTAGTTTTTCTTGCACCCCTACGCTCGTGCTTTCGGGCTACCCCGTCCGGAGCGTAGTTGAAACTTAAGAGCCCTGAGGCCCAAAAATAATGCCATATCTTCGAACGGATGATTTCTTGACTCCATGGCACCTAGAGATGTCTCATTAGATCTGAGAGCTCTCACTAATGAGACATCTCTAGGTGCCACTCTAAGA
The DNA here is from genome assembly GCA_019776745.2 of Taxus chinensis. Taxonomy (NCBI): domain Eukaryota; kingdom Viridiplantae; phylum Streptophyta; class Pinopsida; order Cupressales; family Taxaceae; genus Taxus; species Taxus chinensis. Next base: position 331,681 of record JAHRHJ020000954.1, read on the forward strand.
AATCCTCTCGTGGTTTTCTCTCATCTCCATCTATTTCGGTTCTCTCGTTGACTATTGTTTGCAAACAATGAAATAGCAGTCTAAGGTCAGTGTAAGGCTGCCAAGATGTTGTATTTTGCAAACGGAAGCTCATGGGACCAAACCAACTAAAACTGACCAACACTGTCTACATATGGCTTGGTGAATGCTATTGGAGGCATTCGTTTTGGTTCCCTATGCTCCCCGTGCTTTCGGGCTACCTCGTCCGGGCGTAGTCCTTAAGAGCCCTGAGGCCCAAAACACGCCATATCTTTCGACGGGTGATTTCTCAGACTTCATGGCACCTAAAGATGTCTCATCATATCTGAGACCTCCATGTCAGAGATCTCTACAAAATCCTCTTTTGGTTTTCTCCATCTCCATCCGGTTCTCTCGCTGTCCTATTGTTTGCAAATGCTCGAAATAGTGTAGTCTGAGTCAGTGTAGGGCTGCCAGAGGCTGTAGTTTGCAAATGGAAGCTCGTGGGACCAAACCAACTATGCCAACATGTGTCAAATGGCCTGGTGAATGCTAGTGGAGGATTATTGTTGGTTCCCTACACCCCCGTGCTTTTAGGCTACCTCGTCCAGGTGTAGTCGCTTAAGAGCCCTGAGGCCCAAACACGCCATATCTTTGACGGGTGATTTCTCAGACTCTGTGGCACCTAGAGATGTCTCGTTAGATCCAAGACCTCCATGTCAGGGCCCTCTATGTAACCCTCTCACTATTTTCTTCATCTCCATTTGGTTCTCTCGTTGTGCTATTGTTTGCAAATGCGCGAAATAGTGTAGTCTGAGTCAGTGTAAGGCTGCTAGATGCTGTAGTTTGCAAACGGTAGCTTGTGGGACCAAACCAACTATGCCAAACATTCAGGGTGGCCTGGTGAATGCTAGTGGAGTCTTTTTTTTTGGTTCCCTATGCTCCCCGTGCTTTCGGGCTACCTCGTTCGGGCGTAGTCGCTTAAGAGCCCTGAGGCCCAATCACACGATATCTTTGACGAGTGATTTCTCAGACTCTGTGGCACCTAGAGATGTCTCGTTAGATCCAAGACCTCCATGTTGGGGCCCTCTACAAAATCCTCTCGTGGTTTTCTTGTCTCCATCCAGTTCTCTCGTTGTCCTCTTGTTTGCAAACGTGAGAAGTGCAGTTTGAGTCAGTGTAAGGGCTGCCAGATGTTGTAGTTTGCAAACGGAAGCTTGTGGGACCAAACCAACTCTGGGCCAACACATCAGGGTGGCCTAGGTGAATGCTAGTGGAGGCTTTTTTTTGGTTCCCTACGCTCCCCGTGCTTTCGGGCTACCTGTCCGGGCATAGTCGCTTAAGAGCCCTGAGGCCTAAACACACCATATCTTCTACGGGTGATTTCTAGGACTCTGTGGCACCTAGAGATGTCTTGTCAGATCCAAGACCTCCATGTACCTCTATGAAATCCTCTCATGGTTTTCTCCATCTCCATCCGGTTCTCTCGTTGTCCTATTGTTTGCAAACGCGCGAAATAGTGTAGTCTGAGTCAGTGTAGGGCTGCTAGATGTTGTATTTTGCAAACGGAAGCTTGTGGGACCAAACCAACTATGCCAACACATCCAAATGGCCTGGTGAATGCTAGTGGAGGCTTTGTTTTGGTTCCCTATGCTCCCCGTGCTTTCGGGCTACCTCGTTCGGGCGTAGTCTCTTAAGAGCCCTGAGACCAAAACACCTTATATCTTCGACATGTGATTTCTCAGACTCCGTGGCACCTAGAGATGTCTCGTTAGATCCAAAACCTCCATGTTGGGGCCCTCTATGAAATCCTCTCGCGGTTTTTCTCCGTATCCATCTGGTTCTCTCGTTGTCCTATTGTTTGCAAACACGCGAAATAGTGTAGTCTGAGTCAGTGTAAGGCTGCTAGATGTTGTATTTTGCAAACGGAAGCTTGTGGGACCAAACCATATGGGCCAACACATCATATGGCCTGGTGAACACTAGTGGAGGCTTTTTTTGGTTCCCTACGCTCCCCGTGCTTTCGGGCTACCTCGTCCGGGCGTAGTCCTTAAGAGCCCTGAGGCCCAAACACGCCATATCTTCGACGGGTGATTTCTCAGACTCCGTGGCACCTAGAGATGTCTCGTCAGATCCAAAACCTCCATGTTGAGGGCCCTCTATGAAATCCTCTCACGGTTTTCTCTATCTCCATCCGGTTCTCTCGCTATCATATTGTTTGTAAACGTGAGAAATAGTGTAGTCTGAGTCAGTGTAGGGCTGCCAGATGCTGTAGTTTGCAAACGGAAGCTTGTGGGACCAAACCAACTATGCCAACACATTGGGGTGGCCTGGTGAATGCTAGTGGAGGCTTTTTTTTGGTTCCCTATGCTCCTGTGCTTTCAGGCTACCTCGTTCGGGCGTAGTCCCTTAAGAGCCCTGAGACCAAAACGCCTTATATCTTCGACATGTGATTTCTCAGACTCTGTGGCACCTAGAGATGTCTCGTCAGATCCAAAACCTCCATGTTGAATCCCTCTACAAAATCCTCTCATGGTTTTCTCTGCCTCCATCTGGTTCTCTCGTTGTCCTATTGTTTGCAAATGCATGAAATAGTGCAGTCTGAGTCAGTGTAAGGCTGCCAGAGGCTGTAGTTTGCAAACGGAAGCTCGTGGGACCAAACCAACTATGCCAACATGTCAGGGTGGCCTGGTGAACACTAGTGGAGGATTTTTTTTGGTTCCCTATGCTCCCCGTGCTTTCGGGCTACCTCGTCCGGGCGTAGTCCCTTAAGAGCCCTGAGGCCCAAACACGCCATATCTTCGACGGGTGATTTCTCAGACTCCGTGGCACCTAGAGATGTCTTGTCAGATCCAAGACCTCCATGTTAGGGCCCTCTATGAAATCCTCTCAGTTTTCTCCATCTCCATCTGGTTCTCTCGTTGTGCTATTGTTTGCAAACGCACGAAATAGTGCAGTCTGAGTCAGTGTAGGGCTGCCAGAGGCTGTAGTTTGCAAACGGAAGCTCGTGGGACCGAACCAACTATGCCAACATGTTGGGTGGCCTGGTGAACACTAGTGGAGGATTTTTTTGGTTCCCTATGCTCCCCGTGCTTTCGGGCTACCCCGTCCAGGCGTAGTCGCTTAAGAGCCCTGAGGCCCAAACACGCCATATCTTTGACGGGTGATTTCTCAGACTCCGTGGCACCTAGAGATGTCTCGTCAGATCTGAGACCTCCATGTTGGGCCCTCTATGAAATCCTCTCATGGTTTTCTCCATCTCCATCTAGTTCTCTCGTTGTGTTATTGTTTGCAAACGCATGAAATAGTACAGTCTGAGTCAGTGTAGGGCTGCCAAATGTTGTAGTTTGCAAATGGAAGCTCGTGGGACTGAACCAACTATGCCAACATGTTGGGGTGGCCTGGTGAATGCTAGTGGAGGATTTTTTTGGTTCCCTATGCTCCCCGTGCTTTCGGGCTACCTCGTCCGGGCGTAGTCGCTTAAGAGCCCTGAGGCCCAAACATGCCATATCTTCGACGGGTGATTTCTCAGACTCCGTGGCACCTAGAGATGTCTCGTCAGATCTGAGACCTCCATGTTGGGGCCCTCTATGAAATCCTCTCATGGTTTTCTCCATCTCCATCTGGTTCTCTCGCTGTGCTATTGTTTGTAAATGTGCAAAATAGTGCAGTCTGAGTCAGTGTAGGGCTACCCCGTCCGGGCATAGTCGCTTAAGAGCCCTGAATGACTAGATTGGCTTAAGAATGAATTTGATAGGGGTATGTCTAAGAACACATGGGAGTTATCAATCACCTAGTAAATCTTTCTTGTTTAGTTCTGGATGGGAGTCAGCTGGCCTACGGCTTAGTGACCTTCCATTCATTGATAATTTATGTTATGATAAACCCATGGATGCTTTCAAAAGTGCCTTAAAAAGGATAGGGGTAGTCATCAAGCCTAGTGAAGGGTGTGATGTGATTTCCAAATAACTTGAAATGCCTACAGATTTAAAGGTAGTAACATGAATTGGACAGGATTAGACAATCAAGAATCATTGAGTGTCTGAATCAGAATGTCATTGCATCTGGAGACATTCTCAAGCATTGGAGTAATGTATATGGAGAGACATTCTCAAAATATCAACAGATGAAAGGCATCAAATTGTGATGACTGTCAGGTGTTTTAACAGGGGAGAAGACTACGAAGCATAGAAGAATGTAGTAAGTGCATGATAAGATAAGAACCAGTACAAAGAGACCATGAGCAAGAAGAAGCACAAGTAAGGTAAATACACATATACACATTGATAAATTGAATGAATAATTACTCAGATTAGGTAACTCTTTATATACATACATTATATAAATATTGATTTCCAAAGTTTGATGCATATTATACATTGAAAATGCTAGTACATGTACATCACCAATAAATGAAAAAATAATCCATAATGTCTTAAATATTGTCAAGTGCACATCATATTAGATTCATGCGAAAATAATCTCAGAAATGTAAGGTCTCATACAAAATTATCAAGTTCCAAATAGTATTTTAATGTGCATAATAAATACAAAAATGCCCAAATAGGTCATATACCATCAAGTTCAAATGCCATATAGGCGTACATACAATGCCATGCACATAGGCATACAAAAACAATGTCATGTAAGACATATATATTTCCTACTCATCAAAATCTATCCCTCTCTTGGCCTTGCTCGAAGAAGGACCTCCCTTAGATGAAGATGGAGATCCATGAGATGACTTTGGATCATCTGAGCCCATGCTTCGAGTCCTCTTCCACTGAATACTCACCTGTAGATGAGCCTGTAAATGCAAACAATGTTTTTTTGTCAAAACTTAATTTATATATGTTTTCAACATGTATTTAAGACCATGCTAGAATGAAAGTATTTACATAAATACACAAACTTACCGCAAGTTGTCGATCACACCGAATTTGCATCTCACACTCAGATGAGTCATCGGGAGCTCCTGCAGTACGAACGGGGGTACGAAGACGATGAGATGGAGGAGTCTGTGCCCTCGAAGTCAAAATGGAGGGGGTTGAAGTTCCCTACATACACATAAGATCAGAAAATCTAACATCAGAATTAGCGAAAATAGAGCTAAGTACATGTATCTACATAATGACAATATTTTAACTAATTTTATCAATATAGAACTATTGTTTTTACCCCGCCACGCCTGTGAATCAAATGAACAGGGCTGCTACCTGTCGCAGGTAACTCCTGCATACACACAATGAAGGACATTATTAACATAATTTAATAATTCTACAATGAAAGACATTACTAACATGTAATTTAACATAATATGAATTACACGAGAAATTTAACAAAATTTACGTGTTGTTTGAATACCTCAGTGAGTTGCTGCGCAGATGAAATCGCAGCGGCAACACCTTTATCTACTTGTCGCAGAGATGGTGGGGTGTCTAGTGAAGTCAACATCTTTATCAAACATGTATATCACGTGAGTTAGATGGACATACAAGAACATACATATATTTGACTTCAAAACTAATATATATATATACATATATATATACATACACACACACACACACACACGCATACACACACACACACACACATGTATGTGAAAATTTTACATAATTAACATTCTAAATTACCTCTGTGAATGTATGTGTATGCATGGTGCTCGCCGCCTGTGGTCGGGATGAAGATGTGCCTCCCACGCACTGTAATATCAATGCATGTACATGTACAAATACAATTATTTCAAAAATTTAACATATATAAGTAAATCAGGTACTCCAAACTTTTTGTAACACACATAACAAAACATAACAAATTTACCTGTGAAGGTGACGCCGATGAATGTAATCCAAATGTCTCACTCAAAAGGACATCTGACATAGTGACATTATCATGTTCACCCCTAGCACCAGGTGCACCAAAATCAGTACGCATGAAAGTATCGTCCTCCTCGGGCCCCAAACATATGCTACCACATGATGAGCAAAAATGTGGCCTCATGCTAGTACTCCCTGAGGGAATACTCTGTGTACCTCCGTGAGCATCTGGCTCAGAAATCTCCCTCGTATGTTGAACAAGGGTCGCAGATAGCCCCTGAAGCACGTGGAGTGTATCAATCTCTACTGTCTCCTTCACTGCTTGAGGGAAAATCTCAGGGTGAGGGGCTTCTGTGTGGGGAATCTACCCTACTGAATAGGTGCACATTGTGCACCTAGTCGATCCCATGCAGATCCTTTTCCTCGGCCCTGGAAATCTCATAAATCAAAATAATTTGGGATCTCGTTGAGGATAAACTCGCAATAGAGTTTCCTCAGAAAGTATAGTGGCACCTCGTTGTTATTACAAGGTGGAAAATCAAACACCATCCACCATCAGTCCCAAAAATTATTTTTAATCAAATTATTATTGCACCAATGGATGGGAAATCATTTACATGTCAACAGAACAGGAAAATTAGTGCAGGGGTCCGTGAATAAGGTGCATATGAGTTCTTTTGAAATTTATTTTTTCTTTACATCCACATATGACAATTTGTTGGAATAATAAACCCTACAACCCTCTCTGTAAGTTGTCCAATGATCAATTTTCCCCATTTCCGCGTCAATTTGAACAAGTAATGCCTCCAATGTGTTTGCAAGAGAGGTGCAGTGGGGGTTTGTAGATTGTGCATCCCTCATTGTTTTGATTAAATCCTCAATTTCAATTTTGTTTTCAACTATTTGGGCTGCTAAATCTTCTTGACTACCCGAGGGATGTTGAGCAATTGTGGGAGTGTTGGGAGGGATGTCAGGAATAACAGGGTTTGGTTGTGGTTGATTCCCTCGACCTCTAACTGTAACAATAAAAAATATGTATTCAATTCAAATTTTAATCTATAATTATCATATTTCAATGCAATTTTGAGAAAAGAATTGTGCTTACCTCTTCTCTGTGGTGCCATCATCGATTCAGATCTTCCTGGTGATCCAGAAAATGATCCTTTGAGTTTGAGATCCAGTTGAATGAAAAAATGTGAGGGCACGGTTAAGCTCTGAAACTCACATTTTAGGGAGGAAAAATGATAGAGGCTCAGGCCTGTTTTTTTTGTTTATAGTCAGCATAACGCGTACGCATTATGTAACGCGTACGCGTTATGCTTTGGTGATTCTCGAGCCAAACAAATTAAAACACGAGTACATTTTAACAAAATGTGTATGCATTTTTTTTTTTTCAGATTCTTGTCCACTTTTTGCCCCCCCCCCCCAACTTCGTGCACTTACCCTTATATCTCTTGTTTTGTATTTTTCTTCTAGTAGAATATCCACTTTTATTCCAGGTATACTTAGATCTAATATATTATCTGTACAACCTGTGTGCTAATCCCAACAAATGGTATCAAAGCTTTGTTTGAGGGTTTTTTTGTGTTGAAAAATTTACCCACAGAGGGTTTTCTAATTGAGTGGGAGCTAAAACAATGGAAGAAGAAAAAAAATACAAGGTAGAGAAGTTTGATGGCCAAAATTATCAATTATGGAAGATGCAGATTGAGGATTATCTACATCAAAGATATTTGTACTTACCGTTGGATGAAAAGTATAGACCTATGAAGATAAATGATGAAGAATGGAAGATTCTTGACAGAAAGGATTTGGGATCTATAAGATTGAGCTTGAAAACATCTATGGCTTCTAATATTATAGAAGTGACATCTACGATATATTTAATGACATCTCTTTCTAATTTATATGAAAAACCTAATGCTTCAAATAAAGTTTATTTGATGAAGAAAGTATTTAGTTCTAAGATGCATGATGGTGGATCTACATCTAGTCATTTGAATGATTTTCGATCTATTGTAAATCAATTAAAATTAGTTGATATTCCATTTTATGATGAAGTGAAAGAACTCTTATTATTGTGTTCTTTGCTTGATAGTTGGGATATAGTTGGGATAACTTGGTAATGGTTTTTTAGTAATACATCATCTGCTAATAATATTTTGAAGTTTGATGATGTGGTTAGTATAATCTTGAATGAAGAAATTTTCAGGAAAATTATAGAGGAATCATCATTTGGGAATGCTTTGAATGTAGAAAGTAGAGCAGGCAGGAAGAAAGATATATCCAAGAGTAATAATAATGGGAAATCAAAGTCAAGGAATGGTAGATCTAAATATAGAGGTAAGGGAATTACCTGTTGGAATTGTGGAAAGAAAAGACATGTAAAGAAAGATTTTTGGTCAAAGGATAAAGAGAACCAACACCCAGAAAAAGGTAAAGAGACAAATATTATAGTAGAGGTAATGCAAGATGCTCTTATTCTTTCTTTGGATAATAGAATAGAATCTTGGGTTTTAGACTAATGAGATTCTTTCCATGTAACCCCTAATAAGGGTTATTTTAGAAATTATGTCCATGGAAATTTTGGGCATGTTTATTTGGGTGATGATGAACCTTGCAGTATTACTGGTAAAGGGAAAGTTCATATAAAATTGTAGAATGGAAATACATGGGTATTGAAATATGTGAGACATGTGCATAGCCTCATGAGGAATATTATTTTTGTAGGGAAACTAGGTGAAGTTGGTTGCATGGTTACATTCATAACAGACTCTTGGAAAGTCACCTAGGATTCCTTTGTTGTGACAAGAGGCAATAAGGTAGGAACGTTATATTTATATACCTATGTTATTAATTCCTTTTCTGTATTATCTGATTTAGATTCTGATGCATGCATGTGGAATAATCATTTGGGCCATATGAGTCAAAAAGGAATGCAAATATTAAAGGCTAAGGGTAAGTTATCAGATTTGAAATATTTAGATCTTGATTTATATGAGCATTATGTATTTGGAAAGAAAAAGAGAGTGATATTTCTCAAAGTTGGGGCAATTAAAAAGGAGCATAAATTAGAGATTTTACACTTAGATGTGTGGGAACCAGCCCCTATAACTTCTCATAGAGGATCCAAGTATTATGTTACTTTCATTGATGATGCTACAAAAAGGTATGGGTTTATTGTATTAAACATAAATTTGATGTTTTTCAGATTTTTAAAAGATTGAAATCCCTTGTTGATAATGAATCAAATTCAAATTTAAAGTGCCTTAGATCTGACAATGGTGGTGAATACTATAGAAAATTTATCAATGATTATTGTTTAGTGAATAGAATACGTAGAGAAAGGACAGTTCCAAGAACACCACAAGAGAATGGTTTTGTAGAAAGAATGAACAGGACAATCATGAAACGTGCTAGAAGTATGAGGATACATGATGGATTTCCCTTGCAGTTTTGGGCAGAAGTAGTTAATACAATAATTTATTTGATTAACCATGGGCCTTCAAGTTCACTAGATGGGGTAATACCAGAGGAAGCTTGGACCAGAAAATAGGTAGCTATTTATTTTCTTAAAGTTTTTAATTAAGAAGATTTTGTGCATATTGATAAGGAAAATAGAAGAAAATGGATGTAAAATCCAAGAGATGCAATTTCATTGGTTATGGATTTGGTGATTTCAGATTCCATTTTTAGGATTTAGAGAATTCTAAAATTATTAGGAGTCATGACATTGAATGTAATGAAAAGAGAATGTACAAGGATCAATATTTTGTACCCAAGGACAAATCAGTTGAGAAGTTTGTGAATGAAAATAAAATATTATATTTAAAAAAAATTATACCCACAGGGTTACACAGTAACCGGTGTCAGTTGAACCCTTACATACATTAGTTAGTTGAACCGGTATCAGTTACATAAGAGCCTAACCGACATCGGTTAGCTAAAATGGCATAAGCTATAGGTGACTGATGTTTGTCACTGTCAGAATTGGAAACAAATGTCCAGGAGGTCCAAAATGAGCCTCTGATACCCCAAACTCCTGTGAGAAGGTCAAAAAGGGTAAGTAAAACTCTAGAAAGATTTACACCTTCTCTATATTATTTATTAGTGATTGATAATGGTGAACTAGAAAGTTTTGAAGAAACAATGTAGTATAAGACCCACATTCAATGGGAACATTTCATGGATGAGGAGATGGACTCCTTGGAACAAAACCAGACTTGGGATTTGGTTAAGTTGCCAATAGGTAAGAGGAAATTGTAAAAAAAATGGATTTATAGGATCAAGGAAGAAGAGGGTGGTCAAAAAAGGTTCAAGGAAAGGCTTGTAGTAAAAGCATTTACACAGAAAATAGGTATTGAATTTGGTGAAATATTTTCTCCTGTTGTTAAAATGACTTCCATACTTATTATATTAAGTTTTTAGTTGTAGTAGATGGTTTAAATTTAGAGTAACTAGATGTGAAGATGAATTTCCTTCATGGTGATTTGGATGATGAGAGATTTATATGCAACAGTCACTTGGGTATGAAGTCAAGGGTAAGGAGAATTTAGTGTGCATGTTGAAAAAGAGCCTATATGAACTCAAACAAGCTCAAAGACAATGGTACATGAGGTCTGATAGTTTCATGCATGAGAATGGTCTTTGAGATGTGACTCTAACCATTGTGTTTATTTCAAGAAGCTTGAAAATAGGAGCTATATTATTTTTTAATGTATGTGGATGATATGCTTATTGCAGGATCTAGTATGCAGGACATTGGTGAGCTTAAGGGAAAGATAGCTCACACATTTTATATGAAGGATTTAGGAGCTGCAAAAAGAATCCTTGGCATGCAAATACATAGAGACATGAAGAACAAGAAATTGTATTTGTCTCAAGAGGATTATATGTACAAGGTGTTAGAAAGGTTTAAAATGTAGAATTCAAAACCTGTAAGTACACCTATGGATGGATACTTCAAATTGAGCAAAGATCAGTGTCCTTTATCACATGAGGAGGTTAAATACATGAGATGAGTACCATATGCTTCAGCAGTTGGGAGTCTCATGTATGCTATTGTTTGTACTAGACCTGACATTGCACAGGTAGTGGGATTTGTGAGGAGATTCATGTCCAATTCAGGTAAAGAGCATTGGAAAACAGTCCAATGGATTCTCAGGTATTTGAGAGGGACATCTAGCATGTGGTTATGATATGGAGATTTGGATATTTCTTTATGTGGCTATGTTGATTCAGATATGGCTAGAGATCTGGATGGTAGAAAGAGCACTACTGGATATATTTTCACAGTAGGTGGGATGAAATTTAACTAGATATCGAGATTGCAGAAGGTTTTGGCTTTGTCTACTATAGAGGAAGAGTATGTTGCAGCTACATAGGCTAGTAAAGAGATGATATGGACGAGCAGGTTCATGGAAGAGTTGGAAAAGGAGTAAGATGATTACAAATTGTTTAGTGACATTCAAAGTGTAATTTATTTAGCAAATAACTCAACGTTTCATTCTAGAACAAAACACATTCAATTGATATATCACTTCATACGGCATGTATTGGAGGATGGGTAGCTAAAACTGGAAAATATTCATACGAGTAAAAACCCTGCGGATATGCTAACGAAGCAATTAGCGAAAGAGAAGTTGGAGCTACACTTCACTTTTGTTGGTCTTTAAGTTTGAGACTTGAAGAGGAAGAAATAAAGCTAAGGAAAGGATCCAAGGATGATGTTGTATAGGTATAATGCAATAATTTATCTCCAAGTGGGAGATTGTTGAGATGTGGAGCTCAATTACTTCATTTTAGCATGCTATATCAACTTGTTGGAAAACATAGTAACTGGCATCGGTTATGAAGGTACAGACATTGGTCACTTATGACCAGAATTGGTTAGGAAATTAGGAACTGTCATCAGTACCTGTACATGAGTGTTTTATTTTTGTCTCCTTTTAGGTTATACTTGGGTTTTTACATTATGCACTAGTGTATTTTATACACTAATAATCTATATAATATTATTATGTGTTTATTTAAGTTATTAGTATATAATTAATATATGTGTTTACTTATTTATGTATATAGATTTTATATAAAATATAGCCGTTATATTTTAAATATTCAAGTAACATGTGATTGTTATTTGAAAATTTGTAATTATTTTTACATTTAACATCATGAAAAAATTGTAAACAACACTGAATCTCTATGTGAAAAGGAAAATTTTACTTGAGATTGTTAACTACGGTTAACGTATGATTGAACTATTATGGGGATTTCTTGGCCCTTGGTTGAGTTGTTTAAATTTTTATTAAATTAATGTCTCTTATAATTACGTAAAACAGGTTTTTGATCCTTGCATGTGGCTTAGTAAACATTATTTTTACTATTATCATTTACAACGGATCTAAAATACATATAAAAAAATTATATGTGTTTGCGGCGCATCCTTCATATGACTAACTATGTTGGCCTTGCACATCTCCTCTTTTATTGTTTTCACATCCCTACACGTGGCTTGCCAAACATTTTTTACGGTTAGCATTTATATCAAACCTAAACTACATATAACAACTTATATGTGTAAAAAGTGTGTCCTTGATACCGATCGTTATGTAAACCCTACACATCTACAATTTTATAGCTTCAATATGTATCCCAAAAACCCAACATCCATAGAACCAATCATGTATATGAGAAATGTAGGTCGGTGTGCATCTCTCCTTCAACTCACATCACTCACATGCCACTAATTCAACCTTCTTAGTGACCGTTTCCACTTCCATTTGAGCATATGATCTATGGATTTAAATCCTTCAATTCTTACAAAACATATGTAAATTTAATGTATTAGTTTCATCTTCTTCAAATCCTTCAATTCTTACAAAACATATCTAAATTTAATGTATTTAATGTATATGTAAATATTTTTTTATAAACAAGGCCTTTTTTTCCAATATAGTGCTTACACATATTTCTTGGCCTTAATTACTAAGGACTGAAGAGAATCTGTTCTGTCAAATTTCCCCTAGGTATGATCCCAACTCATGTTGTTGTATCATTGATGTTAGCATATTTTTATGACCGCCATCACTAGAAATGTTGTTGATAAAAAAACCATTATCATTATCCTACCAACTATATATAATAAAACTTATCTTGGTAAGAATGATTTCACCCATATAATAGGTGTTAGACATGTAAAAATTCAATTCCAACATTTTCTATGAATTTCCATCCATGTATCTATCTTATCTACCAAATTAAAACTAACCCATTTGTGATCCTTGACACTCATGACCACTCAATACCATGTTTTCACATGCACCTGTCAATTGGGGACAAGAATCCTATGTTTTATTCAGAGATGATAGTTTTCACATTTCTTTATTTCCTACATTTACTCAACCCTATAATTGAAAGGGGGAACCTGAAAAATAAAATACCTTAACCTACACAGCTACACTTCTTCTTTTCCTTCAATTTTCCATAAATATTTCTTCCCACCTCATCCCTTTTGGCATTCACATTGCACTTCTTGCATGCGATTAATAGTTTTTAAAATGAGAGAATTGAGTGTACCAAAATTGAGGAATGATTTAAGTAGATCACCATAAATAAAAATGACACCACCACTTCTCACCATAAATGACGATGCATGGGCCATATGAAATGGATTTAGCTACCCCATCATGAACATCTCGAACTATCAATACTGTGTTCAAATTACAACTTTATTACTTCAATACCATGTCACTCTATTGCCCCCATATCTTTCATCAAAAATAAAAATGTAAGGTCCTAATGGGATATAGTGTGAGTAATGAATATGTAGACATTACAAGTAAAACCTTATTAATGTATAGACATTTCAAGTCAAATCTTAGATAAGGAGACTCAAAATAGTGTTAAAGAGGTGTAATTTTTTGCAACTATTGTCTTCGTAATATGGTTATTTCTTAATTTTATTATCATCCTCCCCATGTTTAAGTGCCTCTCACTTCATATTTATTCTAATCAAGTTTTTCATATTTCTCAAGATGCTTCTATTTCTTTCTCCACAACATGATTTTGTTGCTTCTTATAATCTTTCTAATGCATACATGATTTGTAAAATGAAAACAAGGTTCTCTATCATATGAGTAACTTCTAATGATACTAAAACTTTTTGTTTGATGAAGTGTATGAATATTTAGTTCCAAATGAATTTATTGTTTCAAAAAGGTTGAATTATTCATTTAGAAAGTGGATTGATTGTATCAAATCAAGGTTTTTTTACACTTATTGTTTATATTTTGCACATGATAAATTTTAAATTAATATTGGAATGATTACTATATTTACACAATTAGTTCAAATTAGAAAAATAACAAATGATATTATTAATATTTACTTAGGTTCAAGGCTATGATTGCTAAGATAAACCATCAATTCCTAGACAATGAGCTTTAGAGTATTCTAGTCCATTGTCTAATTTCACTTATCAAAGAAAAAAATATCATCAATACCCATCATTATTGTCATGTAGTTAGATACTTTGAAGTTAATATTTTAGATACAAGTGCTTAAGTATGGGTGCAATATTACAATTTAGAATGATAATAAGTTTCCAAAAAAACTAATTTTAAGGCTAGAAGAAATGAGAATTTATTTCCACTTAAGAATGACATAAATAATGTGATCGACCAAGTTCATACTATTGTGACAAGGGGAGTGTAGGAAATTTACAAGGTTAAGTAAAAAAAACCGTAAAATGCATTGAAAAGGTTGCTCAAGTGTGATATTATTACTTTATCTCTTATTAGAGACTTTGAACATTTAATACCATTACCCAATAATTGTGATGCAAATAAATTTTTGATTGTAATATAAGTGTAGGATATTCTTTCAATAGATGCATTACTTTGTAACATAAAATACAAGATCTTATTGTTAGGAAACAAATTCAAGTGGAAGGAACAAATAGCCATTTGAATGATTCAACATCTCTATTACTTCAACACATAAAAATATTTATCAAACCTCTCCCAATTCATCATACCCAATTAGGGTGATTAAGTATATATTCACATAATATAAAAACTCAAAAAGACAAACATCAAAGGATTTTCGTGATCATTCACTTAGTGGTTTATAGGTGTGTTTAGTACATTTAAAAACAATGGTACTTACTAAAATTGTGTTTGATGATAGTGATATATTAAAAGATGGTTCCTATAATTAACCTTTATTCATAGGACCTTTCATATAATATTTTACACAAGAAACACATTGGATTATAATTGACAATATTTCAAACATCAATATATATACCGAAAACTTTATTAATGATTTTACTGTAGACACCTTAATTCTACCACCATATCAATTAATTAATCCACCCACCCCCTTAAAATTCTACAACATCCCAATAATAATTAATTAATTAATCATTATTGATTAGTTAATTATCTTATAATGCCTAAAATCCCACATATCTTGAATCTCACCCACCTACACTACCTAAAATTTATAAATTGACCACCCAAGCTTGCATTCAACACCAAGTAAGATTTCTATTTTGGGAAACTATTCCATTTTGGGAAATCATTCCATTGTAGGAATCTATCCATTTTGGGAACCCCTTCCATTTTGGGAGGCATTTTTTTATTGTTGTTGTTCTTGTTTTGATAGGCGTTTTTTCATTTTTTGATCAATTTGACTTTGATTTTTTAACCCCATCTTTTCATTTTTAAATTTTTTGCATTAAATTTCCATGTTTTTGTATTTAATTAGCATTTCCATTTTATGTATTGGAATTTATTTTCACGCAAATATTGTTTTGATCATCATAATGACATTTCTAAATTCTATATTTGTAGGATTGTTTTGCATGGTTGTGGTTTTTTTAAATAGCTCATAGATTTTTTTTATCACCTTTCTAACTCTATTTTATAGGGTTGTGGCATTTCTGAACAACCCATAGTGTTTTTCATCATATCATTTTTGATTTTCTAACATTGTTTTACAGGGTTGTGGCATTTATCAACATCTCATAGAATTTTTTTTTTTGTCATTGTAGCGCTTATGATTTATAAGACTATTTTGTAAGGTTGTGGCATTTTTGAAAAGCTCACAATGTTTTTGTTTGTCATCATAGCATTTTTATCACATTCATAGTATTTTTAATTTCTGACACTGTTTTGTAGGTTGTGGCATTTTTGATTTGATGCATAACATTTCCAACCAATGTAGTGGTGTTTCCACACTATGCATTGATTTTTTTTTATTTTTGTGAATTTTTTTTCAAATTTAATAATTTCCAATCAATGATCTCCTAAATTGTAGGGTTTTAAGTTTTTTTTTTTACTTATCCTAGGTAACTTGTTGTGTGACAAAAACATCATGTGATGAAACACTAAACATTAAAAGGTATTGACTCTTTGCATGTAACTACATTACAAAAATGATTGAAATAAAACCAATTTAAGCATTTAAATATTTCTTTGTTTTCTATTTTCTTGAATGTGTGTGGCCTAAACCATGTATTCTCTTCTCTTGCGGGTGAAAGGAACTACTGAGAATCAAAAATGGTTTTTTTTCACTTATGTATCCATTGTCCTAGTTATGTATGCTATTTCCTCACACTGAAAGGTGATCTTGGAAATAAGAAACAACCAAGGCTTTTATTTTCACTATTATGGTATATTCACTTAGATTTCTTCACCAAGAATTCAATAAAAGATCATGTTCCATAGTCTATAAATATTCTTAGAGTAGTTGAAGTTATTGGCTAAGAATAAATTCAGTTTTACCTGATTCCCATGAAGTGATGTGGATTTTTCTACTAATAACCACGTCTCAACAACACCCTTACATAAATTCAGACCTTGTGTACCATAATATATATAGAGGACTCCCCCAACGAGCTCATACATCCTGGATTAAGACCTTTTTAAGCCATAAATGTGTAGTGGTGCTAGGAAAACACAACTCATTAAAATACAAATTTGTACCCTTCATATATATTTGTGGGCCACTATACAATTATAAATCTTATTTTAACAATATAGGTTTTTCTTATATGTTTTTATTCCC
Organism: Taxus chinensis; assembly: GCA_019776745.2. Lineage (NCBI taxonomy): Eukaryota > Viridiplantae > Streptophyta > Pinopsida > Cupressales > Taxaceae > Taxus > Taxus chinensis. The sequence continues at coordinate 348,570 of JAHRHJ020000954.1, forward strand.
CCTTGTGTTATATCAATGTTAAAACTAAACAAAATTGAACAAAAATAATGACACCTACAACATGATGCCAACTTAAGGAAAACCAAAATACCAATCCATTCTCATATCATAAACCTATTCATCATTATGATGATGATGATAGCCAAAGTCTTACAAAAAAAGTGAATAAAATGATGATCACAATTTGTTACACACTAAACCTAACTATGCATAAATTGAAAAAAATATTTACCAAAACAAAGACAACGTCCTCCTAATGCTCATAGATCTAGAAGATAAAGATCCATCCATCCATCCAAAATACACCTTTTACTTTTAACAACACTCTGGATTCCACTAAACAAAATCTTGGGTCCTTAATGAAAACCTTGGTCCTAAAGACTCCCAAATCAAAACAAACATTGAAAAGGGGAAATCAATCTTAGACCAACAACAATCTCTTCACAACCACAACTGATTCATATTCCACCAAATCCAATAATTGACCAATTTATCCTCACATATTAATCCATAAACATCAAAACCTTTAGATTAAAATAAAAAATCCAAAGACCAGACCCTAAATCCATATTTATCCTACCTCCCATATAACCAATTCATAACACGTTGTTTTCCTAGGAATGGAAAGGGATGAAGGATGCAATTCAAGGACTATAAGTAGGAACCCGAAACTAAAGTAAGAAATAAAAAATTGAGCTATGTCCTTACCCCTTTGATCAAGAGATGCTACGAGTATATTTTTTTCCCTTACTTCAAACCTCCTAAATTTGAGAAATACAAAGGAAATAATGACCCATGGGAAAACATTAAGGAATTTGTTACTGTCATGTTAAGAGGTTTACTATAATAATAACCATTTTTGAGCTCGCATTTTGTTGTATTATGCAAGTTTTGACTAAGTATTCTTATAGGATAAACATGAGGCATTTTGGGAAGTAAATAACTCATGATAATTTTGAACCCCTTGGGTTGGTGCATGTGAGCGCAATTTTTTTCATGAAGGATGAATGCATGACACACATCTACACTTTTGGAGGCACTAATGGATAATGCATGAAGAGGTTTAAGGATGATGATATATTTGAATGCATGGTAGTGATTTAATAAAATATGAAATCTTATATCAGAGGAATGAGATCAAATGAATATAACAGTGACAAAAATGATCTAACAAACAAAGTATAAAAATGTGTAAGAAAAATCGAGATAAGAATTACTTAGCTTGTATTGGGAGATATGGGTTAACTCTAGGCTATAAATTGGGTGGAACATACTAGATATAGACTATGTAAGCTCTATATGGAACATTGGGATATGGGAATTCTTTAGAGAGGATATCCCACAGGAGGATAAATTCACCTTGAGTGTTAGTGTATAATCTAGCACTAGTGTCTTGGCAGTATCTATGTTCTAGTCTTTGTAGGATCTAAACTTGGTTCATCTCTTTCACTATTTGTCACTTCTGATCTCTCGTAGGGTTCTTGTATAACACATGTTCCTTTAAAAAAAACCCTAGCTACTTGGAAAAAAACTCAAAATATATTATATGAAATAAATAATGCATATGATTGATTCAGATTGACTTTGGTGGTCACCCCAATGTGATAGTCACCGAGCATTGTACTATATTTTAGACTCTATGTAGTTCTTGTGAGTGTGTGACATGAATTGTGTCCCTTGAAGCTAGGTTTACCTCATGCTAGTCACACCAAGATAGTGGGATATAAATTCTTTGACCCAAAGATGAATGCGTGAGATGGAATTCACAATAAGCCCTCCTATTCAATGAATAATGCAGCCAAAAATGCAATCCTTGAGTGTTTCTCTTGCAGATGATAAATAGAGAGTGATAGCCAAAATTTCCTATCCCCTAATAACAATTAATAAGATACATATATTTATGACTTCCTTGTTTAAATTTTGGAATGTATTGACACAAAAATCCAACATAGGTCATGAAATTAAGATAAGATAAAAATACCAAAAATAAAGAAGAGACATACAAGTTAGATAATAAATTAGATTGAAAAAAATGTCCAAATGGCACACTAGCACCTGGGTGGTAGTTTTCTAACTAGGTGGTGATGAGGTTCGTCAATATTCTCCATTAATAATGTCAATCCAGGGTTGGCGTCCAATGGATGTATGCATTAAGAGGAAAAATATCTTTGGAAAACAAATCCGTTAAACACAATCCAAACTTGCATAAAATAAATCACACATGCAGAAATGTAAAGGCACAATTGTAAAAATAAAGTTTACATGAAGGAAACACACATGCATAAATGAATTTGATAAATTAAAATAAATGAAAGATAAATCAAACACCTACTCACAATAGAAATCGTACGGAAAGAAGGATCACATAACATGAAATAAAAAATTTACAACAAAAGGAAAACTACAGAATAAAGAACTGGACATAAAATATTGAAAGAAAAAAAACATAAAACATTGATCCTTCTTCCTTGGAATGAGTGGTTAGATAATTCCTTGGAAGAATAATTAATTCATACTTTCAAAATTAATTCAAAACCTGCAGAACAATTTCACCCAGAAGATTGAGAAAGAATAAATCTATTATTATTGGTAGGAAAAATTACATATCAAAGTGTGGGAGGTTGCATCTATAATTCATGCATCCAACCAAATCCTTATTTTGGGAAATATAATTTTATATTATATTTTATTCCAATCCTACCAACTAAGATCTCCATCTCCATAAAATATGGAGAGAGATATATTATTGGAGTCAAAGTCTTATTTCGCTATTTTAGGAAGATTTGCTCCCAAATCTTCTTCTTGATTTTTGGTAACAAGAATCACAATGAATTTTTTATCCTAATTTATTGGAAGGATGTTTGTCCTCAAAAAATTACTTTGACCAAATTCCTCTCCCGGATTTCCCATTTGACTTTTTTGTTTCTTACTGTGGAACTTTTGATGCTTGTCTGATACACTTTTTCCTTGGACTGCAACTCACTAAAAGTTAGATTTATATTTATTGGTAAAATATGTAGAAAATATGAATGATTTTTTTTTGTTAAAACATTTCTATGAACAAAAAAACCTCTCTCTGATTTTCCATTTGAATTTTTTGTTTCTGACTGTGGAACTTTTGGTGCTCATTTGATACACTTTTTCCTTAGACTGCAGCTCACTAAAAGTTCTATTTATATTTATTAGTAAAACTTGTAGCAAATATGAATGAGGTTTTTGTTAAAAAAAATCTATGAAAAAAAAACCTCTCTCAGATTTTCCATTTGACTTTGCTATTTTTGAATATGGAACTTTTGATGCTCCTTTGATACACTTTTTCCTTGGATTACAACTCACTAAAAGTTATATTTCTCTTTATTGGTAAAACCTATAGAAAATATGAATGAATTTTTTGTTAAGAAAATTTATATGAACAAAAACCTTTGTCATATTTCCCATTGGATTCTCTGATTACTCAAAATTTCTCATTTTATGCAGGTTCTGAAACTAAAACTGCAAGTTCCGGAACTAAAACTTCAAGTTTTAGAGCTAACTCCAATTGTTTCGGAGCTAACTAAAAAAAAACTATAAATTTTGCACAAGATATCGGATTGAGATGATTCTTGTTTTGAACTTACATAATTGTTTGAGAGGAATCTAAATATGAAATCATATTTGAGTTTAGATATACTATCCACAATCAATTCCACTTTTCCCAAAACTAGCATTATCTTTCCTTTATGGTATGCATACACATGAATTTGTATCTTTCCTGAATAATCAATAGGATTAGTCATCAAAATAGATAACAAAATACTTCTAAAGAATGAACAAAATATATATCCTATATTCTATCTCAAGCAAACTATAAGTTTCTAGATTACATTTAAATCCACTTTCAAAGGTAACTTAAAAGGAAAAAATAATGGTAATTTATGGCCAATTTATGGCCTCATCAGGTGGTACTGTCCTAAAGACAAGAAACAAAAAATAGTAAGAACGGGGACAAGGTGTTAATAGTACAATAATCTGGAATCCCTTTACTCATTAATAAATGAATAAGCTACAATGTTTATAAACATTGTAAAACAATAACAACATCCATGAAAAGTGGATCAAAATATATTAACTATGGAAAATATGAAGAAATAACATATTTCCTCTAACTAATCACATCCAAGAACATCTGGGAACAATAAACTAACAATCGAATAACCCCCACTAAACTAGGGATGTGACAACTAAGTAAGGACTAACTAATAACTAAGTTAAAGTAATAAAATTTAATTACTTAAAATTTACAACTAAGTGTATTCCTAACACCCCCCACCCCCTCCTTAATTCATCATGGTCTCAAGTGAATACAAGAGAAAAAAAAATATGAAATATAATATGTTTACATGAGGTAAACATTTATTAGCACACACATGCTTAAAAAAAAAACCTATTCTAAGGTGAATGAAATAACCTTATCATTCCCCCCATTAATTTAGTATGGTCTCTCTCGATCTCAACTAAATAGTAGCTAGATTAAGGTGCTTCCTCTGAAAGGTGTGCAAGAGACGGAATAGACTCAAGAATTGTCTCTGGATGTTTAGAACCTCTTTTGGGTTGGCATGTGTGCTCGAAAAAAAAATGAGTGGCTCTGAACATTTTGAAAACCTATGCTGGGTTGGATATTTTCTCAATAAAACCTATGATGGGTTGGCTCATAGCTTGAAATTGACACTGGAATGAAAAACTACCCTCCATTGAATTTTCTCTAATCCACAAGGAATACCATTGTTTGAGTGATCAATGAATAATTTACAAGTATTTCATATTTTACCCCTGAATTTTGAGTGAAAAATGAATACAAATAGCTCCATGGGAATGTTTTTTGTTTATCTATATATTTATAGCACGTTTACAATTCTGTCTTATGGAAAAATTTCCTTTGGGATACATTTTGAGTACATAATTACTATTTTTATACCTTTTTAAATATTATTTTAGAATTTAATTTTTTTATGAAAATATGTCCGTCAAAATCTCCTAAACCATCTCTATCAATTCCGTATTGGAATATAGAATTTTACAAAAAAGTTTCTTAATTTTTCGCTAAACAAAAAGAAAGTTATGGCAATTTGAGTGAAGGATGTTTTTAATGCAAAAAAGGTCTCCCATGAGGCAATTTTTTGTTTGGGATCGTTAGTCTCATTACATTTACAAAAGTGTCTCAAAATCAAATTTCAGATCACTCAGGAGAAAAATATTTTTTTGGCCAAATTAGGTGTTTTATCGTTAAATTTAGCGCGAGCTTTAGTTACAACTAGGTCACCTAGCGGGGTTTCTGGCCTGATAAATTTAGAAGTTTCCTCCAAAATATCATCTTAATTTTTTAATATAATATAATACATAATTTAGGGAGGGGGTTGTCGACCTCCTGACCTCCCTTCCCCTATCCACCAAAACACTTATAACAAAACACTTATTACCTTTTAAAAATTCAGACGTGCTAGCTTGGGAAATTCCCATGTAGCACATGCTGGTGAAATTTGGGATTACATTTAGCTTATAATCCTCTCTTCTTCACTTTGTTTTGGCCACCATTTTCTTTTTTGAATTATTTCTAATTTTTTGGCCACTTATTATTTTGTTCTCCTTGTTTCCTTGATCAGGGTATTTTTGATGATGGGTCAATTTGGATGCCTCTGCCACATTCATGCCAATTTTTAGTCTACAAATTTCTCTCACTATTTAATGCATGTAGGTCTTAGATTTTTCTCACATGACCCTTATCAGTCAAAGGTTTGGCCATTCAATTCTTTGTTTGCAATGCTGGATTCATAAGGTAGAACTCAGCCTAGACCGATGTAGGGTTGGGTGATTGCTCGGTTCACGAGCTCTTAACTCTTATCAACATCAAACCAATGTTGGCATAATGCACAAGGTTGAGCTCACCATGGAGTAGCTCTTGTGGCCCGTTCAATAATTTGGAGCACAACTAGGTGTGTGCATATTTTTACACATATCACTAAATGGTGATCAAAGATGGATTTTCTTTTGTGAGACAAGGGCTCACCTAGGCTTTGTGGATTTGATTTGGGGATCTCCCTACAAAACATTACACCCAACTTGCTCTCAATGTAGATTATGGAAACTTTTTTCTCCCCTAATATGTGATTTTGGGCTATGTAAATGCCAACATGCCCAATGGAAGAAATAGGGATCAATATGAACTAGATCGATGCAATGTCAGAATCAACTCGATGTAACAATATAAAAACTTGGTCCTATCTTAAATTCCCAAAACGGGTTGAGCTTTCTCCACAACTTATTTAGCTTGATCTTGATGCAAAATGGAATGCACATATGCTCAAATTGGTCTAGGATATCAGTCTCTGAAAAACTCTGTGGATAGACCTCCAATTGTAGCAGAACTGCTAATTTTACTATTTTCCATCTATACCTCTAGATTTAGAGGAAAAACCCCTTATGGGAATTTTTTTTTTTGCTTTTTTTTTTTTTTAAAATTTATAAATTAATCTGCAACACTATATGTAGATATTCCAGGGGATGTCAAGATGATTAGAATGGGATGGGAAAGGGATGATAGGATCTATTATTCTCTAATGTAACTTCAACTTTCTTTGTGCTCCGAATCCTTTCGCAACCTTTTTCTTTTCTCCTTGGTGATTCAGGGATCTTCAAAAGATCTCAGAAGCTGGGATTAACCAACTCTAACATAAAATGTTAACAGTACAATAATCTGGAAACCCTTTATTCAATAACAAATGAATAAGATGCAATGTTTATAGACATTTTACATTAATAACAAAATCCATGGGAAGTGGATAAAACATACTAAATATGGAACATATGTAGAAATAACATATTTCCTCTAACTAATCACATCTGAGAGAACAATAAAATATCAATAGAATAACCCCCACTTATCTAGGGATGTGATAACTAGATAATAGATAACTAACAGTTAATTAAGTTAAAGTAATAAAATTTAATTACTTTAACATTACAACTTAGTAAATGATGAATTAACCTAAGTTTATTCCTAACACAAGGATCCTTGTGACATAACCAAAAGATGTAAATGCAAGAAACAAGAGGAAAATTCACAATCAAAATCATTAAAAAATAGTAAAGGTACTAAGAAAAGGTGTCACCAATTTTGAATCTTCACACTTGGAAATCATGCATATAACAATATACTATAGGCATCATATAGTAATAATAAGTGGAACTACATTTTCCCCCCATTAATTATATTTGGAGTAAACTCAATAGTATAAAGGATATAAGAAGAACATACCCATAGATGACCAAAGGAGTTGTATTTGATGCATGTCGATAATAAGAATCAGAGCGTGGTGAAACATGGATCACCCTTTTGATCCATGTGGGGTGATTTCATTTTTACAATAGGATTGGTTGGATAAAAATATGCCCAGGAGATATAAGAGGATTTGAAACAAGGAGATTGAAGGAATGATCGGGAGTAAAATAATCCTAATCTCGTGTAAAAAAATATACAAATTTGAGTGTCATGTCCGTGAAACTCTACAAATTTAAGCATCCTGTCACTAAAGAAAGAGTGTTGGGAGAGTGGTCAACTTTGATATTTTCCATGACACTTCCTCAAAAATAGGTTCCGTCACTATAGATGGAAATGAACCAATTAAAAAAAATTATCTATTAGGCAGAACAAAACCCTCATAAATGGTTTGGGAAAGGAAATGATGTCTCATTACCACCATCTTATGATTGTAAGGGTGTAAACTTGGTCAAATGGAAAAATTTATTGGCTTCATTGACTCCCAAGTTAGGTCATCTAGGAGAAATATTAATACTTGTTGAAATGTGATCGAAACAATTTCTATTAGTTGAAACATAGTATTTGATTGAATCTTTGATTGAAAATTCTTTGAAAGGTTGAATTACCCCCAGATTAGGTCATTTGAGGGAAATATATTGTGAGAAACTGAGAAAATATATGCAAATTTGAAACTAATTAGCACTTGAGATAGATTGAACCCATATTCTTGGAGTAATAACTTTGAATATTGCTTTACGATTTATTGAGGATAGGCTGGTAGTATGTTATGTTCTTGTGTGTACTGTGTTGGAAATTTTCTTGGCCCTTTTAGGAGGGGGGTGATAGGATAACATTGAATATTTACCCCCCTTATGATGAAGCATATGAAATAATGTGGTGAAACATGAGTTTGAAGAAAAGTCTAGCGTGGTCATGTGAATAGAAACTAGAAACTTATAGACTTAGTAGTGACCAGTGAGATACAAGCATAATGTGTAACCAAGTGGAGGAAGTGTGGTAGTCAATGTGAAATGCGGTGAACATAAAAGAGATAGTTTTAGGGCCATTAATGGCACAAAAATAGACAAATAAGGCTCAATATATAGAGGAAACAAAATTGGTGAATTGAGTTTCGTAAGAAGCAATATAGTAACTATAGTAATTGTAGTAATAAAATGATTTACTATAAATAGTAAGGTTAGAAAAGTGAATATTAATATCATTTATGAATTTAATTAATGTGATTTGAGATATGGATTGTGAGGATGTAACGAGCACAAATCAATATTCCATCGAGGTTCAAGAGAGTTGTAGAGGCATTGTCGACTCACAAAATAGATCAACTAGTGAGTATTACATTTTTGAAGTAGTGTAGGCATTAGTATAGCAATTTTTAGTTGTTTTTATGTATTTTAAATATTTGTGAAGCTGGTAATTTTTGTCCAAGACAGATCCGACATGGCCATTTTTATCCCTAAGACAGTACCACCTAGTTCTAGGTGGTAGTGTCCAGGTTCTAGGGAGTACCATCTAGGCTGTTGTGAAGTTTTGTATAGAGAGTTACAAGAGTTTATTATGATGTGTTTGTTTGTTTTTGTGATGCTAACTTGGTATTTTTTTGCTTGTCTATGTTGTGCATAGGGATTGTTAGCATTGGGTCTAAAGGAGGATGAGTGGGATATATTGAGACATGTTAGGCTACAACACATTACTAGATTAGGGGAGGTGCCCTATAATATGCACTTGATGACTACAATATGTGAGAGATGGTGTGCAGACACTTATACTTTTTAGTTTCCTATTGGAGAGATGAAGGTGATCCTTGAGGATGTATATATAAGATACTCTGGTTGCCAGTTATGGGAGATAAAGTATATGTTATTTCCTAAGGTGATACATGATAGTAAAAGAGAGATGTGAGGTAATATTTATAAGGTCTCAGGCATGGGAAGAGTCATCGATTACCCTAGATGACATAGTGAGATCAGGTGTTTTGTGGTTACAAAAGTTTATTGTTGTTGTTTTAGAATTTTGTGTTGATATGAAAGAAGGTGGTGTATCCATATCATATAGGATGCACAAGATTTGTATGAGCATTAAGCAACATGGGACTTGATATGCTTGAAGCCATTGTGTGTTGTCTCACTTGTATAAATATTTGTATAGATTTACAGAGGAGGATCATGGTGGAGGCATCAATGCTACTAAATTATTGCATGTATGGGCATATGAGCATATGGATGTAGTGAGGCCATTGAGTGGTCCGTAAGTGGATTGGGCACAACTTGATATTTTCACAACTAAATGGCTTGGGCTGAGGGCTCATGGTTTTGATATTGTGACATACAAATTTATTTAAGATAGGATAGGGCCTCATGTCATGATTTAAAGACCCTATAGTTATTATGGAGGATGGGATGAGGATCAAGTTGAGTTACAATGCATTTGAATTAGTATGTGGTTAGAGGATAGGTTTCTAGGGGTTTCTGAGTTCTTCGAGTATGAGCATGTATCATAGTATTTTGGGATAGCCCAAGACGTGCCTCTCGATGCATATGTATGGCATAGATTGATTCATGCCATGAAGAGAGAAAGGGTGCATCCAGATCCCATAGGAGCCCAATTATGCCCTCATAGTGCAGATGAGGCCGATGTAGATATAGTACCGATTCAAGTAGATGATGTAGGTTATACCTTGACTTATACGTAATGGTGGATGGAGAAATTTTGGATTCTATTGTTTCTAGTGTTAGTGGATGCAACAAGATATATAGCAAGGGGTGATGTAGTGGGAGGATAGGCAGTAGAAAGGAAGACACCTATGCCTGAGGAGGATGTGGTAGTGACAATGGTGGCATGCCATAAGCATAAGTGATTAATTTTGTTGTTGTTAATATGCATGTTTTCATTTTTGTGAGAAGTATTTCCTAATATAGGTCATTTTTTGTAGGTGATGAGTATTAGAGGTTGATTGTGGATATGTAAATATGGAAACAAAATTACATCATTCCTATACACCTGAAAATAGCCACGTGATTTCAGATGCACTCAAATTCTCGAGGTCATGCTGAGATAGCCAAAATGTGATAGGTAGGATGGATATGGGATGAATAAATATGGTATAAATGGGATAGGTGGGAATGATGGTAATACCAAGATCGAAAATAAAGGTAAAAATAGATGTTCAACTTCTAAATTAAGGATTTTATCATGGAGAATGAAAAATTATCGTCTAACGTATGTAGGAGTGATACCGTGGTTGAGAATGATTTCTATCCACAAGTCTCAATCTATATTATTAGAAATGAGTGTAGCTCGACCTGATTGACATATTCGAGGGAATTTTCCTTTTACCTCTAGATACTCCTCTCTAAAGAGGGTCATATAAGAATGAGAGAGGATGTGTTGATGAATAACTAAGGGTTGCATGGTCTAACCCTATTGGCTTGATTTTACCAATTTTTTTTTCTATATCTACTTCGTTGTTAAGGGCGTTGAGTTGGCCAATAATCTCAACTGGTACGAGAGTTTCTCTAAATACTAGTTGTCGTAAACTTAAGTCTATGCATTTTTGACATCGATTGATATTGGGCTGGTTTACAATTGGGTCAAAGATCCTTTTACAAGGATTAGATGGACCCAGAATGATCATGTGGGCACCAAATCAGAGAAAAAGATGGAGGATAACAAAAAACTGGTAACTAAAGGGATCGAGGGCCAAGTGTGGGTAGCCTAGGCCACTAAATAAATGAGGATTACGTTCATTCCTGTTTCTAATCTATTTTTAGTTCTTGAATTTATATATAAACAAAAAAATTAATCTAAATTAAATAAAAGACAATGAATTTCCCCTTTTAATCCAATTAAATTCGATTTGCCAATATTTAATTAAAGCAAAACAACAACAAACTAATTATTATTTTTTAAATGTTTTTTAGCAAAGCTTTCAAAATAAATAAATGGACAAGGTAAATTAAATTCCTCAGATTTATTTTTTGTGTTTTCTATATTTTAAGAATAAAATAAAATAAATATTTACAAACACAGATACAAAAACTAATCTAAAATGAAATAATCTACTTCTAAATTAAAATAAACTATAACAGGGAATAGCCAAATATAATTATTCCTCTTTTAAAGGATTGTAGAAAATAGAACTACTCTACATAGAAGATGTATTCTAAAGTTATTATTCTAAAAGTGAAATTTGTTCTAACTACTTCTACCTTAAGTTCATGAGAAGGAAATGAAGCTTCTCAAAAGAAATTTGTTCTTTACTCAGAAGCTTTCCTCGGAAAAGTAAAAATAAATTATACAAATGATTAACAATGAAGAAATGAAAAAGGAACACATACACATAATCTTCCTCCAAATTATTTCCCTTGCATATCCATAGGGATAAAAAAGGAAGAAGATATCAATGGGAAATTTGTTCGTGCACATAAAATACTAGAAATGAAGAAGTACTAAACTCTATGAATGAATTTAAAATAATTGTATTTCTTAAAATTTAACGACAATAATTAAATTGAAAGATTTAAAGAATTCAAAACATCCCCAACCTGTAGCTATTGATCTGAGATATTATTCCTAATGTGGTTCTATGTTGTGTCTCTTCAACTTCCTTTTCCCTTCCAGAGATGATTTCCAACTGATCCAAGATGTGCATAGTGCTAGTTGTAATTTTGTATCTAAATTAGTTAACAATGCAAAGGAAATCAAAGCTAACACCTAATAGCTTCAATAAAATGCTAACTATATCAATATACCATCATGCTTAGAGCTTAAACAAAGCTAATCTATTAACATTTTTTCATTAGAACATGAAATGAAGATTCAAACTAACATGCCAAACAAATTAACCTCTATCTCTAATTGAATGCTAATGAAATGAACCTATTTATATCATTAGTAGTCAAAAGGGTTGATTGTATGATTGAATCCCAAGGTTTTCAAGAATAGAGTCTTGTCAATCCATGGCTACAAGACCATTTGACATATCTCCATATGCCTTCAAAACTTAGATGTATGAATGCAAGAAATGAAGATAGTTATCTCCTCTAATAGAAGAATTCTCTAAGATGATAAAATGACTATAGTATAGGCTCTATGATCATTTAGGTGTAAGTAGAAAGGTTAGAGGAGGGTTCCTTTTATAACTCAATGGTTTGAAGAAGCTTTGCATCCTATTTTATGTGGGATAATAGCAAAGCTAGGTTAGTTATGGATAAGCATGGTTTAGAAGTGGTTGAGTTTACTTTAGGAGAGTTTAGTTTTTCCTCTAGTGACTCATGGGGATTGAGGGGGTTTATTAATTAACCAAAGTGATTAATTAATAGGCATCCAAGCTTATAGAAGTTTTTTAGAGGAATAAATAGTATGATTTATGTTATGAGAGGATTTTAATCAAATAAATGATGATTTATTGATTAAATAGAAGAGAGAATTAATTAATTAAGAATAATTAATTAATCTAGATAGAAAGGGGTATTAATTAATTAGAATTAATTAATTAATCTAGATAGAGAGGGGAGCTGATTAACGGAAGGTCATTAATTAGCATCGTTGTTAGATAGAAGATTTAATTAACTAACGTAATGTAATTAATTAATGATGATATCAGAGAAAATGTGCGATATTGATGATATGTCATCAATTTGTGAGAAACCGTATATAAGCACAATTTAAGTATTTAAATTGACCGATCTAAATTATAGGTGTCTACATTTTCCCCTCTTTGGGGTGGCGTAAGTGACGTCACTTCAAAGATAGTAGATAGATAAAATTTTGAAGGGGTAGAAGAAAAATTAGTAGAAGTGAGAGATTCCCCCTCGAGCGTCGATGGGGTGATGAAAGAAGCCGATCAATGATAAAAAAAGGTGAGAGAAATTGATATAAGAATGGGTAGGGAAAGGATGCCCCAGGTGAATTAGAAGAACAATGTTGATAGGAGAATGATGTAGAAGATGAATGAAGACAAAAATAAAAGAGCAAGCTTTCATCCAGTGTATTGAAACAAATTTAGTGTCATCATATTGCTAAAGATCTACATCATCTGTCCTTATTAAAAATATAAGCATACAAAAAAAGTAAAATGACATGAAAATACACACTACGAACAATTGTCCATTGTTGAAAACACCAACTCAATGAAACATACAAAAATCAATGTAATATGAGAAGGAAATAAGCTCATTTAACAGGGAAACAAGTAAAAACACACATACTCAAACCAACAATGGTCAAGATAGTTGTACAATTTTTTTGTTATTAAGATAAAGATCCTCAAATGTCCATGATTGACAAAAATGGTAGAAAATTATTCCCCTAACAAGGATACAAGAAAGGGAAAATAATGAAGGAAGCTGGGTCCAATGATAAAGTGTTGTGCGTAACAAAATAGTATCAAGTAACTGGATGTGCCCTAGAGTACCGACAAAGAAAGTAGACTAGCTTTGTAAATGGTTGTAAATCTGATGATCCGTAAGTCATTTTATTTGTGAACACATGTAAATTCTAGCAATATATGGAATGAATACCATGCATAAGATACGAGTTTTTCAGCCGCTATGTGTTGTTTACCTATTTTTGTAAATTTTACAATTTATAGGAATTTTGGAATTTTATGTGTTTGTATTTTTCTATGTTTTTTTTGTAAAAAAATTGATTTTTGTAATGTTTAGGGATTTTTTATTTTTTAGAAGAAATGAGAAAATAAGAGATCACCTGAAAGCAAGAAAATTTCCCTAGGGAGAAGAAATAGGCTCTAGGTAGGAAAAACACACCCCTACTTGGAGAAAAAGAGTTAAAAAGGATTATTTAATAAAAAAAATCATTACGGTGGATAGAATAAGTGTTAGAGTGATCACGGCGGTAAAAACATGCCCCTAGGGTATCATGGTGGGTTAAAATAGCCAAATATACCCCTCCTAAGGTGGGTAAATCATTTTGTTCAGTACATTTACTACCAAACCCTACCAAATGTTTACCATGAGTTACCACGAGTGACGAGTGAGATGGATAGGGTGCAGAATCACCATAGACGCGCTGATACCATTTGAGAGTACATCTGGAATGATGAAAAATTGACCATTTTTGAGTACCCAAACCCTTCCTGGTCTTTTTACACATTTAATTTCTTATTTACTAGCATTAATTAGCATTTAGACATGCCACATATTTATATGATTAATGATGATTACTATGGTTATGGATGAGGATTGGATCATGAGGTTATCTTATTTTATTTCTTATGTATGTACCATGATGGATATTGATGACATATCACATGTGTTTGATTTTTATGATAGATCCATAGATGATATCAATTGTATTGTATATATGATGTTCTAGATTAGTGGACGAGATGATATGATGATATTGGTGCAGGGGGTGATAGATTTTGATATTATGATCGCTCTTACCCCCATTTGATGACATGATATGTGATGATTAGCTTAGCATACATGTATTATGTACATGTAACATTTTATTTATATATGATGTATATATGATGTTAGATGCGATGATATAGATGAAGATATGATGATGTGATAAAAAAACTATATACATGCGACAAGAAAACACAAGTAAATGTTAACAAACCTATCAAATATACATTGCTAATCAACATAAATTAACACAAAACTATGTACAATTATTTACAAGCATGCAATCACACACTCCATATGTACAAGTAAGAATGAATCTAATCTAAGCAAGAAAATATGAATCTAACAAAGTATATTCAAGCAAAAAAATATACAAATGTATAAATAACCAAAAACTATATAAGAAAATCAATGTACACACCAAACTAAGAAACAAAGAAAAGAAACAAGATAAAGTAAGTAACCAATTTATTTTATGGGATGAACTTTTCATCCTTGACCTTGTACTGATCGTTGACTTGTTTGATAATCAGTTGTGAGTCACCAATGACCTTGATATGGTGGATATTCCACTTGATCGTTAGCTTCAACCCAACGATGAGCATCTCATATTCTACAATGTTATTTGTGCAAGGAAAATCAAGACGTAAAAACTTCAAAATATTTCTAGATACTCTTTAGAACAAATACACCTATAATTTTAACTGGAAGTTTTGTGATAATAAAGGTATATACCCCAATTTCTTTCCAACATTTTTTTCCATAGCGAGATCCTGAAGAGACATAATTTCATTGCATGATCATGTTAGTGCAAAATCACAGCACCCCTGGATGTTGATCAGATTTCTAGTTTGATCATGCTAGCACCCAGTGTGATTGCACAACATGGAAACCTCTCTATAAGGGTGGGTTTTGACAATAGGTATTTAAGTGGGTCAACTTTAGATATAGGCTTGGTTTTATTGTTCAATAGATAATGGAAGATTTTTTAAAAAGCAAAAACAAAATCAAGACAAGCCTTTTCAATTTGGGGAAAGTAGAACTCATAGCAAATTAGGGTACGGCTATGGTAGTACACAATGTTTTCTTTTTGGCTTAGGTCATATTGTGTAAGCAAAGAGATAATAGAAAATTGTGTAGTAGATATGTATAAAAAAATTGGCTCACCTGGGGTTAGAGGCATGAGGACATGAGGATTGGATGGTATTGTTTAAGCAAAGCAAAGGCCTATTGTTTCTCTGGTCCCCAAACAGAATCAACACCTTTTCAAGAAGATGATTAAATGAATGAAATTTGTTAGTAAGATGCGCATTGCTTGTATTTTTCCTTGTAGGCTACATAACTGTTTGATATTATTGGGAGGAGGAATTTTAGTAATGGAAGTGACTTTGGCTGGGTCTACCTCAATGCCTCTCTTTGATATAATGAAGCCTAACAACTACCCTGATAATACTCCAAACACACATTTCTTTAGATTCAACCTAACCTTATATTCCAATAGATGTTCAAAGATACGTCACAAAAATTCAGGATGGTCTTCTCTTGTCTTGGACTTTTTGAGGATATCATTTATATAGTCATCCATGATGTCATGTAGGATATCATGGAATATTATTGTCATGGCTTGTTGATAGGTCACATTGGCATTTTAGACCGAAGGGCATTATTTGATAATAGAATGTTCCTCTATGGGTCGTAAAGGCCATCTATACTGATCTTCTTCTATTATCTTGATTTGGTTGTATCCTAAAAATCCATCCATAAGAGATGTGTTGGTTGCGAATCGCAACACCCTTGAAGTATGCAACACAATGGGTTAAGACTCTAAGTACGATTGCATAACATGGAGCTTTTCCCAAGTGTGGGACCTTGCGAAATTGGAAAAGCTCTCCAGATGAAGGCCGGTTCCTATTCCTCTGTTCAAATGCACAAATAAAATGTAGAGGGTTTACTAAAAACCTAATCTAACTTGCCAAGGAGACAGGGTAAGAAAATGCATAAAATAAAACCTAAACTACAAAGGTGATGCACCGAGGAATGAAGAACACCTGTCTTTCCAATAAACACAAACCATAAAAAATGCAATGCAAGATCATACATAGATAACCAGATTCACAGTGAAAGATCAGGAGGATGCAAATAAACACAGAGAGGGTTGAGAATCATCCACAGACATGCATTAATTTTCTCCTTTAAAGATTTGATACAAACACTGCAAAATGCCAAGAGGCAAAGTTGCATTACAGTTTCAAATGGGAGGTTTTTACTCCACAAGTTCACCTGCCAAAGAGAAGAAGGGAGGGGCAAAACAAAAATGTCCAACCTTTTAAAAGAAGCCCCTCCTTACAATTTATAGGAGGAAAAAGAGAGGGAGAAGAGAGGAATTCAAAATCTTCCCCAACCACCTCCAGAATGCACTTAACTCATCTCATTATGGTGGTAGGTAAGAACCCTAGCAAACCCAAAAGTGGTGAACTGTATTTTACATTTTTGAAGAAATTTTTCTCACCCAAATAAATATATCTAGTCGTAGTTGGGTAGAGGACGCTGAGAGATTTCCTAAAAGTCCAACCTTGCGAGAATCCAAGCTCCCTGTGAAAAGTTATGGCCATTTGAATATTCCCCAAGTTAGGGTCTGTTTCCAGTCGGGTTCGGGTTTCTCCTTTGCATCTGCATCGGGTTTAGAGGGTGCCTCAACATGTTTTTGCCCCATGCTTTCCCAACTCCAAAACCCAAAATCCAGGTTTTTGGATCTCTGACATATTTCCTTTGCATTGGGTTTTTGGACCTCTCCGACATATTTCCTTTGCATCGGGTTTTTGGACCTCTCCGACATATTTCCTTTGTGTCGGGTTTTTGGACCTCTCCGACATATTTCCTTGGTGTCGGGTTTTTTGACCTCTCTGACATATTTCCTTTGTGTCAGGTTTTTGGACCTCTCCGACATATTTCCTTGGGGGAGATATATACAACAATTTGGCGACTCAACGGGATCACCTGCCTGCTAGGTAGAAGATCAGTGGCCTTTTAGTGATCCATTGGGCATGGAGTCATAAGCAATAACCTGAAACCAACTTGATATCTGATCCCGAGCCTGATACCACAACTCCTTCTCCGAGAGCACGCTGAACTATAGAAATCCAACCTAGGAGTAACAAAACCTGTGCCAAAGCACTTAGGGAAACTGAAAACTAACTACAACAAGACAATGTGCATACGCACTTAGAGGAATTGAAATCTAGGCTAATATTTACAAGGGTAAACCTTTTATTTTCAGTAGCAATGTTTAAGATAGATTCCGTTAACCGGAATCGGGAGTTCTTCTCCATCCAATGTAGACAATTGGAAGGCATTACTATCCTTACATCCCGTGACCATGTAGGGGCCACTCCAAATGGCATCAAACTTGGAATGCCTTCCTGGTTTGGCTCGATCTGCATCCCATTTCAGAACTAGGTCCCCTTCCTGGAAGGTCCTTGCTCTTGCTTTCTTATCAAACCATCTTTTTACTAAGGCCTGATCTTTCTCAATTGTTTGAATTGCATGTTCTCTAATTTCTTCCAATTCCATCAACTCTGCATACCTGGCCTCCATTGGTTCGAACTCAGCCAACTCCAACTGCTTCATGAACTCCAATGCAGGAAATTCTAATGATATAGGCAATACTGCCTCTTTTCCATAGACCAACTTGTAAGGGGAATTACCTGTAGACCTCTTTGGTGTTATTCTGTCAGCCCATAATGCTGATTTTAGCTTGGTATGCCATGTTCTTTGGTTTTCATCCAGAGTCCTCCTGATGATTCTTAGCAAATTTTTGTTCGTGGACTCTGCCTGTCCATTACCCTATGGGTAATAATTTGAAGAGGTGCTCAAATAGATTCCATTCTTGACAGCCCATTCTGTAATCTTGGAACCTATGAATGCCAATGCATTGTTTGATATGATAGTGGCCGGCACACCGAACCTGGTCACTATTCCTTCATAAAATTCTAGTATATTAGACTCGTTTGCCTCTTTGAGCGCTACTGCTTCAGTCCACTTGGTGAAATAGTCCATTGCCGTGAGAATCCACTTGTGGCCTTGGCTTGAGTTTGGGTTGATGACCCCGATGAAGTCCAATCCCCATTGCATAAATGGTTGGTCAACCAAAATTGGGTGCAATGGAAGCACTGCTAGTCTTTCTTTTCCCGTGAAGAGTGCACATTTCTTGCACTTTCTTATCCATGTATAACAGTCACTGAACACTGTGGGCCAATAATACCCTGCCTTCATTATCTTGAGAGCTATTACTCGTGGGGTGAAATGTCCTCCAGAATCTCCATCGTGAAAATCTCGTAACACCCTCTCAATTTGACCAGTCCCAATGCACCTCAATAGAACTCCATTGATGTCTTTCTTGAACAAAACACCATCAACAAGCACATATGGAATAGCTTGTAATCTAAAGTATCTCCTCTTTGCTTTGCTCATTTCTGGAGGGCATAGGCCTACTTGTAGGAAGTGTATCATCTTCTGAGTCCAACAAGGAGCGGCTACATCATCATTTTCTTGTTCTTGACCATCCTGCAATACCAAGGTAGTCTCTTTTTCATCACCTACTTCAACTTGTTGACTCAAGGCTAGCTGCTCACATAGTCCCTTTCCACGTACTAGTTTGGTGACCTTGATCTCGATGTCATATTCCATGACACGAGTGATCCACCCTGCATGCTTCTCATTCAGATCCTTGTTTAGAAGGAAGTCCTTGACTCCCGCATGAGAGACCAATAATTGGATCTTGTTGTTTGAGACTAGGTGCTTGAATTTCTTTAAGCTCCTGATTACTGCAAGGACATGCTTTTCAATGAAAGAGTACCTAGTTTCGTATTCCTCCAAGCCTTGACTGAAGAAAGAAACTGGTTGTTCTAATCCTGTCTTTGTTTTGTTGTACCAAGTCTGGATTGTAGAAATATAGTGCCTCAAAAACTTTCCTTCCAGATGTCCACTTAAATACCACGCTCTTCTTCAAGGCATATAAAATTTGGAACATGAATTGATCCTTCCCAAGAAGCTTGGAGAGCCTTTTGGATTGATTGGCAAGAGTCTGGGAGCTTGAGATATAGCCTCTTTTATTGCCTCAAAACTTTCCTTGCCTTCAGATGTCCACTTAAATACCATGCTCTTCTTCAACATTAAATACCATATCCATTGTTATTGGCTTCATTTGATAGCCCAAAATCTTCTTGTAGCATAGGTCCCCCATTTGGTGGTGAAATCCGTCTTGAAATCTTCTTTCACCATCACCTGATTATACCCTGAGTAGCCATCTAGGAGAGAGAATCTCTCTGAACCAGATACTACTTGCAATATATGTTCCATTGAAGGGAGCGGGTAATGGTCTTTGAGAGATTCCATATTGAGGTCTCGAAAGTCCACACATAACCTGATTTCTCCACTCTTCTTCCTGACCGGAACCAAGTTTGTAACCCAGCTTGAGTGCTTGATCGGGAATATAATGTTTGCCTCTATTAGCTTGTTTAACTCTTTCTTCATTAGAGGCTCAATGTGAGGGTTAACAGGTCTTCTGCTTCTGCCTGATGGGCTTAGCATCTGGATCCAATTCTATGGTATGTTGTGCCAACTTCGGATTGAATCCTCTCAAGTCTTCATAGCTCCAAGTGAAGACATCTGGAAATTCTTGGCAAAGCTGTGTGAAATCTGATTTCTCCTGCTCAGTGGCCACTTTACCAATTTGAAGTGTTTTTCCTTCCCCAACCAGAATTGGCCCTGAATCTTCTCTCTTGACCTGTATGTTAGCCTTTTCCTTAGGAAACTGGTCGTTAGGGTTGAAGATAGACTCCAACGTTACTAAACCCTTGGGAAGCTTGTTTGTCTGCAGCTGCACTACTTGATCCCCATACTGCTGCTCTAGTCTGTCCTGATTTCTAGCTGAGAATTCAGCCTCTTCTTGTAAAAAATTGACGATCTGTTGATTGTTCTCAAACACCTGCCAGCTTATGTTATTATCTGGAACTGCTGGCCTCACAATCACATGGATATGTGGTTGTGTTTTTTCCCTTTTGATGTTGTCAACCACATCAAACGTTTCTCCAACTGCTGCGAGCCTATCTGCGGCTTCATTTTTCTTCCTGGGTATGGACACAATGTTGAAAGCTTTGAAATCCTCAATGAGGTCCCATACCCTATTCTTATAGCTCTTCAGCAAGGTCATTCTTTGTAGCATGTTGTCCCCTAACTTGGTTGACGATTAACTCGCTATCTCCAAACACCTGCAAGTTCTTTATGCCCCTTTTCCTGGCCCAATGAAGTCCATGAATCAATGCCTCGTATTCAGCCGTGTTGTTTGAACAGGAAAACTAGAAATGAAAAGCTGAAAAATATTTGATGTCTTGTGGTGAAATCAACATTGCACCACCTCCAGCACCTTGTCTGCTTCTCGAACCATCGAAAAATAATTTCCAAACTTTGCTTTCATCCTTTTGTTCAGGCTGAATGATGTCGGGAATGGGTGAATTTTCTTCATGTACACAATACACGCCTAATTCAGATTCTTCAATTTCCTTGTATGGGTCAAATTCATGACTCTTGTTTGCCCATTCATCCAAAGTTAAATCAGGAATTCCCTCGACCTTAGTACCTTCTTCTAGATCACTTGAACACTCCTCCTGATCAAAAGCTGAGCAATTTGCATTGATAGGACCTGGTACATGAGGCTCAATATGGAAATTGGCAATTGGTTCTGACCTGATTGTTGCTTTGGCCCCATACCTTGTCCTAAAAATCATGTGTGACCAATCTGCAGATAAATATCCACCGATTTTTGCAGTGAAGTCCCTTGATAGACACAACGCAAAGAGTGGCGGAAGGTCAATCACAGACACATCTTGCAGAACTGTAACATTAGGACATGAATGTAGTGTTAGGATTAACCCCTTGATGACCCCAACTGTTCCCACTGCCGTTCCATCTAGTTGTACTACTCCTTTCAGCACTGGCTCATACTTCAAACCCAGTTGATCCGCTATTTGCTTTGGCATCACTGAACTACTTGCCCCTGAATCTATCATGCAGTTGTGTACCAAGTGGTTTCCAACAACCAATGACACATAGAATGGTGGAGGCTTCAAATTCTTTCTTGTCTGGCCCCCATCATGTTGCACTGCATTAGTGAGAACTTTCTCATGTCCCCCGATTTGATACATTTGAGGTAGACCAATTAGCCATTGCAGCTTGCAATAAATCTCGTTGCCCTGGGATCGCAAGTGATTCCCACATGGAAATGTTCACATGTGTCTTCTTCATTTGATCGATGATGTTGAAAGGGGATGAATTGTCCTTTTGTTGTCCCTTATTTGGCACAACCTTTTCTGGAGCTTGAACAGGTGCGTGTGTTGCTACAACAGGTACCTTAGGCTGATTTTGCACATTTGGAGTTGTGTTTGGTCTACTAACCCCTTGTTGTGTGGAAGTGGGCTGATAAACAACTAGATTAGATGGTTTTCCCTCTTCTATGTTTCTCTTCTTTGACCGTGTGTTGGCCGCCACGCCTTGAAAAGGTTGTTGGTTAATTCCACAGAAGTCTTCCGTTTTGCCAATTGGCCAACGTGGTTTCTGTTGGAGGTCCTTCTTGTTGCGTTTCTTGCTGTTGATTCCCTTCTTGGCTTGGTTCTTGAGGCACACCAATGGTTTGTACCATCAGGGCTTGATTTAGTGCACCATTGAAACACGTTGACTGATTGTGAGGTAGATTGCAAGGGTAACACCAGTCGTACTCCTGTGCCATGTTGTTTTGCGTTGGAACCAAGGCTCTTGAGGATGTCGTTGTATTTGGATCATACGGTCGAAATGGCCTGGCAGCTTGAGGTTGTCCTTGGTTTTGGTTTTGATTTGCAGCCTGAGGTGATGGTCTATTTTGTTGGTATGAGGGCCTAGCCTGGTACTGTGCTTGAGGCTGATATGATCTAACACTTTGAGCTTGATGTCTTTTGATAGTCACAAGATCATTTCCAAGGTTCTGCAGTTGTTTCATGACCTCCTGCAATTCCTTTGAAGTATTTGAAGAAGTCGATGCCTCATTATTGCTTTGATTTCTAGGAGTTGGAATGGGATTCAACTCTGGTGCTTGACTGGTTGTAGGATTTCCCATATCCGGATAGAGAGGCATTGGTGGCCTTGGTGCAAGCTTGCCAGCTTGGATCAAATAGTTCTCTGCTCTGATAGCTGTGTCGTAGGCCCCTGGCAGCGTTGTTCCTCCCATTGATTGGATCATCATGGCTATGTCTGAATTTATAGCCTTTAAGAAATAAAGGAATGCTCCTTCGGCGGTTGGTCTAACAGCTATTGGAATCCTGTCCCATGTCCGTTGGAATCTGAAGTTGAAATCTATCATTTGTTCGTTAGGAGCCCTTTTGATTGTTGTCAGCTGTTCCAATAAAGATAAATTGTCCGCCCTCTCCCCGAATTGGTTGTAAAGAGTTGAACAAAGTTGGTTCCAATTCGTAATAGACCCCTGCAGCTAGGTTGCTAAACCATTGTAAGGCCTTACCTTTGAAAGATGAAGCCAATAACTTAACTGCAACATCCATTTCATTTATTTTGTGGATTGCACATGCATTAGCAATATCCTGGATGTGATCAATAGGAGTAGTATGATTTTCTCCTGTAAAATAGGGGATATTCTTTAGCGCTGCAACTGGAATTTGATTTGAGAAATCAATGGGTTTTTTGCATAAAATGTGGTTTGGAGTTGATGATAAGTGTTTTATTGGTAGTTTGGAGTGAAATCTAAGAGGCGGGTCATCCTTCCTTCTCATTGCAGCCACCTGGATAGTTATGGGGTCCTTTTACAGTACCATAACCAATCATTTCACTCTATTAAATCATCTTACAAGTGTTTGAAGGACAGATTTTGGGAATTCCATGTTCCCCTTCTCTCTCTCTTTCTCAGTCTTCTAATAAATTGGAGTGTTTGGGATCATTGTAAAAGGGGGTAATTTTTTGTTGTACAAATCTCTACAAAATGTTCGGTATTGTATGAAGCGGGCAATGTGTTCATGACCTAGTAGTGGACTCCTTGCATGGCGTGTAAGGCCTTTATCTTGTAACAGATTGAAGCTGTGCAATATCAATGAGCAATAAATAATATTTTGTGGATGCAAATCTTCCTCCCCCCCTGTGTTTCCTTGCATTAATTCTTATATTACCTCTCAAAACCTTTGATTACGTGTATTTTGTCTATCTTTATGCTCTTTCAATGATCCATTTTATTGTGCATGTATGAAATATTGTTGTGATGCTTTTCAGACCTGTGGAGAACTTTATCACCTCCCTCTAATATCATTTCTTCTATGTTTTCACACAGTGAAGACACTCTCACGCCCTCGCGTTTCTGGTGTAAAATCACTGCTGGTGAAGTGTAGAGCTTTCATTTTATGTACTCCTCTCCTTTGGTCCCTGTTGGTGATGAATGCGCGAGGCACAACCCTGAGTGTCTGCCTTGTGGTGGAGACTCTTGTGTGATTGCATACCAGATAGTGGGTGCGGGCTTTTACCGGGCCAAGTGTGGGACCTTGGCGAAATCGAACAGCTCTCGGCGGGATGAAGGCCGGTTCCTACCTCTGTTCAAATGCACCCGTAAATGTAAGGGTTTACTCAAAACCTAATCCTCCTAACTTGCCAAGGAGACAGGGTAGAAGATGCCTAAAAAAAAAAAGCACTAAACTACAAAGGTTTACACCGTGACTGAAGAACACCTGTCCCCCCTTATGCCATAACCAACCTAAAAATGTAATCAGATTATGCCAGATAACCAAATTTGCAGCAGTGAAAGAACAAGAGGATGCAATGAACACAGAGAGGGGTTTAAGTCATCCATAGACTGCAATATTTGTTCTCCAAAGATTTGGATCAACACACTAACAAATGCCAAGAGGTAAAGTTGGCATTACATTGTTATAGTGGTAGGTTTAATCCACAAATTCCCTTGCCAAGAGAAGCCTGGAGGGGTAAAACAAAAATGTCCACCTTTAGAAAGATCCCCTCCTTACAATTTATAGGAAGAATAGAGATAAAGAGAAAAATCCACATCTACCCCACCACCTCTAGGTTGCATTTAATTCATCTCATTATTGTTGTGGTGAGAATCCCAACAACCCAAAAAAGTGAAAACTATAATTTTTGGGAAATTTTAAGAACTTGTCCCCCACCACCCCAATTAAACATATCCAGTCGTGTTGGCGAGGACCTTCGTGGATTTTGTGAAAATTCCAACCTTGCATTATCCGATCCCCCTGTGAAGTTATGGCCGTCTTGAAAATCTGCTCTACTAGGGTCCTGCTTCCTGTCATCACTCAAAATGTTGTGCCTCCTGAAGGTGCGCCTTGTCGCATCCCTCCTTAGTCGACATAAAACCCTTACTTGCGCCAGGGTACAAATTTTTCCATGTCTACACTTCCGTGTCATACACCCTTTAACCGTGGGCAAAGCACGACTTTTTCTATTCGACACCTTCTGATGTGTTTGCCTTTTACCTGCGCCTGGGCGCATCTTTTTTTGTGTCGACCACCCGTTCTGATTGTGCCTTTTACCCCTGCCCATGGGTGAATCGGCGTTTTGTGTCCACACATTTTGATGTCACCTTTTACCTGCACCAGTGGGCGCATCCATTGTTGTGTCGACCCCTTTTTGATGTGCGCTTTTACCTGCGCCATGGCGCATCCATTTTGTGTCGACACTTTCTGATGTGTGCCTTTTTACTACTTGCGCGCAATGGGCGCAATCCTTTTTATTTCGACACCTTGTTCTGATTGCCCTTTTAACCTATCCTGGGCCACACCTCATTTTTTGTGTCTAACCTTCTGATGTACGCCTTTTACTCTTGCGCCATGGGCGCATCCTTTTTTATGTCCGACAAACCGTTCTGATATGCACCTTTTAACACTCCCATGGGCGCATCTCCATTTCTTGTCTACACACATTCTATGTGTCACCTTTTACGTGCCATTGGCGACCTTTTTTCTGTCGACACCCGCTTCCTGATATCACCCTTTTATTTAAAACCTGCGCCGGAATGGGACGCATCCATTCTGTGTCAATCAGCTTCTAATTTTGGGCACCTTTTACCTAGTGCCATGGGCCCACTCCTTGTTGTGTCTACACCTTCTGATGTGCACCTTTTACCTGTGCCATGTTCGCATCCATTTTTGTGTCCACCACCCTCCGATGTGTTCTTTTTCCCTGCCATGGGCGCAATTAATTTTGGGTCTGGATTTTTTCTTTGATTTCCCAATCTTATCTTCCATTTGTCTATATCTAACCCATGCTACCCAGGGGGGAAGATATATACAACAATTTGCGACTCAACGGGTTGTCACCTGCCTGTTCTAGGTAGAAGAGCAAACTGGCCTTATTAAGCAATCCATTGGGCTGGAGTCATAAGCATAACCGAACTCAAACCTGATCTTATCCCGAGCCTGATACCACCCTTCTTCTCCGACAGCATTCTGAACTATAGAAAACAACCTGAGAGCAACAAAGCCTATGCCAAAGCACTTAGGGAAGTTTAAACCTAAAACCCCTTTTTAACAACCCAAGGAAACAATGTGCATAGCACTTAGAGGAATTGAATATAGGCTACTATTTACAAGGGTAAACCTTCTTCTCCCTTTTAGTAGCAATGTTTTAAGATAGATTCTGGTTAACCTGGAATCGGGAAGTTCCTCTCCATCCATGTATACATTGGAAGGCTAACTCTTTTACAATCCCGTACACATGTAGGGCCCTCCCAATGGCATCAAACTTGGAATTCTTTCCTGCTTTGCCCGATCCTGCATCCCATTTTAGAACTAGTATCCCCTTCCTGGAAGGTCTTGCTCTTTGCTTTCTTATCAAACCATCTTTTTACTAGGCCTAATCCTTCCCAATCGTCTGAACTGGCATTTCTCCGCTTATTTCTTTTCTTCCAATTCCAATCACTCTGCATACCTGCTCCATGAAAATCTTATAACACCCTCGTCATTTAACCTGTCCAATGCACCTTAATAAGAACTCCATTGGATGCTGTCTTGAAAAAACACCTCACCAGCACATATGGAAATGTCTGTGTAATCTGAAGTACCTCCTTTTTTCTTTACTCAATTCTGGAGGCATAGGCCTACCTGTAGGAAGTGTATCATGTTTGAGTCCAACAAGAGTCAGCGCACCTCATTATTTTTCCTTGTCTTGACCATCTTCCTGCATTACCCAATACAATCATCCCTTTTCATCAACCTCCTTCAACTTGCTTGACTCAAAGCTAGTTGTTCACATAATCCCTTTCCAACTGACTAGCTTAAGTGAACTTAATTTTTGTCATATTCCATACACACTTGAATCCATCCTTCACGTTTCTCCTTCAAATCCTTGTTTAGAAGGGTCCTTGACTCCCGCATGATAGACCAATAATATGGATCTTCATTTTTTTGAGACCTAGGTGCTTGAATTTCTTTAAACAACTCCTTATCCACGAGGACATTCTTTTTCAATTAAAGAGTGCCTATTTTCGTAGTCCTCCAAGCCTTGACTGAAGAAGCAATTGGTTTGTTCTAATCCTTCCTTGTTTTGTTGTAACCCAGATTGCAGAAATGTGTCTCCAGTCTCCAGTCTCCCCACCAGGCATATAACATGAAATCCCTTGGAGAGTCTAGAAATGAGCGAGAGTCGGGGCCTTGGATATAGCCTCTTTTATTGCCTTCAAAACTTTCCTTACTTCAGATGTCCACATTAACTGTCATGCTCTTTTTCAACATCAGCGTTATTAGCTTTACGAGAGCTGTAAATTTTGGAACAACCTCACCTGCAGGGCAAAATGATTCCTGCTAAGAAGCTTTGGGGGAAGAGCCTTCTTATACTTGGCAATGGCCAAACGCTATGAATTGCTTCAACTCTTTCTGGGTTCAATCATCAACCCACTCCTTTGAAACAATATTGCCTAGAGTTTTCCTTCGTGAGCCAAGAAAATGCATTTTTTGGGGATTCCATGATACCCAATCTTCTACAACCTCTGAAATACTTGCCTCATATGAAAAGGATGATCCACTGCATTTTTGGAGATACAGTGATGTCATCAAAGATATATCAGAACTATTTTATTGATTAACCCCTTGAATGCCATAACCATTGCCCTTTGGAAAGTGGGCTCCAGCATTTGATAGCCCAAATAGCATCTTCTTGTAGGCATAGTGCCCGCATTTTGTGGTGTGAAGCCTTCTTTAACTGGTCCATGCTTCTGTTCACCAGTACCTTTTATACCGGGCTGAGTAAGCATCTGAGGGTAAGGGTAGAGACTCTCTCCGACCAAAATACTCTAAGGTACTTGCAGATATTTGTGGGAAATGAGGGGGATTTCCATATAAAGAAGCAGCGGGTAATGGGTGCTTTGAAGAATGCCCTGTTGATGGTCATTCGTAAGTCACACACAGGTCCTGATTTCTCCACTCTTGCTGGAGTCTGACCGGAGAACCAAGTTTGGGGGGCAAAACCCATCTCGAGTGCTGGATGCGGGATATATGCTTGGCCTCTATGAGCTTGTGTTAACTCTTTTCTTCATTAGCGGCTCAATGTAGGGTTAACAATTCTCTACTTCTGCCTGATGGGCTTAGCATCTAGATCCCATTCTATGGTATGTTTGTGCGCCACCTTCGGATTGACTCCTCCTCAGTCTTCATAGCTCCAATCGAAGCACTAAAAATTCTTGGTAAGATGTATGGAAAGTCTAATTTCCCTCCTGCTCCAGTGGCCACTTTGCCAATTTGAAGTTGTTTTTGCCGTTCCCGCAATCTGGAATTGGCTCGGCATCTTCTCGATCTGTGCCTCTGTGTGGTTAGCCTTTTCCTTATGGAATTTGTCGTATAGGGTTGAAGATAGACTCCAAACGTACTAAACCCTTGGAAGCTGTGTTTGTCCGCAGCTGCACTACCTTGATCCCCATACTGCTGGCGTCTAATCTTACTTTGATTGCCTAGCTGTAATCCAGTCCTCTTCTTGTAAGAAATTGACGTCTGTGAGTCTTGTTCCAACACTACCACTTGTGGTTATTATCTGGAACTACTATGGCCTCAACAGATCACATGGACCATGTGGTTGTGTTTTTTCCCTTTTGTGATTTATAAAACCACATCAAGATGTTTTCTCCAAACAACTGCGGAGCCTATTCTGCGGCTTCCATATTTTATCTTCCTGGTATGACAAACAGTTGGAAATATTGAAATGCCCAACGAGGTCCCCACCCTGTTCTTGTAGTTCTTCGTAGTTCATTCTTTGTTAGCATGTTGTCCCTGACGTGATTGACATCAGCTCGTAAAGCATCCAAACGACAAAGCCTGTAAGATTCTTTATGCCATTTTTCTTTCCTCTCGGCCCAATGAAGTCCATGAATCAAGGCCTCATATTCAACGTGTTGTGTTGAACAGAGGGAAAAAATGAAAACGGAAAGTCTAAATAATATTTGATGCCTTGAAGGGTGAAACAGCATAACTCCTCCTCCTACACTTGCCTACTCTTGATCCATCGAAAAAATACTGCATATAGCCTCATTCTCATCCTGATGGTCTAGTGTTGGTGATGTTAGGAAAATAAAGGCTGGTTTCTTTCATGTATGCCATAGGACTCCTAGCTCATATTCTTCTACTTCTTGTAGGGAGCAAAAGCATGTACCTTACTTGCCCATGATCATCCAAAGTCAACTCTGGGAGCTTCCAACTTTGCTGTCAGCTTCATCTGTGCTTTGATAATCTTCTTGATCAAATGGATGAGATTTGGGCATTGATCTGGCTTTGGAGTCATGAGGCTCAATATGGAAGTTTTTTAGTTGGTTCGGATCTGATTGTGACTCTTAGTACCATATCTTAGTTCTGAACAACATGTGTGAGCCATTCAGTAGATAAGTAGCCTCCAATTTTAGCTGTGAAATCCTTGTAAGTCTAGGGCAAAGAGTGTGTGAAAATCTATCACACTGACAATTCTTGCAAAAAGGTAAAACGTTGGGTCAAATGCATGCAAGGTAAGATTCGAACTTTTAATCACTCCCCTTGTTGCTACTGTTGGTCCCCATCCATTGCACTACCCCACTTTGATAATGACTTCATATTGGAGACTCGAGCTAATCAGTTATTTGCGTGGGCATGAAAAAACTACTTGCCTGCCCAGAATCATCATGCAATGTGTACTTTTTAATTGCCATGATTACTGAAACATAGAATGGAGGGGGCTTCAAAACTTTACCTTGTTTGTCCTCCATACTCCTTCAGTATGAGTATATTTGTGAGGATTTCTCCGGTCGCATAATGGACCTTCTGGTTTGAAAGTTGACCATTCTTCATGGCAGTCTTGTAGAAAGATCTCTTGCCTGGGATGGATACAGATTCCCCATTGATATCTTCCATTTTTCTTCGTCATTTGATCAATGATGCTAAATGGTATGAAAGATCTCTTTGTGTCCTTGTAGTGCTGCAGCGGATGGGGTCCTCTCGGTTGTGCATGGTGGGGGGTGGCAATGCTCAACAGGCTGGCATTTGGGTATGGTTGAGAAGGTGGTTTTTTGGGCTGTCTCTTTTGGGGGAGGGCGTGTTTGAACTGTAGTTTTGCTTACCAATACCTTGTGGAGTGATGGAGGGGGGCGGGAAGGGTTGGTAGATCACTTGGAGCCAATGAGTCGTGTGGGGGGGGGTGTCCTTCACAATATTCCCTTCTTTTGATCTTGTGTTAGCTGCTACATTGCTCTGAGAATTGGCTGATTCATGCACAAAAATCCGTAGCTTGCCAATTCGTAGTGCGGTATCATTTGGAGCTGTGTTTTGCTAAGATGTCCCTTGTTGCTGATTTGCTTCTTGACTCACTTCACCCTCACGCTAGATTTTTTCATTCACTCAGCAGGCTTGTTTAAGCACATAGATTTGGTTGTGAGCTCATTACATGGGAAACACCATCATACTCTTGAGCTTGTGGTTTTTGGACTGGCACTAATGCTTTAGAAGTAGATGCAATATTGGGCTATAGTGTGAATGGTGCTATTGGCGGGAGGCCTTACTTGATTTGATTTGTAGCTGGATTGGGTTTTCTATTGGGTGGGCTGAGTAATGGTGGCCTATTGGTTTGAGCTTGAGGATGATAAGACGGTGGCTAAGCTTTGGGCCTGCTACCTCTTGAGTGTAACCAGCTCATTTTCCCCTTTCCCCAATTTTGGCAATGTGTGTTTCAATTACCTCGTGTTGAGTTATTTGAAGCACTAGAGGATGAATAGAAGTTTCATTGAGCTTTGATCAGAGTGTTTAAAGAGGGGAGCCTAGGGGTGTTTGACTGGCTTGGATTTTCAAGTTTGGATAACAAGGGCATGGGAGGGCCTAGAGCCAGCTTACCGCTTGAATAAGCAGTTTTCATTCGCACAGCCCTAATGGCAATGCTATAAGCGGGTGGATGGATGGTGGGGGGCGAAGGAAATAAAAGAAGGAAGGGACAGGTAAGGAGGCGAGGGGGGCGGGGACAAAGAGAGATAGAAGGAAAGGATGAAAGAAGGGGGAATAGAGGAGGGAGGAAAAATAATATGGGGAGGGAGAGGGGGGGGGGAGAAAAGAAGATAGGAAAGAGGGGTGAAAAGAAACAGTGGAGTGGGAGGAAAAGAGAGGGAGGGGAGGTGCGGAGGAGGTGGGGTGAGGCGAAATACGTGGAAAAGTGGGTAGGAGAAAGGGTAAGTAGGAGAGATGGGGGGAACGACCAAGTCGGGTAAAGCACAAGACAAAGAAGGGTGGGGGGGGAAGGAGAACTAAAGACAGAGAGGGGGGGGAAAAGAAATGACGGGGTACGGAAAAGAAGAAAGATGGAAAACGATCGTGAACAACATTTTGGGAGAGAGGGAGAGAGGAAAGAGGAAAATTATGAAGAAAAAAGAGAGAAAAGAATGGAGAGAGAAAGGCAGCAGAAAAGGGGAAGAAGGATAAGAGGAGAATAACAAAACATCGGGGGGAAGGACGAAGAAGCCAGCGTAGCTGAAGTAAAAGGGAGAGAGAGGATGAAGGAAAGGTGGGACGACAAAAAGGAAGAAAGGGCAATAGGTAACGGTTGTTTCCGGTGGGGCCCATAGACTGAATTACCATAGAAGATATCAAAATTCAACCGTGTAAGATATAGGAATAAAAAATACCTTCAGCGGGGGGGGGGGGGGGGGGGGGGGGTGGTTGGCCTAATGGCGCCACTGGAATCCTACCATCCTACCCCAAGACCTTTGAATTTGAAGTTGAAGTTCAGTCAACTGCTCATGGGTGTTGGTGAGCGGTCTCTTGGATAGTTGACCAATTGTTCTAGTAGAGACAATTGTCCTCCCTTTCTCCAAACTGGCTCATGGATACTATGCATACTATTCCAATTTGGATCGAACCAGCTTTCCAAGGCTCCTAACCACATTGCAATGCCGTTCCCTTTAAATGAAGATGCGTAGCAATTTGACAGCAACAGTCAATTTCGTTTATCTCAGGATACACAAATGGTGTGCGATGTTCTTGACATGATCACGCAGGAGTGGTATGGGTTTTTCTTTCTCTAGGGTGAAAAATAGAATGTTCTTTCAATGTTGCAATAGAACTGGATTCTATGCATTGAGTTCAAGTGATCTACTGTTCCGTGATTGACAAAGGGGTTCATGGTTGGACCATTCTGATTGGCTGAGGCCCTGTTGATTGATTGAAGGTCTCCCAGGTGGGAGGGTTTAATAAAGCCTGTTAGGTGGATATGGTGATCTTTGTGGTCTTCTTCCCCTCTCCTTCCTCTTCTTTTTTTTCCTGGTATAGTTGCAAGTGGAAAATAGCCCCTCTTCTCGAGTATCGACCTGGTTCGAATATTCGCATGTACCTGGGAAACCTGTGCTGGCCTAATAGCCATCTACATTCTAATCCCTTCGTCGTTCGCCAAGATGTGTTAGAGAATGAGCCTCAAAAGGCTGGATTTTTGCCAAGTTACACAAACACACAAAACGCTGAAATATTAAAATAGGAAATTAACCTTGAAGACCCCCGGAGATACAACACTCTTCAAATTTCGGTTATGGGGTTAGTGATGTGCAGCTATATTCTGTCCTTTAAAAGGTACATGTGGACCTCAGGTCATGCAAGCAACTGGGAAAACCCAAAATACCAAACTATGAAATTTTGAAGTCAAAATGCTCCAAAATCTAGAGTACCCTTTTGAATAATCACCACCCCAATCTTCAACTGGTGAAGATTTTTGACTGTTTGGAGCAAGTTAGCCCTTGAAAATAATTTCAAAGTTCAGCCTAGGAAGGTGAAAAATCTGAATTGTAAAACCTGTAATTTTTTAGTCAAAATTTCTTGAAAATTCTTTCAAATCTTGTGGAATGACCTCTTGGTCCAACTGAGCGTGCCAAAACTATTGGTGACGAATCGCAGCACCCCTGAGTGTTTGCAACTTGATTGGTTGAGACTCTCAGTGCGATTGCATAACATGGAGCTTTTCCCAAGTGTGGGACCTTGCGAAATCAGAAAAGATCTTCAAATGAAGGCTGATTCTTGTTCCTCTGTTCAGATGCACCCGTAAAATGTCGAGGGTTTACCTCAAAAACCCTATCTAACTTGGCCAACAGGAGATAGGGTAATAAATGCATAAAACACTAACTAACAAAGGTTGATGCACCGAGGAATGAAGACCTTTGTCTTGTGCCTAATAAACACAAACCATCAAAATGTAATAACAGGATTTGCCAATAACCATATTTGCAGTGAAAGATCAAGAGGATGCAAATGAACACAGATAGGGTTAGAATCATCCACAGACAGACCAATGCATTTTGCTCCAAAGATTGATACACAACACACTACAAATGCAAAAGAGGCAAAGTTTGCATTACAGTTTTAGATGTTGAGGTTTGAAATCCACAAATTCACCCTGCCAAAGAGAAGAGTGAGGGGCAAAACAAGAATTCCAACCTTTAAAATAAGACCCCCCTCTTATACAATTTATAGGCAGAATGAGAGAAAAGAGAGAGGAAATCCACCATCTACCCCAACACCTGCTAGGTTGCTTAATTCATCTCATTGGTTGTAAGTGAGAAGCCAGCAAACCCAAAAGTGGAAAATGTATTTTGAACTTTTAAGAACTTGTTCCCACCCAATTAAACATATCCAGTCGTATTGGACCGAGGACCCTCGTCAGCTTTGTGACCATGCCCAACTTGCATGAATCCGGCTCCTGGTGAAAATTTATGGCAATCTGAAAATCTGTCGCTAGGGTCTGCTTCCTGTCAACTCTCAAATGTTGCGCTCCTAAAGGGTCAACCTTGCGCATCCATCCTTATGTCGACATAGCCCTTTTCGTGGCGCCAAGGCACCAATTTTTTTTCCATGTCGACACTCTGTGGTCATGCACCTTTACATGTGCCAAAGGCACAACTTTTTCCATGTCTACACCTTCGGATGTGTGCCTTTTACCTTCTGCGCCATGGGCCGCATCATTTTTGTGTCGACACCTTAGGCGCTCCCTTTTTTTTGTGTCGACACCTTCTGCATGTGCCACCTCTTCAGTTATACCATGCGCCATGGCACATCGCTTTTTTTCTGTCGACACCCGGGCTCTGATGTTCGCCTTTTGCTTGCGCCACGGGCGCAATCCTTTTTTATGTCGACCCATTCTATGTGTCTTGTCACCTTCTCCATGGGCGCATCCCATTTTTTGTCGACACCTTCTGATTGGCGCCTGTACTTACACCATGGGCGCATCCTTGTTGTATGTCCCGACCACCTTCTGATGTGCGCCTTTTACCTGTGGCCATGGGCACTCCATTTTGTGTCGACACTTCTAATGTGCGCCTTTACCTACGCCAATGGGGCACTCATTTTTGTGTCAACACCTTCTGTGTTCGCTTTCCTGTGCCATGGGCGCATCCATTTTTGTGTCGACACCTTCTTATGTTGCGCCTTTTAACTGCGCCATGGCGCAATAACTTTTTGGGTTCTGAGTTTCTTTGATTTCCATAATCTTCCATTTGTCTATATCTACCCAGGGGGGAAGATATATACAATAGTCCCTTCAAAATTTTAGATTAAGCAGTTAGTTTTGCCTGCATTAGAGTAGATTGTGGCAGGTAGTTTAGGAGCAAGAATCAGCTTTCTCTGGAAGTCTATCTCAAGTAGCAAGTCCCACAACTTGAGATAGTACCCATGTTACCCAATCACACTGTGAGCTCAAGTATATCCACTTTTGTAAACATAAGGGTGTTGTGATTCAGTGATAACAGGATGTTAAAACAAGACCAAAGTAACCATGTAAATGTAGTCAGTAAAAGGGTAAATAATATAAACTAAGAAATGACCACTACTATGAAAATGGTACAAACCATTGAGCGTTGTCAAAACCAACTAAAATGTCAAATGTGATCATAAACTGAATGTGATAAAGTAGAGCTCCATGAATACTGCAGCAATCTAATCAACCAAAAAACCAAATATGAAGCATGGTCACATGATTTGTTTGCATAACTATGGATTAATAGTGAATACTAATGAATATAAAATGTAACCTTGAGAATGGGATCTTGTGCAACTGTAGCCAAGGTCCTTGTGAGATAAGGAGTTGTACTCTAGTTGTACTTTTGTAAAAGTGAGTATAACTCTTGGCGTAGTTAGAAGATAATAAATCTAGGATCACTCAAGAGAAGTAATCCTATGGTCAAAACTGTAATTAATTCGTTACACTGAGAGTGAGCCCTTAAGATGATGAAACAAAGTAGTTGAATTGAAATGTTCACTTAGATTAAAGAAAAATACTATAATGGGAACATACGTGTATGTACCTTCCATGTGAAATATGATTGTGAAAATAGAATTCCCTAGATTGACAACGGATTGTGATCAAGAATGATCAAAATAACTAATAATTTACATAGTCGGTTTGTAATAACTTTAAAGATTAAAATATTTATTGTTAGTAATTAAACAATGCTATAAATGAACTCAGCTAGGTTTTCTATTGATCAGTAACCTTCTTTTTTCTTCCTATGAACTTTCCTTCCTCCTTGTATGAAAGAGTATTTTTCCAAAGCCAAGTAAACCAGTATTTCTCAAATAACAATCCTTAAGTCAAATTTAGAAGGTGCATGTGTGTCTATATGTTCCTAATCCAATCAAGCTATATCAATTTATTTGCATAGAGAAATTAGAATTCGAAAGGAACCACTATAGGTGAAATGTTAAAAAAAATAATGCATCCCAGTGTAAAGGAGAAGGGGTCTGAGGATAACTTTTTCGTTCAGACAACTAATAGTCAGTAAGCCGCAATTTTTCAGAAACAATTTTATATAACAATGATATTAGTAGACTCGTAATTGTTTAAAAGGATTATTTAACAAATTAGCTATGAATAACTACTGGAATTGGGAGAAAATAGCTAACTGTGCCTCCCGTTAAAGACTAATTCTTGGTCAAAATAAGTAATAAAGTTTGAAATAGGAATTTAAACGCTTATGTGTTAATTTCCATTGAAAACGACTTAGGTTTCATATAATGGAAACCTAAATGTAATGAATATTGTAACCATGAAAAGGCCATGTCGTGGAGTATGCCATCCTGTGTTTCTTACTAATTATTGGGTCCGTGTCCTGTGTTATGTCATGGATTAAGACATTGATACGTACCCTATTTTTTATCCTCTTGTATGAGTAGGTTCAGTTTTATGTAAGTGGGTCCTATTGGATGTTGAGTTTCTTTAATTTGGATCCCCATGTGGTGTTGTGTAGTATGCACTTCAAGCAACTCATGTTTGGCTCCTTCAGCAATGAGCTCACAAAGACCTTTTCCACGAACCAGCTTGGTCGGTTTGATATCAATGTCATACTCCTGGACTTTAGCCACCCAGTTTCCTCTCTTGGACCCAAATTCTTGCTGTGTAAGAATTGACTTAACAGTCGTATCTGGAACCAGCACCATAGAGTGAGAGTTGAGGATATAGAAACGGAACTGCTTGACAGCTTTGACTACTGCAAAAGCATGCTTCTCCATCATGGTGTATTTCAGCTCATGATTCTTCAGGATATAGCTCATGAAGGAAATCAGTAGCTCATGTCCATCAGAGTCTTCTTGGGTTAAGACAGTAGCCAGGGTATTATCTGTAGCATAGCAATAGATGATGAAATCTTTGCTGAAGTTAGGACACGCCAAAACTGGAGTTTTAGCAATAGATTTCTTGATACCCTCAAAGGATTCCTTTCCTTTAGAAGACCAACCAAACGCTTGCTTCCCTTTCATCATCTGAGAGATGTTCAAAGTTAATTCAGAAAAATCAGGGATGAATCTTCTTAAGAAATTGATCTTACCGAAAAAGGAATGCACGCCTTTTTTACTGGTTGGGAGAGGAATTTGCTGGATGGCTTGAACTCGTTCAGGATCAATCTTGAATACCATCCTTGGAGACAATGTGCCCTAATAGTTTTCCTTCTGTAACACAGAAGACAGATTTTTTAGGATTTAAAGAAATCCCATGCTCTCGGCATCTTTGCAGAACTGTTTCCAAGTGATCAAAATGATCTGCTCTTGTCTTTGAAAACACTGTCAGGTCATCAAGGTATATGACGATACATTTCCCTTTCAAGCTTCCAAAATCCAAATCCATAGCTCTCTGGAAAGTGGCACCAACATTAATCAGCCCAAAAGGCATTCTCTTGTAGGCAAAGGTACCCCAAGGAGTGTTGAAGGCTGTCTTGTGTTGATCTGTAGTATCAACCTCTACCTGATTGTATCCCGAGAACCCATCAAGCATAGATAACATTTCAGATCATGTTACTGCTTGCAATATTTGATCCATCATAGGCAGAGGGTAGTTATCTTTCAGAGAATCCTGATTCAGGTTCCTGAAATCAACACAGATGCGGATCTCACCATTCTTCTTCCTAACAGGCACAATGTTTGCAATCCATGTTGAATGGTGAATGGGAAAAATGATTTTAGCCTTCAACAATTTCTGAATCTCTTGAAATATAGTGTCAGCTATTTTGGGATTATACTACTGCTTTGTTTCTGCTTGAAAGGCTTGATTCCTGGTTTGAGAGGGATAGAGTGCTGCATGTCTTTTGGCTTGAAGGCTTTTAGATCCTCATAAGAATATGCAAGAACATCCTTATACTTCCTTAGAAGATCAATTGCTTTTCTCCTCTCGTCGGTTGTGCAACATTTCCCAATATTTACCAGCTTGGGATCAGTAGAACTCCCTATATCAATCTTATCATACTCAGCTGATTGCTGAGGTCCAGTAGAAGCTTTAGATTTTACATATCTGTCATGTTTATCAAACAACTCCTCCAAACTCACCAAACCTTTGGGAATCTTGTTTCCTTTGAGTTTAATGCATCCTTCCTGATATGTTTCTTCTCCTTGGGTGACAGCTTGATCAGAGGACACACTCTCACGAGGCAGGTTGTCACTTCCCTCAAAATATAGTTGTTCGAAATTCCCCTTGAGTTCCAGGAAGGAAAGCAAATGCTGGTCATCGTTGAAAACTTGCCAGTTATTAGTATTGTCAGGAACACTAGGCCGGTGGACCATTTCAATAGTGAACTTATCCTGAGAGAATTCAGGATGGGGAATCAATAATGACCCTGAGACAGCCAGTGAATCAGCCCTACTGTTCTTTTCTCTGGGTATTGCTTCAATGGAGAAAGCATCAAGGAATTCAATTGAATCCCAAACCTGATTCCGGTAATGCTTCAGCCTTCCATTTTTTACCTGAAAAATGCTTCTGACTTGTTTCACAATCAGCTCTGCATCACCACGAGCCAGAAGATTTTTTACACCTCGTTCTTTGGCCACTTGCAGTCCAAGAATGAGAGCCTCATACTCTGCTGTATTGTTAGTGTTTTCGAACTGCAACTTAAATGAAAAAGGATGTAGGCAGCCTTCAGGTGACACTAGCAGGACGCCAGCTCCAGAACCAGCCGAGGAACAACTTCCATCAAATTCTAAAATCCAAACACCATTGGGATCTTTGGGTGATACTTTGGAGGGTTGGATTTCATCAGGGGACAGAATCATGTAATTACCATGACCTATGTCTTCATAGAGTATCTGTGCCTTAGGATCATCTGTTTTCTGCACAATATACTCAGACTGTTTCTCAGGGAGTAACTTCTTCATTTGTCCATTGACAGGTATGAGGGCATGTGACCAATCCATTTGAATCTCCCCACTCACATCTTTACAGAAGTTCCTACTTAGCAACATTCCATAAGAAGGAGGAATGTCTGCTACTAGGATGGTAGCCAAGACTTTCTTTTCAGGTAAAGCAGCAAAAGCCACTTGTGCATCTTTAATCCTTCCAACCAAAGGCACTTCCTTACTTTCCATGGAGTAGCAAGATCCATAAGTACGAGTAAGGGTCAAGCCTAAAGCATGAGCTACTTTAGCAGGCATCACATTATCTGAGGCTCCGGAATCTATGACACAGTTACTGAGCCTATGGCCAGCTATATAGGAGTGTTACATAAAAAGGCTTGATTTTGTCTCCAGGTGAGGTGACAGCAGCTACCAGACTAGGCTGTGGTGTAGAAGGAGGAGTGGCAAAAGGCCTTTAGAGGTGGTCTTGGAATGAGAATTAACAAATTGGATCATCTTGGCAAAAGCCTTGGGATGAGTTTGGTAGTACTCAGCTTCTGAAATTTGAACCTTGGTCCTTTTTAGGTGATCAACAATATCAAAGGATCCAGAGGTGGATGGACCATCATCATTTGGAATTCTAGGCCTATCAACTTTAGGAGAAAAAGAAGGAACTTTGCTAGCAGGATTGACAGTACTTACCTTTGGTGCAGATGAGGTAGGGATAGGAGATCCTCTTCTGGAAATTACAGGAATAGTTGCTGGCTGCTCCTTAGATTTCTTCATGGGCTGTGTTACTTTCTCCTTCTGCCTCGTCTGTTCTCGAGTCATGACAGCAAATGATTCACTATTCATATCTGCTACCACTTCATCATAGTTATCTCCATCATCAGTGCCTTCGGTGGTAAGAAATTAACCCGAGATCCTTCGAGTTCTTCCGCCTCATCATCAAATTCCTCCAAGAATTCCTCACGAGCTTCGTCGTCCACATCATCATCGGGCTCTTCAACTTCACAGGTTGCGTTCACAGGAACTTTGACAGGAGGACCTTCAAGTTCTAGCCTTGTGTGAGGAGCAGGCAAACGATTTCTGGGCTGAAAATTTCTTCTTGGAACATCTGCATATGGGGCATGCTGGGCCAATTGTTTCTTTATAGCTACTAGATCATTTGCAATTTTCTGGACTAATGGATCAGTATTGGGTCCAGAGGTGGAGGAGGAAAGAAGCAGCAGATTTAGATTTGGGGGGATCTCTTTTCAACTTCCCTGACATGATCAAGTCATCCTCGACACTAACAGCCAGTTCTTGATCCAGAATTAACGTTCCAAGATTAGCCCTTCTTAGAGCATAACTGACTTTGGGCGTTTGAGCATTTAGAAAGAAACATTTTTGAATTTGATCAACCGGTCGATTATTTACAGGAATTTTTTTTGATCAGTCTATTGAACCGAGCCACAAATTCTCTCATGGGTTCTGATGGATCTTTCTTTATCTGAGAAATTTGGGCAAGCAGGGCATGCACATCTTCTGCCGGCTTGAAACGGCTTTCAAACTGAGTTCTCATTGTATTCCAGTCAGTGATGGCACCAACCGAAAGGTGATATAGAACCAGTCAGCAGCATTATCCTGTAACGTCTCAACGAACAGCCTTACTGAGACGTCTTCATGTTCAACTCCCAAGACTCCACATGCAACTATGAAGGCTACAATGTGTTCATCAGGGTGTACTTTTCCATCTCCTCTAAACTTGGGGAAGTTCTTTCGGTTACCTCTAGGTAACTCATGCAAAGGCTGAGTAAGGGCCAGGGGCCCGACACGTTGACCCCATGGCAATTGTGCCGCCATTCTTGGAAATACGGCTTGGAGGGGAACTTTAACACCAGCAAGGATCAAAGCTCGTAGATTGGGACTAGCAGGCTCTGAAGGAATACCACCCGTAGGACTTCTATCTTGAACAGGCGGAGTGCTCGTCGAATGAGTTCTTCTATTTGAAGGGAAAGGAAAACCCTGTTGCTCCAAAAGTTGAAACTGAGAATCTTCGATACCAAGGGTCCTTCTCCCTCGAGTGAAACACGGAGTCGCCAGATCAAAGGATAATCGAAAAAATTGCAGTACTAGAATGCGATTTTTCCCCAGCGGAGTCGCCAAAAACTGTTGGTCGTCAAATAGGACTTTTAGAAGAGCAACAGTCAGGGGACAAAAAGTCCCTCCTCTTTAATGGGAGAGGTTCCCTTATTCTGAAACGAACTTATTTACAAATGTACAGAACATTGTTTTATGGTTAAACTTGGATATTACGAAAGTGTTTTCCACAAGGATCATCAGTTACACAAGGACTGAGGAAAGGGAATAAGAAGATGAGCTGAATAGCAACATTCAGAATTATAGATAGCAGAATAATTCTTTGTGTATGCGAAGCTTCAAAGAATTTAAGACAAGATCATTTGCGTTGGCTGAATGAGATTAAATTTAAATACACAAAGTTCCCTAAATAACCTTCTTCAGATTTATTAATCAAGGACACAAAGTTCCTTCTTGGTTATACAAGATCAATATATTGGCAAAACTGAACAATATGCAATCAGAGAGACTAACGAGTTAAGAACAAAATGATCTTCACAATATTAAAGGAAAACACAGAGATAACAAGAATTTAGATAGACAAAGAATAGAAAGCCCTTTTGTATTGATTTCTTTAAGATCTATTTACACTTTCAACAAATATCCAAGTTCTTCCTCCTTCTACAAAATGGCGTGGAAAGGCCATTATATAGCTTACAAGTCAGTTACTCTCTGTAACCGTTTCTTTTAATTAAAGAATAGTTAAGGATCGCCAGACGCAATTTCTTAACTAATTACATGGAATACGAAAGGAATGGGAAGAAGAGAAAAGAAAGGAGAAGGAGACAGGCGGCCAGTTATTAGGAGGGACCCACTGTCTTCAGAATCCGCTGCCTGAATCTTTCTAACGTCTCAGCTCTGTATTTGCCACGAGGGACACACCAGACGTTTCATCTTGAGGATGACAATGAGTGTCTTTGAAAACTGATGCAACCAGCGTCTTGAGAGCTTCGTCCTTCTGCCAGCCGTCCTTGAAATTTGATCTTCGGATTGATAGCATCAGAGCCACAACTTAAATTCATATTTTGAAAAACAGCATATTCGGGTCGAGCGGGAAAAACTAAGTATGAATTGCCTTAGGTTCACTTGGGACATGTGAGACGCGAATGCGCGAAACACGAGGCTCGGCCGATTCGGGCGAAACGGGGAGAAGACGCACAAATGAATTTGGGACAATTGGGACAAAAATGTGCGAAGTGCGCGACTCGGGCGGTTCGGCCGAAATTGGAACAGTTTGCATTTTTGGCTTCAGGACACTTGGGACAAAAATGTGCGAAGTGCGCGACTCGGGTGATTCGGCCGAAATTGGAACAGTTTGCATTTGGAACTCGGGACAGTTGGGACAAAATCGGGCGAATCGGCTGAAAATGGAACAATAGGTCCGTTTCAACTTGGGACATTTGGGACAAAAAGTTCCGGAGTCCGCGGTTCGGGTGGTTCGGCTGATCGGGGAACAGAGCACCAGAATTGGCTCTGAATCTTCTTTCTTGACCTGTATGTTAGCCTTTTCATCACAGAACTGGTCATTAGGGTTGAAGATAGACTCCAATGTTACTAAACCTTTAGGAAGCTTGTTTGTCCACAGCTGCACTACTTGATCACTGTACTGCTGCTCTAGTCTATCCTGATTCCTAGCTGAAAATTCAGCCTCTTCTTGTAATAAATTGATGATATGTTGATTGTTCTCAAACACCTGCCAGCTTGTGTTATTATTTGGAACTACTGGCCTCACAATCACATGGATACGTGGCTGCATTTTTTCCCTTTTGATGTTGTCAACCACATCAAACGTTGCTCCAACTGCTGTGAGCCTATCTATGGTTTCATTTTTCTTCCTGGGT
Organism: Taxus chinensis; assembly: GCA_019776745.2. Lineage (NCBI taxonomy): Eukaryota > Viridiplantae > Streptophyta > Pinopsida > Cupressales > Taxaceae > Taxus > Taxus chinensis. The sequence goes on from JAHRHJ020000954.1 coordinate 391,336, forward strand.
ATGGACACGATGTTGAAAGCTTTGAAATCCTCAACGAGGTCCCATACTCTATTCTTGTAGTTCTTCAGCAGGTCATTTTTTGTAGCATGTTGTCCCCTGACTTGATTGATGATTAGCTCGCTATCTCCGAACACCTGCAAGTTCTTTATCCCCTTTTTCCCAACCCAATGAAGTCCATGAATCAATGCTTCATATTCAGCCGTGTTGTTTGAATAGGAAAACTGGAAATGGAAAGATGAATAATATTTGATGCCTTGAGGTGAAACAAGCATAGCTCCTCCTCCTGCACTTTGCCTAATCCTTGATCCATCAAAAAATAACTATCATACCTCATTGTCATCCTTATGGTCTAGTTTGGTGATGCTAGGAATAGGATGGTTTTCTTCATGTATTCAATAGACTACTAGCTCAGATTCTTCTACTTCTTAGTAGGGATCAAAAGCGTGTACCTTACTTTCCCATTCATCAAGAGTTAAATCTGGGTCATACAACCTAGGATCAAAGGCACGAATTTTTCCATGTCGACACTCTGTGTCATGCGCCCTTTACATGCGCCAAGGCGCGACTTTTACCATGTCGACACTCTGTGTCATGCGCCCTTTACATGCGCCAAGGCGTGACTTTTACCATGTCGAGACTCTGTGTCATGCGCCCTTTACATGCACCAAGGCATGACTTTTACCATGTCGACACTCTGTGTCATGCACCCTTTACATGCACCAAGGCGTGACTTTTACCATGTCGACACTCTGTGTCATGCGCCCTTTACATGTGCCAAGGTGTGAATTTTTCCATGTTGACACCCTGTGTCATGCGTCAAGGCGCAACTTTTACCATGTCGACACTCTGTTTCATGCGCCCTTTACATGCGCCAAGGCACGAATTTTTCCATGTCAACACTCTGTGTCATGCGCCCTTTACATGCACCAAGGCGCGAATTTTACCATGTCGACACTCTGTGTCATGCGCCCTTTACATGTGCCAAGGCGCGAATTTTACCATGTCGACACTCTGTGTCATGCACCCTTTACATGCGCCAAGGCGTGACTTTTGCATTGTTGACACTATGTGTCATTGATTTCCATATTCTTTTGCTTGTCTATATCTACCCGGGGGGGAAAGATATATACAACAGGTTCGAAGCTTGCTCCTAGGTTTGTGGGTCCCTTTCAGATCTTAGAGAACATCGGTCCCTTGGCCTATCATCTAGCATTGCCACCTATCTTCTCTCATGTCCATGATTTGTTTCATGTTTCTATGCTTAGGAGATATATTTCTTATCCTTCTCACATATTAGATTGGACCGCATTACAGGGGTAGGATTAGGTGCAAGTGATGGTGGAGCCCATTTGCATTATAGAGCACAAAACCTTGGGCATTTGTAGTAGAGAGATTGACCATGTTTGGGTCCAATGGGACATGTGTGACAAGAATGCTACTATATGGGAGGATGCAACACTGCTATGAGTTCAATTTCCACACCTATTCCAATGACTTCTAGGAGGAATTCAAGTATAATGGGATGGGGATGTAGTGCTCGCTTCCCTTCAACACATATTACTATTTATTTAGATACTATTGACTCTACTTATGGATATTTTGTATTATTCTGACTTAGCATGATGTAGATGTTAGAGGTACTGAGACTATTATTGGTTTTCGATTCTTAGTATGATGTGTGTGGACTATTGATGAAAAATCATAGCGTGTGATCTGCATAACATTGGACTATTTCTCAAGCTGTGGGACTTATGAACTTGAGATGGATCTCCAGAGAAGGCAGATTCCATCTCCTAAAATACCTACCACAAGCTATTCTAGTGCATGAAAACTATATAATCCTAATCTAACCTTCCAAGGGACCAGGGAGAGAGAGTGCATTAAAAACAAAGCCTACACTAAAATGGTGATACACCAAAGAAGGACGTTGCCGGTCACAATCTCAACTTCTTGAAATGGAGAGAGGTGAGCAATGGAGAGGATGGACAGATGCATCACAGATTAGAGATAGAGTTCACACAGAACACCACTTCAAACCCATTAAACACACCTCCCAAAACCTACAATAGACATCACAAGTATGCACAATATACCCTACAATGATGAGAGGCAAGAAGAGACAATAAAATAAAGAAGGATGGACACAATGCATCACAAAACAAATTTTATTGCTCCATGAGTTCACACAGTACATCATCAGTGGGAAAGAGGTAAGAAAATGCCATTACAGAGCCAAGAGAGGAGGCTTAGACTCCACATTCTACCCTAAGGGAAGAAAAGAGAGAGGGGGCAGGAGAGAAACAATGACCAACCTTTTGAAATATGCCCCTCCTTTACAATATATAGAAGAATGAGAGAAGGAGAGAGGGAAGAATTTGAATCCTTCTTCAACCACCCCTTGAAGATTGAATCACCTACTCCAACCACTCAAAAAGCATTGAAATCCACCTACAAAATGATGGGCTTCACCCACCCATGTTCCATGTGTTGTTCCTTGTTGGACAAGAAAAGAGGCCCATTCTTCATCATGGTGGTAGGTGGGAGACTTAACAGCCTTGAAAATGTCATGACCGAAACATTAATGGTGGCAAGTGAGTAGCAGGCATTAGGAGCTTTCCAAAAATCCTTCCCCACTCAAAACTGAGCTCCTCAGTTGAAAGATATGGCCATCTGAAGGTTGGGGTTGGGTGTTTAACACGGGATCATAATATATGAATGAGTCCCCATGGGTCCACGTGGCAGCCCACGTTGTTGAAGATTCAGTTCCCCTCTTCTCACTCTTGAATTTATGCCAAACTGACATGTGGTGGCTTATATGGGCTCCTTTGTGTTCTACCTAAGTCCCTCCTGTTGGCAGAGACACTCTGCCTAACCTGAGACACGTGGAGAGCTAGCACATGTTTGGGGACCACTTTTGGATTCACCTCTTGAAAGAGCACCGAAGAGACATGTGGCTCCTTCCGTGGCTTTGCTCTGTATTTCTTTTTGTTTTGGCTAAGTCCCTTTTGACTTGGTGGGGCCATATGTCTGACCATGGACATGTGGAGGCTCAACACACATTTAGGACCTACCTCCAGATTTTTCCTTTGAAGTTACGTGGATGAGGCATGTGGAGGCCTTGCCTTCTTGAGCTTGGACTTTTCAATGGCCAAGTGCCTACCCCCTTTTTGACTGATGACCACATGGTGAGCCCACACTCATTTGGGAAGCTTCTTTCTTTTGATCCTTCCTTTGAATGTTGCCCGATGAGACACATGTAGAGCTTCTCGTTGGCTCTTGGATTATACTTGGAAGTTTTTCGGCCATCTCTGGTCCCTTTTTCAGACTTGGGACACGTTACTTGACCCTAGCCACATGGGAGCCTCTGCTATTTGGGGATGCACCTTTGGATTTTAACCTTAAATTGTGCACAACCTGAGACACATGGAGGCTTCCTTCAACCTATGTTATACTTCCCGACTTGGACTTTTCAATGGCTAGTGTCCCTTTTTTAGACCTTGGACCACGTGGAGGGATGGTGCTTGTTTGGGTCTTTGCACCTTTTGGGTCATACCTTTAAAGTTGTGTCAAGCTGACACATGGTTCTTTCTGCTGGCCTTAGAATTTTCAATGGCCAATTGAACTTTTTGAGGACTCTGACCATGTGGATTTTGTGCACATTTGGGACCTACCTTTTTGATATAACCTTTTGGAATTGCACCTGAGCTGACACATGGCACCTTCCATGAGTCTGATTGTTTGGCCCCAAGTCGACTCATATGCGGCGAAGTCCAAAACTTTGAGCCCTTTCTTCAATCTTTCTGTTGAGCCTCTAGCCTCCTTTGACATTGTTTTCACCAACCCATACTTTGTCGAGCCCACCTGCCCCTTAGATTTGGGATTGATTGTGAGCTCATATTGGACTGAAACGACCCCTTATATTTTCTTTGTGCAGGGTCATGTTTGATCAATTTTTCCTTGGGGGGTAAAATTGGGATAACAATTTGACAACTCACGGGGACATTTTCCTGCTAGATGAAGAGACCAGTGGCCTTAAAGTATCCATTGGGCATGGAGTCATGAATGATAGCCTGGTACTGATCTTGTCCCTAAAACCGTGAGCCTGACTGCTTGCACTTGGTGACCCTGAACTTGCCCCATTGTCCACACTCTCAATTTTCATAAGAAAATCTTGAAAATGAGGTTCTGAGAGTAGAAAATTGTATTGACCTGGGGCTTTCACCTGCTCTATAAATGGACTATTACAATATTCACCTGGAGGTACACTGAACTGCATAGCGATACAACCCTAGAGCAAAAAACACCACAACACACTATATACAAAAGGGGAAATCATACATGCCCCAAGTGGGGAACATGCAGAGTGTGCGAAAGCACTTGTTTTTCTGAAAGAAAACCTACTCCTACTCCTACACTATCCCTACCAAAGAAAACTAAACAAATCCTGCAACTGGCAGGGAGAAATAGCTTCCCTTCCTCAAAAATTGTGACCATGTATATGATTTGGCACTGAACATGGTCGGAATTGAGAGTAAAGAAACCTGAAAGATGGTGTTTTCCACCCAAATCATCAAGGTATCAATCAAAAAAATGTACACCTCAAGAGTTGTTCTTGCATTGGACTCTTGGGGGTGTTGATGCTGACCTTTGGTGCTTAGATACTCATCCTCATGCTTTGAAATGAGCATGAGTTGTTTTGGCTTCTCTCTTGGCTCTAATGAAGCCAAGTACCTGATTGGGCATGGTTTGGTCCCTTGAATGTGCCCATGGTTCTGAATTTTGACTCCATGGATGAAGTCTTCATGTGGACCTTCTTGGGTGGATGGTGTGGGAGAGATGGGGGACTCTTTTCCTTCCTTTGGTAGTATTCCTTCCATGGATTCATCAATCAAATCAGGCCTTTCAAATGAAATCAAAAAATCTTCAATAATGCTTTCTTCATCAAGTGGCCTCAACTCTGATTTGATCTCTTCCAGCTGCTCCTCTTCGGCGGTAGGTTCTTGTGGTTGAAGGATGAATGATGGGGCAATGAATGTTGTAATTTCTACAGGCCCCTCCTCATCAAAACATTCCTCCAAGTCTGATAGGAGATCAAACTCTTCGATGTCCTACCACAAGTGTGGATTGCATGAGGGGAATGAAGTCATGACTGCACGACTTCATAAATGGCAGAAGATGGAAGATGTGGAAAGATGAATGGGTGGAAATGGATGGGAAGTAGGTCTGCACCTCAGAGAATGGGTTGTTGACCAGATGGAGTCACCAGATGTGCTTGAAAGTGCCTCCAAAGGATGTAATCTTCACCAAGAGCACATCGAACCTGATGAAGTGAAGTGGTAAGGTGCTTCAAACCTGTCCCATCGGGCATGCCAAAAATATTGATGTCACAGCACCCCCAAATGGCCTCAAGATTTGGGGCATACGGTGTGATTGATAACATGAGACCATCTCTCAAGAAAGACTTGCGGAAAAAGATGGACCTATAGAGAAGGATGGTTCCCTCACTAAACTACCTGCCAAAGTTATTCTAATGCAAGGAAAACTATCTAATCCTAAATAACCTTCCAAGGGAGTGGGGAGAGAAAGTGACATGCATAACATGGGACCATCCTACACTATGGGAAATTGAGATGGCCCTCAAGAGAAGGAGGTTCTTCTGGTCCTAATTAATGCTAAACTACTTCTAAGGAAGGAAATGTGACTATCTACTCCTAATCTAACAATGCCAAGGAGACAGGAAGAGAGAGAGAGCATGAAATAAAGGAATCCTACACTAAGAGGTGATAAAACCAAGAAAAGGGGGTCGCTGGTCACAAATTCAACTTCCTGAAATGGAGAGAGGTGAGCAATGGAGAGGATGGATAGATGCATCATAGACCAAAGATAGAGTTCACACAGAACACCACTTCAAACCCATTAAACACAGCTCTCAAAACCTACAATAGACATCAGAAGTATGCACAGTATACCCTGCAATGATGAGAGGCAAGAAGAGACAATAAAATAAGGAAGGATGGAAAAAATGCATCACAAAACATATTTTATTGCTCCATGAGTTCACATGGTACATCATCAGTGGGAAAGAGGCAAGAAAATGCCATTACAGAGCCATGAGAGGAGGCTTAAACTCCACATTCAACCCTAGGGAAGAAAGAGAGAGGGGGGCAGGAGAGAAAAATGACCAACCTTTAGAAATATGCCCCTCCTTTACAATATATAGAAGAATAAGAGAAGGAGAGAGGGAAAATTTGAATCCTTCTTCAACCACCCCAAGATTGCATTGAATTCACCTACTCCAACCACCCCATAAAGCATTGAAATCCACTTGTAATAATGATGGGCTTTACTGCAAGACCCATGCCTCCATGTATTGTTCCTTGCTGGGAAAGAAAGGAGTCCATTATTCATCATGGTGATAGGTGAGAGACTTGACAACCTTGAAAATGGTAGACTGGAACATTAATGGTGGCAGGTGAGTAGCAGGCATCGAGAGCTTTCCAAAAATTCCTTTCTTGCTCAAAACTGAGCTCCCAGTCAAAAGATATGGTTCTCCTGAAGGTCGTGGGACTTTGGGTTTAAATGAGTCCATCGTGCATGAGACCCATATACGTGTCCACGTGGCATCCCCACGTTTTGAAGATTCGGCCCCTCCTCTCACTCTTGAAGTTATGCCACTGAAATGACATTTTGGCCTTCTCATTTTCCTTTGTATTCTACCTAAGTCCCTCCTATTGGCAGAGACACTCTGCCTGAAACGAGACACGTGGAGAGTAGCGCTCATTTGGGACTCCTGCTTTGGATATCTCGCCCCTTGAAGATGTGCCAAAGAGACATGTAGGATTCCACTGGCCTTGTTTTCTTTTTTATTTTGGAAGTCCCTTTTAATGGCTGGTGCCATCATTTCTGACTCTAGCCACATGGCAGGCTGGCACTCATTTTGGGGACTACCTCTTAGGATTTTGCCTTTGAAGTTCCGTGCGACGAGATGCACATGGAGGCTTCCTGGCACTATTTTGGACTTTTCAACAGCCGGCTGTCCCCTTTTCAGACTCTGACATGTGGAGAGCTAGTGCACACTCATTTGGGGACTTTCTTTAATTCTTCCTTTGAAGTTACACTGAGATGACATGTGGCAGGATTCCGCTGTCCTTTGACTTTTCAATTCAGGCCTCCTTTGCCCCTGTTTTTTACTCTGGACACGTGGAAAGCTGTGCTTATTTGGGGACCGCCTCCCGATTTTACCCTTGAAGATGTGCCGATGACTGACATGTGGAGGTTTCCTTCTGCTCGGCCCTGTCATACTTAGACTTTTCAATGGCGAGTGTCCCCTTTTCAGACTCTTGGACATGTGGAGGGTTGACGCTTCATTTGAGTCTCCAGCTTTGGGTCACACCTTTAAAGTTGCACTGAGATGACACGTGGCTCTTTCCACTGGCCTTAGACTTTTCAACAGCCGATTCAACTTTTTGAGTCTCGGATCACGTGGAGGGCTGGCGCACATTTGGGACCTTCCTTTTTGATGTGCCTTTTGGAATTGTGTTGAGCTGACACATGGCACCTTCCGTGAGTCTGTTGTTTGGCCCCAAGTCGACTCGTATGTGGAAAAGTCTGAAAACTTTAAGCCCTTCCTCCAATTTTCTCTTGTCGATTTATGGCCTCCTTTGACGTTGTTTGATCCTCCATTGTAAAGCCCACCTGCCCCTCAGATTTGGGATCGATTGTGAGCCCTATTGGACTGAAACGACCCTTCCAATTTTCTTATGCAATGTTATGGTTGACCAATTTTTCCTAGGGGTAAAATTGGGATAACATGGACTTCTAGAGACATTTTTGATATTAATGATGATATGCTATTGACACGGTTATATATATTCTGACATGTGATATTTTCATCACACTTAGTAGGCCTTGATAATTGAATTAATATTGTGATCATTTTGACATGGATGAAATGTAGAATAGAGATGTAGTTAGAAATTGTAAATGAAATCATAATTGCCTAGCTGAAGATTTTTTTCAAATGTAGATGATTGTGCATTTAACTTTTGAAATTTTATGTTGGATGTTTTGATGTCGCCACAAGGTTGAAGGAGGTATTATGTGTTTTGTAGATAAATATATTCACAAAAAATAACGGGGTTATTGGAGACCAACCACCACATTGGAATGCTAGGTGAATTCAACAGGGGTTATCATGGCAAAATGTATTTTGTGTATGTGTGTTTGAATTGTTTTTAGGGGGTTCCCTTGGGGGGTTCACCTTTAATTGTGACCATGGGGTTATGTGTTTTCTTTTTTTTAGCTTCATTTATCTAATGTTAGTATGTGATTTTTAGTGATGTAATTTCCTTGTATTAATTATTTTGAATTTGGGTAATTTTTCCCTTTATCATTAATGGGTTTAAGTGTCTGTTCTATGTAATTAATCTTATTCTAACCTAATCATAGATGGGACAAAAAAATTTATTTATTATACTATATGGCTCTTGGGTTTTGTGTTGTAAGTCGAGTGTTTGTGATCTTGAGTGTTGTACACTCTACCCTTTCATGGAAATTTGAATTTAGCCTTAAGGGCCCATTTTGAAGGCTTGTGGGACAAGTTAAACTTGTTCCACACCTCTTAAATTACTATGCCAACCCTACCTATGGATTGCGGGGTCAAAAATAGACCCCATTAAATGTTTTGTAAGTCAAAAAGTGAAATTTATTACACTTTTCTTACATGGGCTTTAATGTTTGTCCTTAAGGGGTGTGGGCTTAGATTGTGTGTGTAAGTAATTTTGTCATTTCACTCACCCACCAACTTATTGTGCATTGGGGTTGAGGTTTGAATTGTGAGGTGGAGTTGAGGATGAGTGATGTGGCATCCTACATGGATCTACCTCATCCTCCTCTCTCCCTTTTCTATCTATTGAAGTTATTTTGCTTGTTTGGGGATTAGTTCATTCTTTTGTGCTATTGGATCTTAGGAGTTAGAGGATTTTGGAGCGCTTGTCATATTTTTGGGAGATTTTTCATGATTTCTTGGGTTGGAGGAAGATTGGAGATTGACTCTTGGAACAAGCTCTACAATGTAAAGGTAGGAGATATACTCTTTCTTAATGTTCTTCTTTTATTTTGTGTGTATGTGCTTTTTTTAAATGTTTTGATATGTTTGTTGGGTTCTTGGGCAGATTTCCTAAGTGTGGTGTAGGAGGGGACTATAGGGAGAATTCATGTAGGGAGGCATAAGAGTTTATTTCATGTTGTGGAGGGAGTTTTTGTTGGGTTCCCCACCTTGGACAAAGAATGTTTGCATTTCTTACTTGTTTCTTTTATGAGGGAGGCATAAGAGTAAGTGGGAGGAATAATAGGAACTTAAGGGAGGCATAAGAGTGTGTAGGGGTTTTTATATGTGTATTGGAGGTTTTAAGGTTGGAACCTATTTCCCATTTGGAGACATAAGTGACCTCCCCATAGGTTTTTTCTCCTTTGGCTCATCATTTAGAAGCCTTGTATATTTTTTTGTCTATACTTCTTGTGTTTTTAGTTTAAGTTGTTTGTGTTCTGGAATAGTTGTGAAATACTTGGTTTTGTGTTATGGTATCTTGTTTTTTGCCATGTGTTGGATCCACCATTCATTGCAATGTGGTTGCGGATCGAGGGCTAATGAGGAGGGTGGATTCTCCTCCTCATTGGATATTTTGGTTGGGTGGAGAGTGTTTCCTCTCCCCCCTTTTTTGTTTTGAATCAAGCAAATCATGAAGAAGCTCTCTTGTTTGTGATGTGAAGCTTGGATATTTTTTTAGATTCCTTAAGAAATCCCTTCTTGTTAGAAGCCTTATTATTTTTCCCACTTACGTTGGAGGAAATTTTAATATTTTATTTCTCTTTTATCTTAAAATCTTGTATTATTTCCCACTTTAAGTGGAAGAAATTGTAATAATCATGTGAAGAAAAGTTACATTCAATTATTGGATATGAAATTTGTATTGTATATTGAAAAAGAGAAAGAAAGATTTGTGTTGTAAAACTAGTCTTGTGAAATATTAAAGAAAGTTATTATCTTATTTGAAGTTTTAGTTTGTATTGTGTGAAAAAAAAACTTCTTTGCTTTAAACGAAATGAGCTATGCTCAATGGGAAAAGAAAGTTTACTTTCATTGTGAAATTGTATTATTGTAAATGAGAAAGAAGAAATATAGAAGTTGTAATATGTTAAAATTCATGCATAGAAAACTTGTATGTAGAACCAAGTTGTTAGTAGTTTTTTGAACTAAGTTGTAGTGGAAATGGATATAAGAAATAAATTTGTAGTTGTGATAAATGTTAAGTAGATTATTTTGTTAAAATGATTCATTGTTGTTGTTACTGTTGAAACAAGAAATGTTTTAAAATGAGTAATTTTAACTATGAAATGAATAAATGGAATTAAATCCTACAATTGGAAAATCTAGGAATATAAAATAAAGGTCAAAATGTATTTTTAAACATTTTAGCAACTTTTTTTTGGAATATTTTCAGTTTTGAAGGTTCTGTTCCTAAGGAACAGGATCGCCGCCCTATGCAGAGCGGCGATCTTGTAAATGCCGCTCAGGCAAGGTGGCCATCTTAGATTCACCTCTATGTAAGGTTGTATTTCATGGTTTGTCACCCAGGAAGGGCAGTGGTCCTAGGACCTTCGGCCTGCTCTGTGTGGCGGTTTCTTCACCGACGATGAAAATTCTCAGACCCGCTCTTGTGCAAATTTGAACTTGGTCAAAACAATTTTTTAAGCTTGCAAATTCACTAAGGACACCTCATACAAATAAATATTGGCTGAATCCTATTATTTAAAGCAAAATAACCTCTAAATGGTAAATTAAAAGCACTCTTTCTCATTTATATTAATGGGGATAGGGTTTACCCCAAATAGAGAACTCTAAATACAAATATTTTTGAAATAAAACCAGATTGATAAAGGAAATCCCTTCAATCCTTGCATGGGAGAAATTACAACAATAAAACTACAATATATAGTAATCTAATATTGATCTCCTTGTACACTCCTCCATAGTTCTTCCTCTCTTGCTCCCATGGATCCCTTCTCTCCAGCCTATTATTTTAATAAAGGAAAAGTGACCAAATGGGGAGACTTAGGTAAAGAAGAGATTAAATAAAAATTCATAAGGATATTTATGGTTAGTTTGGAACCCTGGGATCTAGTGGCCACAATTGAATTGATCTAAGGGTGGAGGATCAGCCCTAATTTTGTTTGGTAGGAATATATTTATATTGTTTTAAATAAATATTAAGGGTATGTGTAGATGGGTGAATGGGGAGATTAATTTACTTTGGTGTGCATAGTCTCTAATCTAGTTCCTAGAATGTTTTAGAAAAATAATGAAATGGATGCTTAAGTTGTTAAGTAATGGAATTATAGTAACTAAATATAAGGTAAATTTGTAGGGTTTGAGTATTAGTTGTGGAGCAATAAAACACTTAACCAAGTAAATTAAATTAGGGAACCTTACTAACTTACTTTGAATTAATCAACCTTAGAGATTAAAGTAAATTATGTATTAATCATTTATTTAGACTTGGCCTATCAATTGTAAAGTTGAGATTGTTGGTGTAAATTAGGTTAATATACCCTAGGGGTTAACACCCTTGTGACATTTTAACTATAAAAAATATAAAATTAGTTACAATTTTCGGGATAAGTGTTAGGTTTAACATGTTCCTAGAACATCATTTTTATGGGCGTTACATCCACATCCTTAGTAGCAGTAACAAAAAAAATAGACTCGGCCACCCTTTCGACCTCCATAGAACCATGATGTTCAGAGAGGGCATAGTATGGGACATCTAGTTAGGGCATCCAATAGGACACATGCTCCACCTCGAGCACAATCAGCAAGAGCATGTCCACCACAGTACCCAGAGAGATCTATCCCTAGATCCTCAAGTCTTTCAACATGTACTACTAGGCCACCTGGAGGGATATCTGAATAATGGAGAGGACCGGGCACTTGCTACGGATGTGGCATGCATAGTTATCATTGGAGAGAGTGCCCTTAGAACCTTGCTAATCAGGGTAAGGCACCCGTTTCTTAGCTTATTGTTGGCGACATGGCTAGGAGCCACAGGATTTATGCAGCGGTCAAGAACTACCAGAAAGAGCACCAAGTCATAGTGATAGAGACCACAGGTAGCATTGGTTGCATTTTTATCCCTATTTTATTTGACTCAGGCTCTTTAGGTTCTTTCATTTCACCATCTTTAGTAGAGCATTACAGGCTGGTGGTACTTAGGTAGGGTATTAGTTGGGATGTTGAGATGGCTTATAGAGCCAAGATCTTAGTTGACTCCTTAGTCAAGGAATGCGTAGTGGACCTAGGACCTTTTACCACTACTTTGAATCTTTGTATCCTTCCCTTGGGTTCTTATGTAGTGATTTTTGGCATGGATTAATTTTTTACACACAGAGCCAAAGTTGATTACTACAGTAAGATTATATCTTGTGCAAATGATTTGGGTGTGGATTCGGTTATTGTCAGAGTCAAGAGACCCATCTCTATCTGCACTTTTTCTGCTATGCAACTGAAGTGGTGTACGTGACGGGGTTGTTAGTTATTTGCTATTACAGTCAGTGATACGTCATAGGATGAGGTGAGTGGACCTTCACTCAATGATCACCCCATATTGTAAGAGTTCTCAGATGTTTTTCCTAGAAAGTTGTTAGGGATGCCTTCCCCACGTGAGACAGAGTTTCACATTGATTTGGTTCTAGGAGTGGAACCTATCTCTCACACTCCTTATAGGATGACCAAACCTGAGCTATGTGAGCTCAAGTTGCAGCTTGAGGGAATTCTTGAGAAAGGCGTACTCCATCCTACTATATCTGCTTGGGTTGCATCAGTGATATTTGAGAAGAAGAAGGATGGATCCTTGTGTTTGTGTGTGGACTATCGTCATCTAAATAAAGTAACGATCAAGATACATTACCCATTCATTGCATTTATGATTTGTTTGACCAGATGAAGGGGGGCACTGTATTTTCTAAGATTGAACTTAGGTCAGGTTACCATCAACTGAGGATTGCAGAGGCATATATCCATAAGTCATCTTTCCACATGAGATATGGCCATTATGAGTTTAGAGTTGTGTCATTCGGTATTACGAATGCCACTGCAGTGTTCATGAGTTTGATGAACAGGGTGTTCAAGACCTTTTTAGATCATTTTGTACTCATGTTTCTTGATAACATTTGATATTCTCATGTATGCATGAGGAGCACGAGGAACACCTTCTTCAGGTTTTGCAGTGTCTTCATGAGCAGTAGCTGCTATCCAATTTTTTCCCTTGGGAAAAGTTTGATCAAACACAACCTTCCACACCAAAGAAATGAAGAGGTTGGTTCAGCCATCTAAGCCCACATTTCAAATCTAACAATCAGGTTACAGTAAGGCTTGGAAATGGCAATGGAAGGTGGGAAAATGAATGGCCAACAAAAATGTTGAACAAGACCAAAGCTCAAGTGAAAAAATGGAGAAAGGCTTAAAGTTTTTAGACTTCACATTTTCGGGGATCTTGGGGAAATGAACAGTTGAAGAAAACAAAGAAAGATAACTTGGTAAGTCAAAATCAAGCCCAAAGAGAGTCAACTAGAAGAAAAGCAATAGAACCGCGGAAGGTGCCACGTGCCTCATCAATGCAACTTTAAAGGAAAACTCCAAAGGCATGTCCCCAAATGATCGCAGGCCCTCCACATGTCTAGGGTCCAACAAACTTGCTCCTAAATAGGTGGAAAAGGAAGAATGGGCCGTTGAAATGTCTAAGCATGGGAAGAGCTAGTGGAAGCCTCCACATGCCTCATCAACAGAAATTCAAAGCTAAAATCAAAAGGAAAGTCCCCAAATGAGTGCAAGCCCTCCACGTGGTTAGATCCTAAGAAAGTTACACTGGCCATTGAAAATTCTATGCATGGGAAGAGCCAACGGAAGCCTCCATATGCCTCATCAGCACAACTTCAAAGGTAAAATCCAAAGACGGGTCCCCAAATGAGCTTAGGATCTCCACGTGGTCAGAGCTCACAAAAGGTAGAACCAGCCATTAGAAATTCTAAGCATGTGAAGCCATCGGAAGCCTCCACGTGCCTCATCAACACAACTTCAAAGGTTAAATCCGAAGGTGGGTTCCCAAACGAGTGCATGCTCTCCACATGGTCAAAGCCTGAGAAAGTTGCACTGGCTGTTGAAAAGTCTAAGCATGGGAAGATCCAGAAGAAGCCTCCACGTGCCTCATCAGCGCAACTTCAAAGGTAAAATTTAAAGGCGGGTCCCCAAATGAGTGTAGGCTCTCCATGTGGTCAGAGCCCAGAAAAGACAGATCTGGCCATTGAAAATTCTAAGCATGTGAAGAGCAATTGGAAGCCTCCATGTGCCTCATCATAACAACTTCAAAGGTAAAATACTAAGGTGGGTTCCCAAATTATCACAAGCTCTCCACATGGTCAAAGCCCAAGAAAGTGGCACCAGCCATTGAAAATTCTAAGCATGGGAAGAGCCACTGAAAGCCTCCACATGCCTCATTAGTGTAACTTCAAAGGTAAAATCCAAAGGCAGGTCCCCAAATGAATGAAATCCCTCCACATATCTAGGGTCAAACATAGTTTATCCTAAACATAAGGGACTTATCTAAAACACAAAGAAAGCAGAGCAGGCTCGTGGACAATTACATGTGTCCAACTGTCACAACTTCAAGACTGAAAGGAGGGGATAAAGTCTTGAAAGCCTGTAGGATTTCCACATGGAGCTAACTAAAAAGGTCCCACCCGAAAAGGGGTTTTTGACATTATATATATTGGGGCCCTTTACTCACCTAAGGGAATGAAGCAACATGTTTGTGGATGGTGCCAAGTGCCGACATGTCGCATTCCCAGGACCCTAAAAGGCAACAAAAAATATTAAGAATATGCGAGGCTTCCACGTGGATCTTGCATGGATAGAATCCAAACCTAAATAAGTTTGGAAAAGATTTGCGGAATGTAAATTCAATGAAAGATGAATCACGAAGCCCACCAAGAATTTTATATTATTAGATCTTTTAAAATATTGTGAGAGCTCGTGTGAAATGCCTAACCCTAATATTCAGATGATCATAACTTTCGACTGGAATCTTAGATTTGAGAAAGAGAGGACTTTTTGGAAATATCTTGATGTCTTCTACTCAACTATGACTAGATATCTTTAAATTAGTGGCACTAAGTTCTTAAAAATGAAAAAATACAATCCACCATTATGTTTCACTCGGAATGACTCATCCCTATAGAAACAGATAAGAGTTATGGGCTAGGAGGAATACCTGTGGAATGTCGAGATGGTGTGCGCGTACCGTAGAGAAAGATCAGGTTGATTGCGAAGAACTCCTTTTTGTCTTGGAAGGACTACCTGCAAATAAGAACACAAGACCACAAGATTTGATTAAACAATAAATGAGGAAACTGCCTTGGGCCCAGGAAATATAAAACTTCCTTTCGAAGGTGGTCAGTTCCCCTGCTAATATGAATTAACACAAAAGACTGTAAAATATCAATTAAATTGTTTCGTTGAACTGGGTAGGGGAAAGGCTGGTTTTCTAGTTTTGATCAGAGGAACCGATGGCGGTTACTGATAGCCGATGCTGGTTATGATAGCCGATGCCGGTTACTGATAACCGATACCGGTGGGTTCTAAGATCTTCTTAGTAGCTATGGTGTTTGTAATGGCTGGTTTATGGATGATATTAGGAAATGAGATGATGAGGGATAAAAGAATGACAGTTAGATGCAATGGCACGTTGGGTAGTGGATTCAGAAACGGATTTAGGAGGACTGAGATTCAAGAAGCATAAGAAATGTTATAACAGAGGACATGCAAGATGTGACTTACTGGTTTTGGCAAAGATGCAAGTTGATCTCCTTGGTTGTAAACACTTCTGGTATTTCCACTCGTCTCTGCTCTGTCCAGTGAAGATCTGGACTCTGTTCCTCGCTCCCAATGCTCTCTATTGATCCAGAAATCCTTCGACTGATCTCCAAAAATGAAATTTCCGATCCGTTGTTTTGGTTTGGGGAGCCCATTTACAGGGAACCGATGGCGGTTGCGTAACCGACGGCGGTCGAGTAGGAACCGACATCGGTAAGGAAAAAGTAGGCTATTTTTAGTAAAATAGCCCACCTTCCCTGCTTTTCTCCCGAGAGATCAGTTGTGGGCTTGGCCAAGTGGCTAGAAGGTCGGCTTTGGGTGCGAGTAAGGAGGCATTAGTTATGGATGTGAATCTAGACCAAGTCATGGGTCCTAATTAGGTTGGTTTAGGGTTAGGGCTAGGTCATGATGAGGTGGCAAAGTGAGGTGGTGGGTAAGGTGATGTGGATTTATCAATTATAAGGTAATTAATAAATAATTGTGTAAGGTTTAGGTGATGAGGTTAGATTGCGAGATGAGATGCGGGTCACAAGGGGTCGTAAGACACAAATTTGGTGTCTACATTAGCCCCTTATTGTCGTGTAGCTTGTTCTGTAAAGCTGCGCGGACAATAATATGAAGTGGTTTCTCATGTTAAAGATATAGGTAATCCCCCTCAAATCTATCGCCGATTGAGTGAACGGGAAATCAGGGATAGGGTTGATAAAGGGTACATGTTGTAGAGAGGATGGTAAGGTGGTGGGGTAGGTCCAAGGAAGCAGACGCATGTTGAAATGCAATAGTATGACGAGGGTACATGATTTGACAAGCAAACCAGCAATGTGTAGGCAAAGGTCGATAGTTTATCCAAACAAGGGTGATATAATCCTGGTATCCAAGGCATAGGAAGTAGCTCCAGGGTATATAACAGGTGAGGTATAGGAACATTTAGGCATGTTCGGCAGTACCAAATGGTTGGTTTGGTTGAGATAAACGTCACGGTCTAGGTCTAGGCAAAGTTGGTCGACAGATCAAGTCAAGGACCCTAATCATGCTAAAACACGAACAGGTGAGCTCGATTGAACAAAAAACTACCGGATGGGTGGATAAAAGTGTATGGTGTGGATTTCGGGTAAGGGATGGAAGTGGTACGGCCGTGGGTCGGGCCAAGTTGTTGGGTTGCGGCCTTGGGTCGGGCCAGAAGGGTAAATGGAGGCCTTGGGTCGGGCCAAATAGTGAGAGCGAGGCCTTGGGTCGGGCCAATTGGTAGGTTGAGGCCTTGGGTCGGGCCAAATAGTGTAGGGCGAGGCCTTGGGTCGGGCCAATTGGTAGGGCGAGGCCTTGGGTCGGGCCGAATTGGTAGGGCGAGGCCTTGGGTCGGGCCAATTGGTAGGTTGAGGCCTTAGGTCGGGCCAAATAGGTAGGTTGAGGCCTTAGGTCGGGCCGAATAGGTAGGTTGAGGCCTTAGGTCGGGCCAAATTGAGAAACAAATGAGGCCTTAGGTCGGGCCGAATAGGTAGGGCGAGGCCTTAGGTTAAAAAGGGGCCAAATGGGTAGGGCGAGGCCTTGGGGTCGGGCCGAATAGGTAGGTTGAGGCCTTAGGTCGGGCCGAATTGGTAGGTTGAGGCCTTAGGTCGGGCCGAATGGGTAGGGCGAGGCCTTGGGTCGGGCCGAATAGGTAGGTTGAGGCCTTAGGTCGGGCCGAATAGGTAGGTTGAGGCCTTAGGTCGGGCCAATTGGTAGGTTGAGGCCTTAGGTCAGCCAAAGGTAGGGCGAGGCCTTGGGAGGCCAAATGGGTAGGGCGAGGCCTTGGGTTGGGCCGAAAGGTAGGTTGAGGAGGTCGGGCCGAAATTGGTAGGTTGAGGCCTTAGGTCAGGCTGATTGGTGGGTGAGGCCTTGGGTCGGGCCAATTGGTAGGTTGAGGCCTTGGGCCGAATAGGTAAGTTGAGGCCTTAGGTCGGGCCGATGTCAATAGGTCTGCAGCAAATGGTGGTAGGCGATAGGTCGGGCCGAATAGGTAGGTTGAGGCCTTAGGTAGGAGCCGGAGTAAGTGGGGCAAACAAATGGTTGGTTAGCAAAGGTTAGAG
The DNA here is from genome assembly GCA_019776745.2 of Taxus chinensis. Classification (NCBI taxonomy): domain Eukaryota; kingdom Viridiplantae; phylum Streptophyta; class Pinopsida; order Cupressales; family Taxaceae; genus Taxus; species Taxus chinensis. Next base: position 409,327 of record JAHRHJ020000954.1, read on the forward strand.
AACCGATGGGTTAGGGCTGGAGAAGGGTTAAAAATGGGAAACCGATATCGGTGAAAGGTTGAGGCCTTAGGTTTTGGGCCGAATGGGTTTGGGTTGAGGCCTGTGGGTCCTATAGGGGTGGAAAGGGTTAAAAATACCGGTTCCTTAGGGCAAAATGAAACCGATATCGGTGAAAGGTTATATAAAAAGAAAAATACAAATTGTCGACTTTTGGTCAAACCAAATCGACTTGTCTGTGGAGAGTTGGGATTAGAGGCTTGATTGAGTGAGGTGGAGCTGTTGTATTGGCGGAGAGAGTTGATAGTGGGCCCGATTAAGGAGGAGGCAGCAGTTGATTGGCCGGGGACCCAGCAGATCAGGATTGGAGCCATGGCACAGGCAGGAGGAGCTGGAGGGGCTAGACCAGCTGGACCGCCACCACCCATCCCACAACGACGACGACTGTCGTCGTTCAGGTAGATTCGAAACTGCTTTAATTTGGTGATTTGGTTATATTATGCTAAATTGGGGGTTTGGGTAGGAATTAACCTTTTTTAGGAAATAATGAGAAAATGGAAATGATTTGAAAAAGGGAGATAGGCTAGAGGGAGGCTAAAGTGTTTTAGGGTATTTCCCCCAGGTGGGTAGATGGAAACCAAAGAAATAGGTAAAAAATGGGAGGGATGTTCGCTCCTGGCGACAGATATGGGGGATACCACAATCCTTAGGGTCAAAAGAGAATGATAGTGCAGGAAACCTATGCAGAGAAAAATACGGCGGTCAATGTAAGGTGGGTAGAAATAGACGGTGGGCATTAGGTTATTAGGGAAAATTTGGGTGTTGGGTGAGAGTTGGGGAAAAATAGGTAACAAGAATGGGTTTTGGGGGAGGGGCCACGTAAAGGATGCGCCACCACGCATCCCAAAACGATGACATGGGTTCGTAGATGGCGGGAGTTGGTTGTGTTAGCTAAAGTTGACCGATGGGTTGGTCACAAAGCATGACCGGCATTGGTCACACAAGTGTTAGGGAAAGGGAGTGTGGGTGTTTTTAGGGTATTTGACCGGGTCGGTCATGAATGGGTTTGGGCCGGCCGCGCGGGGTTCAGGAGGGTGGCTTGGTATTGGGTTTGAGGGAAAGGGAGGATGGGACACAAGGAAGGGTTTGGTGTAGGGTTGGGTTTTGGGTTTTTGGGTTGGGTTTTTGTGGGTGTGGGGTGTGGGTAGGGTGTGGGTGTTGGGTTGGGTTGTGGGTGGGTGTGGGTTGGGTTTGGAGAAGGGTTTGGTGTAGGGATTGGTTTTGTGTTGGGGTTGGGTTTTGCTTTTTTGTTGGTTTTGGGGTGGGATGGTTTTGGGTTTGTAGGGTGGTAGGTTGCTAGAGGGGGGTGGAAGAGAGTCAGGGTATGGTCGGGGGGATAAAAAGGGGTGTTTAGATGATAAAGTAGATGTTGTAATAAAGAGTAGGTCTAAGGATGTGGGTTGGTTTTGCAGGCACGTCAGCAGTTGACGATGCGGGATAGGATGCCCCCGCTGTTGGTGCGGATGAGGCCACACGTATTTGCGGCTCATTGGGCCATCATGCGTGAGGTGGGACTCGGTGGAGTCTAGAGGTACAGAGCGATAGAGAGAGATCACAGCCTGATGGTCGCCCTCATCGAGAGATGGGATCCGGCGACCAATGTGTTCCATCTCCCGACTGGGGAGATGACCGTCACATTGGAGGATGTGTATCGCATCCTTCGGTTACCTATCGAGGGAGAGGCAGTCTTCCAGGTAGATTCAGAGACTGCCATGGACAGCATACTGCAGGTTTTTGGGGATGCAGCCGCGCTACTGACCTACCATAGCGCGAGTATCGGGTACGGTGACATGTACCGTGCGCATCGACACGAGACACGACTGGCTGTGTTGATGATGGTTGGGATCACCTGCTTCGCCCTCCCGGACTCAGAGGGAGGCCGATTCCCACGAGCATTGATGGGGGTGCTGCTTGAGATGGTGGAGGAGCACACCTGTTACGCCTGGGCACCAGTATATCTGGTGCAATTATACAGGGAGCTATGGGGCTATCGCCGGAGGAGGCGATTTGGTATTTGTTCTACATTTTTGTTGCATTGTTGGGCATACGAGCACATCGTATGCATCAGGCCAGTAGGGTTACCCCAGCAGCCAGGGCCACAGGTCATATACCGATATGGCTTTCAGAGGTGGTTGGGGGTCGTGGGCCAGCCACGAGCAGTTATGGCAGGTCGGGATGTGGCATACTATAGACATTTGCTAGAGGGCCTTACAGCAGTAGACATTGTATGGAGACCCTACAGAGGTCACCACCCTGGCAGAGGAGCCCGCTTACAGTTGCGCCTAATCCAGTACACATTTTGGATAGCAGGACGGAGGCCAGGAGAGTACGAGCGGATACCCTTGGAGAGGGTACGCAGGCAAATGGGGCTGCGACAGGACGAGCCACCTCCCGTTCCTCAGTACAGGAGAGATGATGTAGAGGCCCCACTGCCTGCACCACAGCCTTTGGATCCAGATTGGGTAGCAGAGAGGCCAGCAGGTGAGGGTGTAGATGATGCTGGGTGCACGGGAGCATACAGGGTGTGGTGGGCTGGGCAGAGAGCAGCCAGGATAGTACCGCCTGCACAGCCAGACTTGGCTGCAGTGATAGGAGAGAGAGATCAGCTCAGGGGTCAGGTGCAGCTCTTACAGGGGCAGCTAGCTGCAGCACAGGCACAGATAGGTGTCTTACAGGGGCAGCTAGCCCAGGCTCAGGCACAGGCACAGGCAGCACCACCACCAGCACCACAGCCACAGGTGCAGGTACAGGTACAGGCAGCAGCACAGGTACCAGCACCACCGCGGCCACAGGCACCACCAGCAGCACCAGCACAGGCTCAGGGGGCATTGGTTGTAGGTGCCAGGGGACCAGCCCCAGCTCCGTCAGTGGCTCGAGAGCGCTATATGGAGGTTAGAGCAGAGGCCCGATATTATCAGGATATTCTTGATGGTACCGGAGTCGAGTATCAGGCTTATGCAGCGCATAGGGCAGAGACCTCTCACAGCCAGAGATCTCAGGGAGGTGCAGCCACAGCTGGCGTGTCCGTGACGGGCAGGAGGCGAGAGGCACCACAGGGACCAGCGGGGAGAGGTGCCGAGGGCGGTGGGGAGAGCTGAGAGATCCCAGACATGGGTGTATTGATAGATGGGCACCGGTCTGCGAACCGGGTGTATTGATAGAGGCCTGCGTGCCTATGTATTATTCATGTATTCATTTATTCATTTATTGTATACCGGCCTGCGAGCCGAGTAGGGGTTGTATAGTGGATACCGGCCTGCGAGCCGAGTATATATCTATTTTTGATACGAGGGACTGGCCTGCGAGCCGAGTCGAGATTTTTTGACAGTTATTGCGGCCTGCGTGCCGGCTTTGGTGGATTATGAGATCACAGAGGCCCCGATGTAGGGCACATTGTATTTTTGAAAACTTGTATATATATAGAGACGATGTTTTGATCCACATGCAGTGTTCAAAATGTGTTTAAATATTTTGTTAATGGTTGGTAATATATAATGTATGATAAGTTTTAGTTGACATGTTGATAGATGGATGATGTTGATGTTTTTGTTTTTACACGTATATATGAATGACAGGTTATGTGATGAATTGTTGGTTTTGTGACATTGTGATATATGTAACTGATGAGTTGGATCCAAATGATGTATAGATTGATAGTTTCTTGATATCCGTAGTTGATGGTTTGTGTATTTGTATAAAATAAATGATGTTAATGAAAGTGTAATGCTATATGTGGTGGATGAACAAATGTGGTAAATTGTGTTGTTTATGTAGGAAAAGAGGCGGGGCGCGACAAAAATTTAGGTGAGAAATGAAGAAAAGAACGCTGTTGAGAAAAGATAGGTGTGTAACCGATATCGGTTGAGGAACCGATATCGGTATCTAATAGACCAATATCGGTTAAGTAACCGATACCGGTTATTTAGGTATGAGATTTTCTAGAAATAGAAAAGCTAGGGTGGTAACTTAAGTTTTAGTTTTAGAGCCATGCAAAAGGTTAAATACACGAACGCGATGCTTTTTGACGACTGAGACAGGTATTTGGCGATGGCATTGGTTTAATGGGGTTTGGCATATCATAATTGGATGGGTCCGTGTTGGTGCTGACGAAAGTTTGTGATGGTCTCCAGGAGGTATGTCGGGTTTGGTGCCACACCACGATTGAATGGGCTATCCACAACTTTTCTACAATGTGTATACCTAGTGTCATAGTCCACCAAAGTCGACGTATATAAATAAAACGGCTAATGTTCGCGATTCTCTCTCGGAGTCACATGTGCAAGCATGGCCCCTATAGTTGGTGGGTCGGTGGCGGAAAGTAAAGGTAGAAAGGGCGGTCCATCCTGAGTGGGATAAGCAGGGTTGCTGCAAGAGATAAGTTTGAGCGCCCTCCAAGGCTTGTGGCCTCTTCACTCCCATTGAAGTCAATTGTCTTTTTTAAGGAGGTGATGAAAAGTTGACATTGATCTGAGAGTTGGGCAGATGAAACGTCGATAGATTGGAGCGTACCTTGTAACCTAAAAACACTAACGCCAATTGTTTGTGTATATAGGTGGAGGCATTTCTTCCTGGCTAAGCTTTGGACTTTAGATGGGTCGACCTCAATCCACGCCAGAGATATAAAGCCAAGAATTTTTTTCCCGAAAGGAACCAAAGACACATTTCTCTTTGGTTGAAGACAGACAGAAGATATTGTAACAGGTGATCAAAAATAATGGTTTAAAAAAAACATCGAGATGTTCACTACGATGTTTAGATTTGTCCAAGACGATCATCCGCGTAATCTTCAGGCTAGTGTGCATAATTTCATTAAAAGTAGGTCCATAGCCTCCTATAGGTTGCACCAGCATTCTTAAGGCCAACTGTCATTAACGATCACAGCAGGTTCCCCAGGAGTTTATGAAGGTAGTTTTATGTTGATCGGCAGGGGCAACCAAAATTTGGTTGTATCTTGAAAAGCCACCATGAAGAGAGCATCTCATGGCCCCACAGTGAGATCAACCAGTTGGCAATACTAGGTAGGGGGAAGTCATCCTTATCCTTAAGGGCAACGAGGTTACTATCCCAGAATCCGTGTCATATCCGAGTCCCCTGTCGCTTTAGTGACAGTTACGATGTTAGAAATCCATTTAGGATAGTCCGTAGGCGGATGAAGGAAAAGCAAGGAGTCGTTGAAGCTCCTCTTTGACCAAGCGGCAATGCGTGGATGCTTTTTCTCAATTTTTTTAATTGGTTTGGAATCGGGGTTTCAAGGTAATGTTTATGGACATATTCAGGATCAATTCCTTGCATGGTCAGCTATGACCAAGAGAAAGCTGGGTGGAGTACGGAGAAAGTTGTAAGGTGACCTATTCTAATGCGCTAGGGATTGTCCGATCTTCACATGTGAGGAATCCTCCTCCGTTGGATGTATTTCTAAGTAACTCGTTCAACAGGTTTGAGTTTCGATGGTAAGGTGCGTTAAATATAAGAGTCATCCGCACCAAGGTGAGTAGTATGGATCTCATCCTGCACTCACCGTTAATTGAAGTGAAGTCCTCTTCAATCATGTCTGGATACCGAAGGGATAGAGGATGGGTCCTCATTATCATGTTGGATCAGGGAGGACCTAGAAGATAGCATTTATGCAAAAAAAAAGTTTTTTTTTAGGAGGGTAGATTCGGATCTATCGACTCTGATGGGTGACGAAGACCAAATGGTTGATAATGGTTCGGTAGGTGACATCATCATCTCTTCTAAAGACAACTGACAGTCCCGAGGTTTCCTTCGGTGTAAGTGTCCTGAATCCGAGACCACTACGATCATTGTGCTTGCGAGTCGTTACAGGAATGATTGTAATGTTGGCCTTGTCATAACGACCAAAACAAAGCCTTTCAAGCACAGTCGAGTCAGAAGGTAAGGGCGAAACGACGATTTTTCAGGTATTGAAAATCGGATGGAAAGGAAACCACACCCAAGAGGAGGCTCAGGGACCGAAGATGAGTGCGACACCCCTATGTTATGTTGTGTGGCAGTGAGGTGGTTCCGAAGGGGATTACTTCCCCACAGAAGCCCAATGACGACTACGTTCATAGGTAGGATGTGCATGTACCTGTCCGTACTCCTTGTGGGGTAGGCAAGAACTAACGTTATTAGGTGATACTCCCCCAGCGTAGGCCTTGCAAAACAATTACTAAGGGGTCTGCTGTAGGGAATGTTAGTTGCGGGAATGGGAAGTGTTTTTGCGATGGTTATTTCTTGGGTTTAAGGTGTAAGGTGCTTTGAAGTGAATGGTATAGGTGTGGTTGAAGTGGATGGTGGGTTGTGGATGAATGGTGTCCCGATGGTACAAGCCATCATTAGGGGGCGATTAACATATTGGCAGGTTTGAAGGGGGAGATTCAGCTTTTACTGTGTAAGACTTTCCCCTCAATACTCAAATTTTTTTTAAATGCATCTATGTAAGGTTTTAGTGAAGCATCACTCCCTATCTAAGGGCGACCTAGCATATATTGGTATTGGAACTCTCCTCAAGGACATAGAAGATTCAGGTAAAGTACTTGGTCCTACACGAATGTTAAGGATCACGGTGCCTAATGTAAGAGGTAATACATCAATTGAACGACCGCAACATGATGGGGTTGGCACACATTTAGCGAGAAGGGATCTTCACTCCTTTGTTGGAAGCTTTTGAAGAGATGATGTTTAGGCAAACGCCCCCATCGATCATAACAAGACCGTAGCCCGAATGTCCCAGAGTAAGCTGAATTGAAGGAGCAGGTCAGGATCGTCTGTACCAAAGTCAACATTTCATCTTCGTTAAACTGCTGCAACAGACTTGTTTGTCACAGAGACAGAAGTGGTTGGGGGCGGTAAGTTTGTTTGGTGAGGGAAGCAACTTGATTGGTGTTAGAATGGAGGTAATAGGCAGTGTCATTAGGTAGCTCGATCCCTTTGGTGGATTTCAATGAAGCTTGTCCTGGAGCATTCAGAAGTCTGATGAATCAGACATGTGGTCGTTTTACATGGTGATTGGTGAAGCTGTTTGATCATGGCTTCTGTGGAAACTCCATTAGAGACGGTGTAGTGGTTCCACGAATACCACTTTAGGTGGGTGGTTGCGATCGGGATGGTGGACGGAGAAAGACAGCAGCTTGTGCTTCTTTCGATTTCTCGTTGTTTTTTATTCTTCTGCGCTGAGTACAACACTAATCAGATTAATCTCGTGGACCTTAGATGAAGATGGTCGAGATAAATCATGGTCTTCGAGAGGTGGGTTTGGTAAGATGATAGATATTGGTGAGGCGGGACGGTGGTATAGGCTGAGTGAATTGAAGCTAAAGGTCTCTCCCTTCGTACTTTGTCTTTCTTAAGCCCCTTTTCTATCATGAGAGAGGTGACTGACGAAGGATGGCTTTTAAAGCTTTGATCTCTCCACATCATGTCCTGGTGTGGCGTGATAAGCGAGATTTTAAGACTCATCAAAACCTATAGGTCGGTTTAGACTGTCCTAAGGTCTAGTGGGGGTAGAGAAATGGGTCGCATTCTCCACCACATACAAGGATTTTGGCGTAAGATCCTTTGATGGGTCAAAATCGGAGGAGGATAGGGTATTTGTTGAGCATGTTTTGGTATGTTCGGCATGGTTGGTTTCGTCGGGTGGGTGGTTTAGCAAGGTGTTGTTGACAGGTGTTTTTAACTAACGTGGTTTCTTGGCACATTAGCAAAGTTTAGCGGTTAGATGATGAGGCTCCAGATAACCGTGGAATCCCAGAGACAATGGTGACAAGGAGTGACGGCAAACAAGTCCTTTGATGATTGAACTTGTTTAGGTTCCTGGGTGGAACAAGGATCCGTTAGGTGCACACTGTTGATCTACCCTTAGATCTCTAATGGGTGCAGAGCATAGGGTCAGTTTTAAAGAAATGAGGAGGTATATAATGATGCAAGGTGGAGGGATGAGGTCCCCAATATGGAAGGTAGGTGGTGACGATTATATGTTTGAGCTTTGATAGAGGCAACTGCATTGAGGTTGTCTCCTAGTGGAGGGGCGGCTTTATATTTTTGGATAAATCCTAGTCACTTCGGTGGGGTGTGTAGACGGGGTATTGGTGAGGTCCCCAAGTTGCGGGAAGATTTGTTAGGCTGACAGAGGTGGATGAGATACTGGGGTAATATGCGGGGTGAAGATGAGGACAAAAGGCATTTTGAGTTTCTGTAAAACACTTCTGGGTATATGGTAAGGTTTCTGGATCGGTCATCTGTTGCTTGAGTAGAATAGGGGTTTTACTTCAAACGTTCCCATAGGACCGTCAATCTTCTGGAGAATGACATCCCTTTTCAGGGGTGAATTGGAATTTTTGTATGGAAGAAGGTGGGTTGTGATTCTGGCCACTGTGGGGTGATGCAAGGGGGTAGACAGGCAAATTGTATCAATAGGTGTTAAGAGTCAACCGGTCGCTGAAAGAGTCAAGCGATGAGAATATAGGTGGAGGGCCTGTTTAGAGGAATCCGTCATGGTAAGGAATTGGCGATGCTGTGCAAGAGGTTTTCTCTTCTCATTAAAGATACAAAGGATGGCGAGCCTTCGCTTGTGGTAGCAAGAGCGGTAAAGGGGGATGTTGGGAAAGAGATAGGTTAGATAAACATCCCTTCGCAATCTTTGTAGGGATGTGGTGTAAGAAGACCTCATCTATCGAAGAGAAACTCTGGGCAGTTACCTCCTTTTATGGGTAAGGAATGATTTCACTTGGCTTGATGGTGGGTGAAGGAGGTTCGGGCCCCCCTGGGTCAGTGAAGAGGCTTGATTCAAATTTTCCTCGATATAGGCTTTTGGCTGGGAGTCGAAGACTGCATGTATCTCATTAACACTCTCCTTTGCTAAGATATCCTGGTTTTATGTTACTATTGGACGAGTGATTCGGGAATGGTTTGTTGAAGATTTTCAAATTTCAATTGGTAGGGCATAGGATTATTGAGGGTTAATATCCCCTTCATCCCCATTCCTTCACTATGGTTTTCAACATCTTCGTTTTCATGACTATGTCCTTTTAAACGCGGTGAATTCAGAAGTCATTTTCTTTGTACCAGAAAGGTATAGTGGCGGTGGAGTCAAACCCGGATGGGTTTAACAGGCGTGCAGGTGATGAGCTCCGGCTTTGACAGTTTTTTCCAAGATTACACCATAGTTTCTCCCAAGGGAGTGAATTGTGGGCTCGGCGTTAATATTATAGGTGGGTTTTTGGGTGGGGTATTAGACGATGCTTGAGATTTGACCATCACCCCGCGTGGAACAGCTCCTTTTTGATTTCGAAGGATTGGATATGTGAGAGTGGGTAGTGTTTGTTTATTGGTAGTCATCGTAGTCCGGAATTGGGTTTTTGTTGCGCAACCGCATTTCTCTTCTTCTAAGGCACGATTTCTAGTTTCCGAGCCATGGTAAATGCCTCGTCACTTGTGTGGAAAGTTGAATTTTAAGGTAGGAGAAATGGTGCTTAGCGCATTACCGCGTAAAAAAGTTCGATAGATGGTTCACAGCCTGAGGCAATTCCTATTGTAAGTTGGTTGATAAGGCCCTGCCACCGTCCAACGAAATCCTGCGATAGATTCGTCTTCCTTGTCGGATGGCATAGAGGTTGTGATAGATACTTTCTTTAGCAATGTTAATGGAGAAATGATCCAAGAAAGATTGTGCTAGTTGGGTTAAAAGAGAAGATTGAGTGCTGGGGTTAAAGCAGTGTCCACTCTAAAGGCGGGTCCTGATAGGACATGGACAGGTGCAAGTACAAGCATCATCAATTAGCAATCTAAACAAGGCATGTCCTAAATATCGCAAGTGTTGTTTAGGATCCCTTTACTATTCAACGAGTAAATTTCGGCTATCCCATTGAGAGGATATGAAATGAAGAGGGGACAGAAGGGTGAATAGGCTCCTGACAAACTGCTCGTATGTCAAGGCGCAAACGACTTCCCGAACATAAGCCATCCAGATTTTGCATTTTGTCATCATTTGTTTTGCTGAAATCCATGGTTGGATGAGATGATGGTGCGGCTGTGGTAACGGAGGCAATTGGGCCAAGGGCCCTCCGCTAGGAAAAACACAACTTGAGGTTAAGTTTGATAAGGTATGGAGGAATGAATATGTTGAGGCTACCGAATAAGGATGTCCCATATAAGATTTGAGTTTTACAGGATACATTTATGGGAATGAAAGGTAGGCGGAGCTGAGAAAGGAAATGCCTCGTGTGGATAGGTGGCATGAGAGCCCTTCAATGAACGGAGCACTGCAAGAGAGATGAGGTAGGATCAGTCGTCGGTAAATGTATGTGGGTTCCAAGATTAACCAAGAAAGCCAATTTGTTCGTATGAACCCTGAAGCCGCAGATTGGGAGACGGGCTAAAGATTCAAAGCAATGCGTGTTATCGGCTTATGGGAGCTAAATGAGCAGCTATACTTATATGGCCATGCCAACAAGGAGTTTGACCATCGGCGTAACATTCAGGGGCCATTAGACAAATAGTCTTGTACATCGTATGATTAGCCGATCCGAATTTGGCCAATTCCTTATCTCCTACAATGAATTTTGGGGACTCACTGGTGTCCCTAGGGTTCCCTATAGACTGTGAGGGGGTGATTCAGGCAAGGCAAGAGAAGGCATGTGAACCATGCGGCAGCTTGCTTCCGAGTATAAACAACCATGGCAGAGTACACAGTAGGGCTTCAATCTATTGGGGAACAAAAATAGCCTCGAATGGTGCAAATTGCAGGTTGCTAGTTTGTCATGAAACTGTAAAGACAGTAACCGATATCCGTCTACTACCCGATTCGTTCAGAGTTTGCCGATGTCGGTCAGTGTTTAATACCGATGTTCGGTGTTATAAGACTAGTATAAAAAATAAAGAAGCTGCTGATTTGATTTTT